>OZ026528.1:47495870-47838370 GCA_964019695.1 Loripinus fragilis
TGTTATTCTTTAGAGTTACTTCTCTTGAATGAACTTTATAGGGAAAGCTTGTGCACTCAATATCTCTTATACACTTAGAGATATTTTAATGATATTTGGTATACATAAATATCAGGTGAAGACAGTGTATCTTGTGCAATAATGGTTGCTCCCCTAACTGTCCTTTTGAATTTTCTCCCTTGGTGTATCACCTGCAGGCATGATTGCTTTTAAATTACAATTTAAATAAAATTGGTTATGTCTGGTCAGGAAGGTGTGTTACATGCAATTATGGTTGTCCCAGTCATATAGCTTTGAGATATTCTGGTTTGATAAAATTTGATATAGATACAGAGTGACTCAAGATGTATTACATATACCGATGACAACTTAACTATTCTACTTAGCTATTATGTATGTAGTTACTTAGAAATTATTCCTTGCTTTCAGTTTTAGGTATTCTCTTTATCATTTCATTATTCTCGTTAATTTTTACTGGCACCTTCAAAGCATCCACAATACAACATTATATGTTGGTCATACACACTTGTTCACACCTTCTGCTCTGAACACCAAACATTCCAGGTGTTTCAAAATGAAACATTTCATATGAATCAGCAAATAATATGCTGGCCAAGTTGTGGATGGTTTGAAAATGACCTGCGTCTCCGCCACGGTGCTAGAAACATGATTCACTCATCATAAACCTATATTTGTTTTTCCATTTCACCATAACGTTATATTCATTTCCCATATGCTACTCTTGTATTATGTTTCATATAAAATAGTGAATTTAAAGGTAAAAATGAAGTCTCTACAGTCAGCCTTCCACTTTTGTTCGCAGTGACACTCAGTATTATCACATCAAATATATATACTAGGTTGGCTGCTTGTAACTGCATATCAATTACTTTTTGGTCGGGGGATTTGCCATCTCCTCTGATGGCTATTTTTATAATTGTGTTTTGTTTTACATTTGTATCAGACCATAATACAGATTTTTTAATGTTGTATTCTGTTCAGTTAAAGAACATTTACAGTTGTCTGAATAGCTCTTTGTAACTGTCAGATTATTGTTCATGATCTCTCCTGTCAATAATCGTATTGCAACTTGATATCATTATACAAACTCATCATCATTTACTTTGTCCATCCAAATCATGTTTAAATTAATACTGTCTGAGGCTTATGACTCACAAAGGATGATGTGTTGTTAAGCACCAAACAAACTAACCAACTTGTTTAATTCAATAAAACACGAGCACACATGTAAGATCCTCTATTTCTTTGTAATATTTTTAGAGAAAGGACTAACTAATGGCACAAGTGAGACACCTACGCAAATATATGAAAGAGTTCCGCAGCGTGGTCCAGGAAGGGGACGTGGCCTTGCTGTTGGCCTGGGTCGTGGAAGAGCCCCTATGGGTATGGGGTTTGTACCACCACCTCCGGGGTTTTTAGGGGCTGGAAGAGCTGGACCCCTGGGAGTTGCAGGTATGTAATGGGCCCTGACGTGATAAATTTGTCTTTGTGATTTCCGACAAAGCAAGTCATAAACTAGTCTCACCAGCTACAGAGACTAATTAGAAAATTGAAATTTACGTAGCAAGTCTAGATATGATACTTTACAATAAGTGAATAACAAAGGCGCTGATCAGACTGCGCGGATGTGCAGGCTGGTCTGGGCCTTTGTTGTTTGTTCACAAATCACTGAAGACAGGTTTTCACGTGCGAGCCCTAATTATTTCAGTGCTTCTCTCAAGTTGCCTGACATTTTATTTTCTATTTACAACTTAACATATTTTTTAGGGTTCAATTCGAATTTGTGGCAAGGCATTGTGAACTATTCTGTTTTTCTTGTTTTAGTTGATTCTTTACACCCTAGTCAACAATTATTCAGTTATGACAGGAAGTTTTTTTTTAGTTGAACCAGAGTTAACCCTTAAAGCAACAATCACAACTGCAGCAGACGACAAATTTGGTAAAATCTTTTCTAATTTTCGAAAGAAATAAGGAATGATATTTCATGAGAATCATCTGCCAGCAGACAATTCTCATGAAATATCATGCCTTATTCGTTATTTTTGGAAAAGCGGTAAAATTTGAAATTGTCGTCTGCTGCAAATTGTAGGTGGCGCTTTAAGGGTTAAGCAGACGATGAGGTGTAAATGACACAGCACATCGTCTTCGATTAGCCTCAAACCAGAGTCTTTTTCTTTATCTCAAGTTAAGCTTTCTACCACTGTGCTTCGTATGAAATGAACTGAACTTAAAATAATTTAAATTACATTCTTAATTATAACTTTTCATACTTCTTAGAAAGATTGTCTATTTAAGAAATGAATGCCATTTTTTGAATGTTCGCGGAATCATGAATATTTCATGGTCTCGTGCAAAGTAAGTGAAGCCCTTCTTCACATAAACTTTGCAAGAGACTTGACGTATTCATGTATTGTGCATACAATTGTTACTGCTCGTAAATGTTAAAACATTTAGCTTTTTAACTTAATCACAGGATTAATACAGCAGCTGCAGTTATTAAGCAGGAAGGATTTTTTTTCAGTATTTTACATTCTTTGAGCAGTTAAAATTTAATGCTCAGCTGAGTTGAGCCTGAGAAAGTTTTAAAACTTTGGAACCAGGCAAGGAGCTTATAAACCTTTTTATGCAAAATATTTTACAAGAGCCAGTGTCATGCATATGATACAAGGTGAGATGTATACTGCAAAGATTCTTATTAATCTGTGCATTGCCACAGTCTTGTCCTTAATGAATAGATTCTTAACTACACATAGTGTGCCATTGAAGACTGGCCAGACCGACCGAGAAACATTGTTAGAACTGACTGTTGAGGCATGACTGGAAAAATATGTGATGTAAAGCCCATACTGAACAGAATCAACCTGATCGTTACCTTCACAGAAAGCAGCTAAAAATCTTCTTTGAACCCTTTGTATACTGGAATCCTAATCTTTAAAAAGAGTGAAGATCCAAAAGAAATCCTGCAGAATGTAGTATTTCTTCAGGGTCTACAGTAAAACCTGACATACAGAACAAAATCAACCTGATCGTTACATTCACAGAAAGCAGCTATAAATCTTCATTTAACCCTTTGTATACTGTATTCCTAACCTGATATCACCTTCACAGAAAACAGCTATAAATCCAAAAAAATGCTGCAGAATGTAGTGTTTCACCAGTGTCTGCAGAAAAACCTGTCATAAGCAGCCACCCAGAAAGGAGACAAAAAGTGAGTTTCAAGACTGATTATTGCTTAATGCAGGTTAAGAGTATTACAGAATGCTCCAAGGGGAGCATTCTGCAATACTGTTGACCTTCATTTAGTTAACATCAGTCATTAAAATCTTAGTTTTGTCTATTTTTGAATGGTCACTTATGACTGGGTAAACTGTATACTCTTTACTAGGATAAAGCAGCATTTTATCAGGGTCTATACTGTTTGTTAAGATAAAAGATAAGGCAGCTGTATTTGTTTGATCTGTGTCTATATTCTGTTTGTAAAGATAAAACAGCATTCATTGGATTCATTACTGTCTATCAAGGTAAAATAATCAGGCCAGAAATACTTCCCATTTTGAAATTCTAACCTTGTACAATGAACCATCGCAGATTTATCATACTAAACTAGATGGAAGAATTCAGGATGACAATTGCTTTTATTCTTTTGCAGATTCAGCATTTCCACAGTTTATTGTACCAAAAGTAGGCAATCACAGTGACACATCTCCATATGTCGGTAAGTTGCAAACTGGTTATAATAAGAATTCATGATGAATTTCATCACAAGTGTAAGGGTGGTATAGAGAAATCCGTCCCAAGGATCACCTATTGGCATCACGAGGCTTGCCGAGTAATGACAAATTGTGATCAGGAGGGACGGACTTGTCTATCCCATCCTCACACAAATAATGATTTTTTTTTCTTGCTCACGACTAAATACCACATTTTATATTGGAAAAAAGAAAAAAATGCTATCCCATGCTCACACAGATAATGAATTCTTTTGCTCACCACTAAATACCCCATTTTATAATAAAATAAAAAAAAAACATAAAAAGGACTTTCAGAAAATCCTGAATACGCTGAATTGTGACATCATTTTAACATAACAATTGCGTTACTGTTACTGTCCGGGGTGTCGCCGGCATGCAGCTGTTCTTTATTAACTCAGAAAGCTATTGTAATCAGTCTTTGTTCATCATCTGTAAAATTTTCCTTCTTTACACAACAGCTCCTTCTAAACCACTGATCCAAATTTACTGTTTGACACTCTGCTGGTATTCCTGTAAGAATTCTTTGAAAAAGTTGATTTGAAAAAAAATCAACAAAAAAGTAAGAAAAATTACCTAGCATGCAAAGACCTGATTAATTGGCATATTTACTGGTGTCTGTTTCAGGTGAAGACCCTTGGAGTGATAATTAAACAGTTTTACACTAATGGTAATATATGAGCCGCGACATGTGATTTCCAACAATGTGGCATTTTGACAAGTGTAGACTCAGATGAGCCTTTGTAGCCTCCATTTAAGCTTAGAAACTCCAAATGATGTTCGGACAGGAGCTTAACCCTAATAGAATATTCAAGTGACTAGCAATGGCTCTGATCAGACTGCGCATATGCGCAGGCTGATCTGAGCCTTTGCTGGTCGCACACACCACATTGTTGGAAATCTCATGTCGCGGCTCGTATATATTTTTTATGTATAATGAACATGGTTCACACTGCAAATGGTCTTTTTGTTTTGATGTTTAACGCCCCAGTCGACAATTTCTCAAGTCATTTTGGAACTGGTCTTCCTGGGTTGAACCAGTTCCAGGCAGCAGATAAAGTGTTTTTGTCAAGAACACAACACAGTGACTCTGTCAGCAGTGGTTTGGATCTCTATTCTAGTGCTCTACCAGCTAAGCCACTCCTACCACACTAATAAATTGCAAATCAATTTGGCCATGTAGTGCAGTTGGTAACTTCTGGCAGTGTTTTCGTTAAGAGGCGGCAGCCGGCAAAAATAGCCTCCTACTTTGCCTTCTATGCCAGCTACTTTGATAGATTTGGTCCTTAGGTTATACTATAAAGCAGTGAATTTGGCCAGGTTCCTGACAGTGTCCCGGTTACTCCAAAACTTAGAGAAATCCCTGCTTCTGGCTGCAGAAAGGTGTTTGACTGCAGATACAGGGGTCGCGAATTCCACCCTGGTAGGGTCCCATACTTCCATGGAGTTTGATCATGAAATACTTTCTTTGGTCAAGGGAAAGTATGTGCACAAAGTATTGGTTAAATGCTTTGTCAAGCTTGCCAAGGAAAAAAGAGTGGTTAGGTGAACTGACCGTCCCAAACATGACCATAGCTTTTGGCTTTGTAGCTTTTGACTTTGATGAATCAAATCTAACCCAAAACATGGCAAATACTTTAAGTTTATGAGCAAGTACATGAAAGTTTGATATTTATTGCATCAGAAATCTGATCAGAGGGCAGGTTTATTCTTGTACACCAGGCCCTGAGGTTATAAAACCTTTTTCATGCTCAACTCTACTGAGAACGAAATTTTTACTGCTCAAAAAATCTAAAATACGGACAACTGAATTAGTTTATTGCTTTAAGTCTGTCAGATATTGTATTTATTAAGCTAATAAATGTTGAAATGCCAACAATTGTCATTTTAACATTTATGAGCAGGATAAATTTCGTGCTCAGCTGAGTTGAAATGTTTTCAACTGTACAATATGTAACCACATATTGATAGTAATAAATTGAAGAAATGAGTTTGCTGACCCTTGACCTGCTTTTTCAGTATTTTTTAACTTAGTCAGGTTTTGGGCTTGAAACTAGGAAACTGTAGATAATGTTGGTACCTTGTGAGTGCATCTCAGTCTACAGTTTTAAACTGAGTGACATTTCCTTTTTATACACACTTTTGAGCATTTTACCTAAAACCATTTTTCATGCCCAAAAACTGTATAAATAGTACCTTGTGAATGTATCATGCCCCCCACCCAATCAAAATTTCTAATTCAAAGTTTGTCTCAAAAGAAGCCTAGATCAAAGCAGATGCTTTATATCTTCTGGCGGTCCAGATGGACCTTCCCTAGTAAAGTAGGCCACCCATTTTTATTAGCTCAAATGAGCATAAAGTTTGCAAAGATGAGCTTTTGTGACCGCTCTCTATTCTGCATTAAGATTGTTTTAAGCCTTCTAATTAGACCAGTGGCCCAGCACACAAATATTTTTTTCTTACTTTTTTTTATAGTTCATGTTGAGTATATGACAAAACAAAAGCATGAAGAATTACCCAGCAAACAAAGCGTAAATAATGTTGTATTTCTATTTTCAGACAACTTGTGATGTGACTAAATGAGGCTGCTAAGAATTCAAATTTCCTAAAAAGTTTAAAAACATTTGTTCATGGTTGTTTGAACAAAGTGTTTTAAAGACTACAAAGTTTTGTGCACAAGAAACACAACTCTACATTATTTTTAGTTACTTTTAGTTATTGTCCATTGTCCAACAAATTCCTTTGTAGTCTGTACCAGCCCTAAAACATTTTGACTAGTCTTTTGAGACAGAGATTTTATTAAGTTGAGAAGTGCAGTGCAGAACTTTAAAAATAAATATTCTTTCTCAGTTACTGCCATATGTTTAACTAATAATCTTACTTTTTGTAAACTACTCTAGTATGTCCATAGGGCCAGTTAAGCAAATATTTTTAGCGTAAAATTGCGATTATTTTCTTACTCATCAGTTTAAACATGTGTTTTGGGTGCTCAAAAGAACTGTCTCATCGAGGCTGTTCTTTTAAGAACCGTCTTATGTAGACGGTTCTTTTGAGGTTTTGGTTGAGAAATAAGAAAAATAATTTTCTGTTACACACTCTTATCTGGGGGTCTGATGCCTTTAACCCTTGTATAGTGGAAACCTCTAAGTGGTACTTTGGCAGACACAGTGAAGACCCATATGAAATGCTGCATTTTATCTGGGCCTGTACTGTTTGCTATTAAAGATAAATACAATCCATTGTCCTTACAGTCTAGAATGTAATACTGAATTTCTTAATTTGTCAGAAATTCTGGCTACTCTTTTTTTAAGTATCAACTTAACACCTTGTAAATGGTTCCTACCATTTAATTCATTTCCCTACAACATACATGTACTTGTATATAGTAGGGAAATGACCAATATTAGTCTTACTGTCAAATCCGACTTCTGTGGTATTGTACTTATGTAAAAGAGATTAATGAAATAAAATATTGTTTCAACCAAATTCACTTCCATTGAAGAGAAAAAGTATAACTGGACAGAGTAACTCAGTTCTTGAAAAGAACAAATTTAGCCACAACAAAAAAAAAGCAAAAAATATGTATGATTATGTAGTTGATATTGAAGTGCATGTTTTTTTCTTGATAAAGGCCTTTGGCCGAAGTATTGAATTAAGAGTAAAATTATTATATATGTATGATTAGCTGCATGAGGAAATGCATTTTTTTTTATTGTGAAAAACAATCTCTCGTTGCATGTGCTTTGGTCTATTGTAGCAGAATAAGCACTGCAAGTCTTCTTTAGTGTCAAAACAGCTTGTTTTTGTACTGAATCATTTTTGCTTGAAATTGAATATTAAATAAAGTTAAATAAAAAATATTTATTCATATAAGATGGAAAGTACTGAGTTTAACTTATCCGTGGTTTGTTTCAGCATTTCATCTCATCTAGGTCAGCATCAGGATCTCAGGGCTCACTCTGCCATTAGCCATTTGCTACTAAAAATGGAGAGTGGCTACAATGATAAGTCATTGGCTAAGTCAACTCTATGTTGTTGAAAAATTGCATATTTGTGAAGAAGTGTATTTTTATCAGCTTTTGGATGTTCCGAACTTCCAATATTGTTTTTATTATTCCTTCACACTTTATTATTGTGCCATATTTAACTCTTTGGATCCAGATCAGGCCCGACAAATTGTCTGGTCTGATCTGGGTCCAAACTGTTTGCAGAGTTTATCAGCAGACGACAAAAGTTGCCGCTAGTGGGCAAAGAGTTAGATACAGAACTACTTGTTGATACTAATTTCTAGATTAATCCTTGGCTAAATTCAATTTCATTTGGCTCCAACTTTTATGATTTGGCTAAAGTGTTGGCTACAACAAATTCTGAGCCAGGGTAAGCCCTGAGGATCTGCTGTGCGTCAGTTCCTCATCTACCTTATGGGCCTCGTCGCAAAAAAACTGATAAAGTGATATTCAAACCAGCCAGCTCAGCTACAGAGACTAGCTAGAAATTTCGCTTGCAGCAAGCTTGGATATGATACTTTACAAAAAGTGAAAAACCAAGGCGCTGATCAGACTGCACCGATGAGCAGGCTGGTCTGTGCCCTTGTTTGCAACACCCCGAGGACAGGTTTTCTCGCGTTGAGGCTCTTATTAAAGTATTGTTCTCCATTCAGCTCTACGATCCCGTTGGAACTTCCACTTATCAAACTGCAGAGGTCCTGGATCGTTCCGTTCAGATTCTCACCAAGCTGTCACTAAAGGCCCTTGATGGGGGTACGAGTATAACGCCCCTTAATCTACCAGGAGATAAGACTGTGAATGCACTAACTTGGCTGATTAGGAGAATTAGACTCAAGATAGGTAGCACACAGAACTCACTCCAACTTTGAAAAATGTTGCGATTTCCTCCCTTAGGGTTACCCTTACGACAGGCCTTATAGCACTAATTAGAAGTAAATACTTTGAGATGGTTGGATTTTATATAATTTTGATAAATGTAAAATAGGTCTCCTAAATGCCATGGATGCAGACTGATATACTTTTGTTTACTAGTGTTCTCAACACTTTACTCCATAATGACACCTTTGAAATACCATGTATTTGAAAATATTATGGGAAATGGAGCATTTGCTCTTTTTAAGCACATTTCCTTTAAGTTGTCCTAATCTTAAATGCTATAATGTAAGGTTCCACCAATACTCTAAATGAATTACAAAAATGCTTTGATTTCGAGTCCTAAGATCCTATTGTTCATATTTATTGAGTTAGCACATCACATTTTCAAACAGTTTATAGGTTAAACAAATATTTGTAAGTCCCTATCGCAGAAAATCAAACAATCTGCATTGAGTCTCTTCCTAAAACTGAAAACAGCCAATGTAAATACTTTGAGAATCATCCAATCAAATTATTCTCAAATTATTACTAATTTAATTAATCTTTAAATTTACTGCCGAGATGTTTCAAACATACTTAATTTCTTAACTGAGATATTGTTTTCTCGCCCACTTATCCCTCAAGACAAGCTGTTCCATTAGCAACCGTGCGGGATTTCCTTATCCCATCCACGTGACCTGCTTATCAGATCCACATGACCTTCTTATTCCATCCACGTGTCTTCAAATTATAACAATTGAGGCTGTTTCAGAACAATTGACGCCTAAATATTTTGTAGAAATATCAACAGGGATGAGAACAGTCAGCCATTCTCAATCAGGAAAATATGTCGGTTGACTCTAAAATGGAGAAAAGCAATTTTAAATCACTTATTAAAGGTTTAAAATCACAAAATAACAATAGGAAACAGTCAGTTTATGCTTAATTTAACTCTAAAATTGAGTTTAACTTCAGTCAAAAATAAATTTCCGCAAAACAACTGGCATGATATAAATCATATGTCAGTGCTCAATCAGGAAATCCTGATCAATCCTGAACTTTCTCATGCCTGTATCAAAACGGCAATATTTAGTGCGTCCGCCATTTTCGCATTGTTGAATGACGTCAAAAACATTTCTGACGTCACTAAAGTGCAACAACAATGTGACACACTTTATTGACACTTTTTGGTGCCACGACGTCTTTGTAAATAGATACCGATACCAACGTTAGTTTTCAAACCACAATTAAAACAAAACCGGCGCTTGAAATGCTATTTCTCTTCCGTTTTTAGGTGCTAAACTATGTTAACACCCATTTCTGCATCCGGAAAATTCGTTGGTGAACATTTTTAGATTGGATCAAACACAAAAAATCTAAAACATTAGGCGGAACTGACAGAATTCATATAAAACTTTAAAAAATCACAAAGCGGGTGAGAAAAAGTATCCATCATGATGTATTATTGTGGGACAAGGAAATCCCACCCTCGGACCTGAATAATTTTGTCAGAAACTCAGCAGAGCCTCGTTTCTGACGAATTATTTTGGTCCTTGGATGGGATATCCTTGTCCCACAACAATACATATGAAGGATACTCTTAATCACAGCATGAATGGCAACAATTTCCTCAATTAACAATCTTATTGTGAAAGAGAAGCCAAGTAGTATTGTTAGTTCAAAGATAGATGAGAATCGTTGTAAGAAAAAATATGAATTAATCCAGGAAATGAGCGTTTTTACAGGTACATATCATAAGCATACGTGGAGTTTTTGTGTAGGGCGAAAAACAACCACGACAAAACATCCACTGTTGGATTATTTGAGCTTTGTTATAATAATCATTTGTTGTTGTTTTTTGCGCATATACGCAAATCATTAATAGAGATGTGGAAGTTTTTTTGCGTTCATGTGCAGAAATTCCGTTAACAAAGTCTTCCAACGCTGGATTATTTGCGCATTTATGCAAATCCTTAATGGAGATGTGGAAGTTTTATGCATACATGGGCAGAAATTCCTTATAGTGTTTTTGGAAAACAAAATCTTCCAATGCTGGATAATTTGCAGATATATGCAAATCCTTAATAAGAGACGTGGAAGTTTTTTGCGTACATGCGCAGAAACTCCTAAATTAAGTAAGATTTGTATAATTCCCTTTAAATACATGGAAGTATTCTGCGCACCATTGTTGTTAGATTTTATTCTCTGACAGATGTGCCAAAAGTGGAATTTTTAGCGTACATGCGCAGAAATTCCTAATGGTGATTTTGGATAATAGTCTTTTAACTTTGGATTATTTGCGCAAACACGCAAATCCTTAATAGACGTGGATATTTTGTGTATATATGCAGAAATTCCATATAACCATAAGTATAATTCCCTATAGATACGTAGAAGTCTTCCCACATTGTTGGAATTTGTGAGCTGATAGATTCGCCAAATCATCCAGCATTGGAAGATCAAAAAGCATTTTAAGGTATATCTGCGTACATACGCAGAATACGTTCATGTCTCAAGGTTCTCTGCTCATATACGTAAATAATCCAGCGTTGGAAGGCCAAAATCATTTTTGGAATATCTGCGTATGTACGCAGAATACATCCATGTCTCCAGGTACTTCCTTATATGTGCAAATAATCCAGCGTTGGAAGGCCAGAATCACTTTTTGGAATATCTGGGTACGTATGCAGAATACATCCATGTCTCTACAGGTACTTGCTTATATCGCGAATAATCCAGCCTTGGAAGGCCAGAATCACTTTTTGGAATATCTGCTTACGTATGCAGAATACATCCATGTCTCTACCTGTACTTGCTCATATCACAAATAATCCAGCGTTGGAAGGCCAGAATCATTTTTAGGAATATCTGTGCATCTGTCCATTCCGTCTGTCCACACTTTTTGTCCGTCGGGAACCATATCTCAATACCTATTGGTCAGATTAGATTCATTTTTGGTACAAATTATAAGTACCATGGATTCTCAATATCCTATAAGTGTCATCAAAATCAACCCCTTAGCACTTGAGTTGTTGCCCTTGTTTTAGTTTAGGCAATTACGAGGGTCAGTCAAAAATAACTGAGTCCTACCTCATAACATTTTAGTTTGGTATTGTAGACAGCAAATGTGATTATTTCTATAAGTATCATATGTCATCATTGTTTTGACCCTGACGAATTATCCTAGTGAAGCTTCTATTACGGTTGCTAGGCAACTGAAGATCGTCACTCAGTCAGATCGATGCGTTCACGATCTCAGCCACCAGGAATATACAGTATGTCTTTAAAAAGCTTGCATGCTTGATAGTTTTTTTGAAAGACATATTTGACATTCATTTGAAAAACATATATCATATTGTTTTTTCATTACACTTAGTTCGTTAATGTTTGGGTGAACATTGATTGAATGCGTTGCCTAGCAACAAAAATACCAAAATTCCACAAATTTTCAAATACATGAGAATTCTGTTGCCATGGAAACAAAATTGTGAATTTAAATCAAGGAACTTAATATGTCTGAGGGTTGGTTTGTGTATGCAGTACTGTTAAAGAGACTGAGTCTGCAACTATGAACATTTTTCGAAAATTTTTATTTTCTTTTAAAGCTGCATAGTCTGTAACTTTTGATCTTCTAATTTTACAAATAATGTTTTTATTTTTCAAGAACACAGTAAAAATACTCAAATTCAGGTAAACATTTTACCATTTCCGTAAATCTTAACAAGTTATCACTATCAAAACAACTGCATTTATGTTAAAATTTAACGGTCTAGAATTATTGGAGGGACGCAAATAATTACCAACAAGAGAAAAAGACACCTATTTTATAAGATAATTCACTTTTCCATGCAGTTTTCAGCTGTACTGAACATTTTTATTGTGAAAACATAGCTTAATTCTACTTTTACAAATGATTTAAAAATAAAATAAAATTTTTCGAAAAATGTTCATAGTTACAGAGTATGCAGCTTTAAAAACATTTGTAAAAGTAGAACTAAGTTATGTTTTCACAATAAATCTGCTCACTATTGCTGAAAACTGCATACATGTAAAAGTGAATTATCTTATAAAACAGGTGTTTTTTTTCTCTTGTTGGTAATTATTTGCGTCCCTCCAATAATTATAGACAGTTAATTTATAACATAAATGCTGTTGTTTTGTTACTGATAATTTGCTAAGATTTACAAAATTGGTAAAATGTATACATGAATTTTAGTTTTTTTTTACTGTGTTCTTGAAAAATGGTAACATTTATTCTAAAATTAAAAGATCAAAAGTTACAGACTATGCAGCTTTAAATCATTATTAGGCTAATATTTTATGTTTTCTATTAAAATTGTGTAAATTTGATTTTGGGTGGGGTAAATTATAGGACGTCAGGCATGTTAAAATTTGATAAATTCTGAAATCAAACTACCACAGCATCTATAATTTGGGTTCAGTTGGTTTCTGTTTTGTGACACTGAATAGTTACATGTAAAAGATATCAGACAACAGTGAATAAAGCCTTGTTTTAACATTACTGTTTCCATAGCAATGCTTAGAATATGATGTGTCACAGCATGAAAGCACCCCTTTGACAGATCATATTCTGTTGCCTAGCAACCGTTACAAACAGCCCACCAACAGAAATAAATTAGATGATTAAACAGATGACATATAACTACAATGAAATATCATCTAATTATATGTCCATTTTACTTGATTCAAATGTTATGAGGTAGGGCTCAGTTCTTTTGACTAACCCTCGTATAATGCAAAACCTATATTAGCTTTTACGTGTGATAATCTTCAAATTTCATCTAAGCTATTATATTTAACAACCTCGCACTATAGACCATGATTGCCCAGTGCCTGTAGCACGCCCTCCAATCTCGGCCTCCTTCTCCAAAAAGAGCAGAACGTAAAGTGAGGCGAAGGCCCTTCCGGGAAGCAGGCAGTGGGCAAAACAATGGAACATGGTAAGTTGTGTTGACACATTTTCAATCATAAGTAAATTTTCAGCGCAAAACTCGAAAATCTAAGAATGCTATGCTTCGGGCAACTGTTCAAGCTATCCGTAGAGCATGCTGTTTGCACATTTGAACTAAGTTTGTAAGCGTGAGAGTTTTTCTCCCGTTGCACAGTTGTCCAAGAAACGGTGGTTCCCGCATGGTTTTGCCTTCTAACCAAACGTATAGTAGCGTTTGGACCCTTATTCATACTACCGAGGCCCCTCCACACCCATGTTGTCCCAAATGCAATTTTTCGAGATATTTCAATGATAATTGAGTGATTTAGAGCCAAATTTCTTTAGGAGCAGGAGGCGAAGGGCAGGAGAAGCAGGCTGGGAGAGGAGAAGCAGGCGGCGATGAAATCAAAATTTGCATTGATTTTGCTTATTTTTAATAATATACTTATCCAATCTATATCAAACTTGCATGTATGATACGAATGATTAAACGCTATTGTTAACTGAATTATTCTGATCACAAACATTGCTATATATACCTCTCTTATTATATATATACCTCTTGCAAGCTCATGACATTCTGGGTTAAACAAACAACACAATGGGAGAATAAGCGAAACGCTTTTGTTTCCTTTATAATGCGTGTACGGACATTATCAGATTTGCAATAATTTAGTTAACATCTTTTGAGACTGCTCTTATACACGAGTTGTTATATCAGTTATATGATGTGCAAGGTATTCGTACAGCATGGGTATTTTCAAAAAGTACACTTTTTTATACATTGTAGTATGGCTGATGCTTGTTTTCTTTGATCTTTGCTGATGTTTAAATCAGACACCCTAGAATAACGACGAAGGAGGAGCTTAAAACCGTACTCTAACTTCCAATTTTAGTTAAACAGCGATGTAGGCGGTAACTTCCTTAATAGCGACATAGGTAAATGTATATAATTGACAGCTTCGGCCGGATGCAGGGAGGAGCGAATGTAAATTTTGTCAGGTGACATTAACACATGTTTATTTGCGCCTGCACCATACTACAAGCAAAATAAAGGATTCTTCCTTGGCTTTCTGTTCAAACCGCTCGGTGGGCTACGCCCACCTCGCGGTTTAAACGAGAAAGCCTCGGAAAAACATCCTTTATCTATTACTTGTAATGTAATGTCACAGTGTTGTGTATACTATGCACATGCGGTTGCCCCATGTCTACTATCCTGTGCATAAGTCTCGCACGCAAGAACAATCCTCTATAGCAAGGAGGGGAGTGAACCTAAGACAAGATAACCCTTTTGTACAATCAAATTTTGTATGTTTGTTTTCTATTGGAACTACAAAACAAATCAGAAAATCGGAGCAACAAGAGTCATAACAAGAATCAAATTTTGCGACCATTTTTTGTTTCTAAGTAACACGCTCGTTTACCTTTAAAGAATGACTATAATTCGTTTCTTGTTTACTGTCGTGAGTTGGCTCCCGGTACCGTTAGTTTAACAGGTGACAGGGCCCAGGGCGACGACAGTAAACATGATTCGCACTATAACCACTGTATCAATTACAGATTTTCACTAGTCACTTGCCCACTTCGAATCGAACTAAAGTTCCTACTATAGTTATTACATAGGTGCGCGCGCACATTTACATCCGAACGGCTGCAGTTGGAACTTTAGTTGGTTGCCAAGTAAACAAAGTGAATAGCTTTGCATGCCCCCTTTCAAATCTTCATTGTAGACAAAAATGATGTTCATTTACTGCACAGCCAACTCTAATTAACAATTACGAATAAGTAGGACTGCGAATAGAGCACAGCGAGTATTTATTTTCTAAAACAAATTATTTTGAGGCTACTGACAGAGCTTGAACCCATGTTGTTAGATAGGGCTAGAGGAGGGAACCAGACAATCTACTAGAGTAACGGTGTAGTAGGACTATAGTAGCGACTATCGATGTTCGAATCAAACTTTAGCCACTATAGTACGAACTATAGTTCGATTCGAAGTGCGCCACTGTCGTCCGGGTAAGAGTTACACATACACACACATCTATTTTAAGCCGCATCTTAATCATGCGATCGATAAAGCAGCCAACAGGGCAAACATTTAACGCAACTTTGTAGGGACGTAATAGTTGGTAAACATTATTGAGAATAACTCATTTACAAATGAATATTCGGAAGACATTTTGTATATCTTATAAACATTTATTTGCGGAAATAAAACATACAGCTGTCAACTTTTTTTGATAGCGAAAATCTCAAAGAAGACTGAATGCGTCACCAGGACAAAATGGGTTTATAAAAATGAGATAAGTAAGTGACAAACCAAATGCTGTTTTTATATAAACGTCAAGAGTCGGCAAGAATGGGTTTATAGGCCTCCATCGGTAAAAAGATGTGTTTAAATATTTAATAATTATGTTGATTTAAGTAAGAGTCTGTCAATTTGGACTATCTATATATGATTTATAGGCGTAGGAGTCTCGTAGAACGGTCAGTGGGGCGCCCCGATGTTCAAATTTCAAGGAACACTTGGTTTGAATTCCTTTTTTTCTGCGTCTAAGTCTTTCGCACCATCAGTAATTGTTGCTCTTAATCAAAGCTTGAGAGGGGGTGGGTATAAAACAGAGGTTCGACCCAGTCTGAGATTTTTGATAATCCTTTTCCCAAGAACTTAGGGAGAAATTCACAAGTATCACTAATCTGTGAGCATTACATGATTCCAATGAGAAAAAAAGTGAACCACACATTACGTTGGTGGTGGCATTTAAAGCGAAGTAATTTCGATTTATTTAAATGGTTTGAAATATTCATACATGCAAGTTTGATATAGATTGGATAAGTATATTATTAAAAATAAGCAAAATCAATGCAAATTTTGATTTCATCGCCGCCTGCTTCTCCTCTCCCAGCCTGCTTCTCCTGCCCTTCGCCTCCTGCTCCTAAAGAAATTTGGCTCTAAATCACTCAATTATCATTGAAATATCTCGAAAAATTGCATTTGGGACAACATGGGTGTGGAGGGGCCTCGGTAGTATGAATAAGGGTCCAAACGCTTCTATACGTTTGGTTAGAAGGCAAAACCATGCGGGAACCACCGTTTCTTGGACAACTGTGCAACGGGAGAAAAACTCTCACGCTTACAAACTAAGTTCAAATGTGCAAACAGCATGCTCTACGGATAGCTTGAACAATTGCCCGAAGCATAGCATTCTTAGATTTTCGAGTTTTGCGCTGAAAATTTACTTATGATTGAAAATGTGTCAACACAACTTACCGTGTTCCATTGTTTTGCCCACTGCCTGCTTCCCGGAAGGGCCTTCGCCTCACTTTACGTTCTGCTCTTTTTGGAGAAGGAGGCCGAGATTGGAGGGCGTGTGTAGATAAGCATGGCAGAATCAAAGTTTTACCCTACCACCTTTGACCCCAACTAAGGAGTCACCTTTGACCCCAACTAAGGGGTCAAAGGTCAAATTTCGCAATAACTAAGGCAATTGTCAATATTTTTTGCTGAAATTTTGCATGCAGACAGAGCAGCAATAGGTATGAAACGTATCAAACGGGAATTTTAGTTTGAAGGCATGGGTCCGAGCCTCTGGGGTGGACTTAGGGGGTGAGGCCGAGGCCAAAATTAAACTTTTTCAGAATATCGTCATGTTGCATATATCAATTTAAAGCTGACAATGTTTAGAGCAACATGGTAGCAACTATTTTGCCCACAGACACACCCTTGACCCAGGGGGTAGGGTCAAACCATATATTTTTGAGAAAGTAGTCATGTTGCATATCACATGAAAGGGAATTGAGCACAGAGCACCATGAAAGCAACACACTTCAACAGCCCCTGGGGTGGGGTCAAAAGGTCATATTTTTTCCGTTTCTAAAAGTGGTCATGTTGCATATCAAATTAAACTGGAAGTACTGTAGACCTACATGCAAGGTAACACTTTGAATTTACACACACCCTTGACCTCTGGGGTTGAGTTGAAAGGTCAGATATTGAAATTGTGTAGATTGGAGGTATATTTTTTTTATTAAACTAAGCATTAAAACATACTTGACAGGCAGTAGTTATGATCTGAATGATACCGAAGGTAGATAAATGGGATTTATGTTTTGTGATTTACATATTTCTCTCAAATAACCCTTCGTCGGGGGATACAAAAATGTCGAATTTGTCTTGTAACCAAAATTTTGTTGAAAATGTCTTTTTTGTAACAGTGCACCCCATTTTACTGGTAAAAAGTTAGGGTTCATTTGGCCCTGCTTTGGATGATATTTCCATGCCTGCATCGAGATACAACTGTAAACAATATACCCTTGAATATGGCAAGATAGCAAAGTAAGCCCCATATCATCAGAATGCATTAAAATTGTAAAAAAAAAAACGGGATAATCAAAATTCTTGCAGATGAATGGTTTTTAGGTGGGACTATGGGCATGATGCGTAGATCAACGGGTAGCAACCAAATTTTAATAATATTCTAAAACAATTTTCTCTTTTGAGATAAATCATTGGGAGTCAAAGACTATTTACTTATACTTTTATGCTTCGTTTAATCACCTTTGTCATAAAAACAGAAAGCCCTGAATTTTGTGCATGTTGAGACTTCGAGGTCGGTCTACGAAGCGGTTTTCCCTTTACCGATAATAACATTTAACAAGTTTAAGCTGGCTTGGCTGTCGCAGTTGGTAGTGCGACTGACTCTCACTTTGCCTTCTGGAGTTTGCATGTTCTATCTCTGTGTCAGGCACATTATTTCACTAGTTGTCAGTTAAACACTGCCTTCTGGGTAATTGAAATGTTAAGTAAGGAAGGTAAGGATACTGACTGACGAGAGGTCACACTTCTCGCAAACACAAAGTATGAAAGTAGGTAAATGTTGAGACAAAAAAAATAGATCTCTAGTTCAGCAAGATACTTCAGATTTTTGGCTTTCGAAAGGAGGTTCTTGCACATAAACGATAAGCACTGGCCAAAAAATAATAAGCATTGTTTAGCGAAGGTTCCAGCGAGAATGTACTGTGCCAAACAGTCTCGTCAGAGCAATCAATGTCTGCACGCGATGGACTTAGCCTACCATTTGTTACTAAGATATCTACTTTCCCTAGGACTTGTAGGAGAAATAAGGGGAGGCCACCCTGAAATACTTTCACGTTTATTGAAGTTTAAAAGTATGAAATGCGAAAAACTGGTGCCTACGAATTTCTGATATGAGTTTAAGAGCTAAACCATGCACTGGTCCAGAGGGGAGGGGACCCCTCCCCTGGATAATCAAAAAGCAATAGAGTTCCTTGGCAATACTGGTCCTGATCCCAAAGCTGCCAAGCCAACATGTTAGGCCACCATCTGCCTGCCAGCAAAACACCAGTTCAATGGTTTTCGATGGTAGACCGATGATGGCCTATTTTAGTGGTAATTGGATCCTCTCTCCCCTTATCTTCTAAAATGATAATGAAAACCATGTGTATATGTTGTTTTCTGCAATGGCGAATAAAGACAGTGCCTGACATAAAGCATTTCTACTCTCCCTTGCTTCATGTTTTAATTCTCTTCCCAGAATAAACCTTGTGCTTTCCATTACTATTTAATGAAATTATATATCATGTCAAGATGGTATGGTATGTGTAAGAATACTTTTGTCTGTCTCCCCATCTGTCAGTCCGTCCTTACTACATGTACCTTGTGCGCACAAGCTATCCCCAATTAAGTTCATTCAAGGGAAATAATTCAAACAGGAAGCAAGGTTAGCAATCATTTTTGAACAAGGCACACCGTCTTGCCATGACATATTTGCCCATCAAATGGTATCAAAAAACATCTCTGACAATGTAAAAGGTTTTATGGAGCGAACAGTATTTTCCCTTTAAATCAAACATGAAGTGGGGGAAAGCAATCTTTCTTGCAAGTGGCACATCGTCTTGATCAGATTAATATGCTTTCCAAGTATAGTCAATACATCTCAAAAGGTATAAAAGTTATGGGGTGAACAAGCTTTCTGCTACAGACAGACAGACGGACAGACAGACGGACGGTCGCAAGGCTGATCGCTATGTCCTCGATCCTTGTTGGCTGGGGATAAAAATGTGAAACAAAGAAAAAGTTAATTTGTTTTTTAATCAGTTTTAGATGGAACACATTGATTAATGTCCATGCACTCACATAATTTGTTCAGTTGTCTCACTCAACTTGCCCGACGTCTCACATTAATACATAGTCACACATAGCATTAAATCCATTTTCCATGCATGCCGAGTTTATTTTGGGGGAATAAACAATTATGCTAAAAACCATGAATTGATTTAGGATTATGAAATCTTTAACCCTTAAAGCGCCAAGAAAAAAAATGCATCTGAAAATATCGTCTGTTGCAAATAACTGCCTAACATTACTGACAAATTAAGTATAGAAGCAAACTATAGGAGCAGTCTGATCTGGGTCCTCACTGTTTGCCATAGAGGCTTCTTAAACATTTCAGCAGACGAGAAAAGTAGACAACTTTTGTTGCAATTGGCACATTAAGGGTTAACACTCTCATTAATTTTGTCCTTTTTCTGAAAGTGTTGCAACCTCTGATGGCTACGGCCTGGGGTATGTGAGCTTTGCTCACTTCTTGCTATATTTCCTACAGAAAATAGAAGAATTCAAGGACTTTTCAAGGTATTTGTGAATTTTCCAGTATTTTTCAAGACATTATTTAATTTTCAAGGACTTTTCAAGAAAGCCCTCTAAATTCCAGTTCTTTTCAACCCTGGTTTTTGATGTATGAATTTTTTCAGATGTATGTCGGAATGTTTAATTCTGTCATGGCTGGGAAGTTCCCTGCCTTTGTTGCATTACTGTAACTCTATGGTTTGATATCAAGAAATATTTAGTGCTGTGGTCAATCAAGAGTAAATCATCAAGTTGTGAATAGCCTTTTGTTTGTTTGCTTTGTTCTTTACGTCCTATCAACAATCTTTCAGTTATGTAGGGACGGGTCTTCCTGGGTTCAACCAGTACTAAGCTAGGATAAATGTGTCTTGTTCAAAGACCACAACACAGTGACACAAGTGAGGCTCAAACCCGCTGCCCCTAGGTCTCAAGTCAAGCACTCTACAACTGAGCCACTGTGAATAGCTGTGACTGTTTCTTATAAATTGATTCATTTATCATAGCCAGGTTTGTCTATTGAAATAATTTAAAGTTCTTATGCATACTTTATGATTAAAGACAATACTGACCAGAAAAGCGTTGACTTCTTGGCGGAAATCAATAAAATAAGAAAGAAGGCAAAGATTAAGAATGCATACAAACAATAACCACACCTATCCCAGGACACAACACAAGAAAGCATTACATACAAGAGGGCCACGAGGTCAGCCCAGCAGGTGACCAGAAGGCTGCAATGAAGTCAAGACGCTGTATGAAAGACAAACACGAAAAACCAAAAGGGGTCCACAAAAAATAAGACAAAGAATAGTTTGCTTTGAATTTTACTGAACTTTTGTTCTACCTTCAGACCTGTGGCAACCCACTTTTGTAAAGCTTCACTCCAGTATGTATTCTCTTATGATGATGTAAAACATCATTCTGCAAAAAAGCCTTACCACAGGTATCACATTTGTAAGGTTTCTCTCCAGTATGCATTCTCTGATGTTCTTGTAAATAACGACTCTTATTAAAAGCCTTACCACAGGTATCACATATGTAAGGTTTCTCTCCAGTATGTATTCTCTGATGTCTCTGTAAAATACCACTCTGATTAAAAGCCTTACCACAGGTGTTACATTTGTAAGGTTTCTCTCCAGTATGTATTCTGCGGTGTCTTTGTAAATCACCACACTGCTTAAAAGCCTTACCACAGGTATCACATTTGTAAGGTTGCTCTCCAGTATGTATTCTCTGATGTTTCTGTAAATGACTACCCTGCTTAAAAGCCTTACCACAGGTATCACATTTGTAAGGTTGCTCTCCAGTATGCATTCTCTGATGTTGGTGTAAATTCCAACTCTGATTAAAAGTCTTACCACAGGTATCACATTTGTAAGGTTTCTCTCCAGTATGTATTCTCTGATGTTGTAAATAACCACTCGAATTAAAAGCCTTACCACAGGTATCACATTTGTAAGGTTGCTCTCCAGTATGCATTCTCTGATGTTTCTGTAAATGACTACCCTGCATAAAAGCCTTACCACAGGTATCACATTTGTAAGTTTTCTCTCCAGTATGTATTCTCTGATGTTGGTGTAAATTACAACTCTGCTTAAAAGCCTTACCACAGGTATCACATTTGTAAGGTTTCTCTCCAGTATGTATTCTCTGATGTTGTTTTAAATAACCACTCGAATTAAAAGCCTTACCACAGGTATCACATTTGTATGTTTTCTCTCCAGTATGTATTCTCTGATGTCTCTGTAAATCACTTCTCAGCATAAAAGCCTCACCACAGTTATCACATTTGTAAGGTTTCGCTCCAGTATGTATTCTCTGATGGTCCTGTAAATTCCAACTCTGATTAAAAGCCTTACCACAGGTATCACATTTGTAAGGTTTCTCTTCAGTATGTATTCTCTGATGTTTCTGTAAATGACCACTCTGTATAAAAGCCTTACCACAGGTATCACATTTGTAAGGCTTCTCTTTAGTATGTAATCTCTGATGTTCTTGTAAATAATTACCCATCATAAAAGCCTTACCCCATATATCAAAATTATAAGACTTTTCTATATGTTTTCTTTGAGAAGGTTGACTGTTCTCAGTTTCTTCTAGACATGCTGTATTAGTACTTATTTTATTAATAGCTTGCTTAGTTTTTTCACAATGCGTCTCATTTAAAACATGTTTGCCTAAAGATATACTACCATAACATGATGATCTTTGTTGCCTTCTCCAAGTGTCTAACAGCTGTCTATCTTCTTTGTCAAGCTTATCATTCCCATGTATCTTCAGTAGATGGTTTACATAGAACATAGCTGCTGTAAAAGCCACCTTGCAGTATAAACATATGAAGATCTCTGAAATGTGAATAACAAAAAAATCTGTATTAGGTTATCTTTAGAAAATCTGTTGTTTGACATCACCAGACTGACTCTTGACAGTCAAAGTGCAACCTACCCAAAATATTTCATGGATTCAATATTTCTTTACAGAGAAATTATTTCTATTTCAATTTTAGATATTTTACCTTCATTTTAATGTTGTTGTTATTTTCAACACATCAGTGAAAAAAAATACCTACCATAACCAGGAAGATTATGAATAGGTTGGCAGCAAGCAATGTTTAAGGATGACTCAGGGCTTACCCTGGCTCAGAATTTGTTGTAGCCAACACTTAGACAGAGCCAAATGAAATTAACTTTAGCCAAGGTTTTAGCCAGAAAGTATCGAGTTGTTTTGTATACTGAGGGACTTTAAAAACGCACATTTTACATTCTCTGTCTCTTCCACATAATTGATTTGAGGAAGTTTTCTTTATCATTTTGTATCCTCTTGCAAAATGGACCATGATTTCGATTTGCTCATGTTTATTCTGACGTAATATTGACGTAAGTGTTTTTCAACAATTATCGTCTGACAAATGTGATTTTGATTCAATTTGAAAACAAACACTTTTAAGTGGTAGCCAGATGTCTTAACAAATGGAAAAACACAAAAGTTTTGGGAAATAATCATTTTATTGCACTCCCACTCGCAGCTTTTCTTTGCTAACGTCAGTCTTAAATTTTCAAACATCAATAACAGACGGGTGACGTCCGCTCATGTAGCGATACTTTTTTCTTTTATGCAACTGATTGAGGAGTATCTGTTGGTAACAAAACTATTTTGATCATTCCTGATCCATAGGATATAAAAGGCCAATTACGTCAAAAATCAATGACGTCATGTAGACGTAATGAACGTTGCCAGAGACCTAAAACTTCATGATTTGATTTGTCATTCCTTTTGCTTTCAAGAACAAACATTGGTTTGAAAACTTTTTTTCGTTCATAATGGAAGGTATGGGTACTCTGTGACTTTTTGAATTTGAGTTGTCTCAGAATTATCGCGACGTCACGGCAATCATAAGCCACAGTGTTTTGATTTTCTTATTGAATGCAAGCTAAATGACTGAACTTGTAAGATTTATTTTTCACTTAATGAAAATATCCATTTTTCGACATAAATTAGCATTTAAGCAGGTGGTGCGTTTTTAAAGTCCTTCAGTATATTTAACGTTTTGCCCGCAATGTCTGCTGATAACCTTTGCAAACAGTTTGGACCCAGATCAGGCCCGACAAAATGTTGAGCCTGATCTGGATCCAAACTTTTTGACACCCGGATGGTATTGAAAAAATCCAGCAACTGACACAATAAAAAGTGTGAAGGAATAAAAAAGCAATATTCGAAAATCCAAAAGCTGATCAAAATACACTTTTTCGCAAATATGTAATTTTTGAACCATCTAGACTGTACTTTTAGCCAATGACATATTTGTAGCCACTCTACATTTCCAGAAGCAAATGGCAACAATGGCTAATGGCAGGGTGAGTCCTGGATGACCTTGACATTTATCATATTTAAAAGTTTCCTATCATATTAACTGTATTGTTTTACCTTGACATGAAAAATGTTGTCTACCTCACCCTTTATCAGGTCAAAGTGGAAATGCTGATAAATTAGTACAAAAATACATATATATAATCTTGAAGACTGAAAAAAAGAATACCAGGTTTGTTTTTATTATATATATATCAAGTTTATCAGGCTTGGCTTCAAAAATGCATGCTGAAATGCTCAACAGAGCCTCAGGATTCAACAAACACTATTGAAGCCTTGCCTGGAAAACTTAATATCAAGTCACTGAGTATTCTGTCTATATATAACCCTTATGAATTAACATATTCTACAACCCAGTTAACAATATAACAGTGATGGCCATTTTGAACAAAGGAGCCGTGTGGCTCAGTCAAGAAGCTAGACTAGAGATGGTGGGGTTGCGGGTTCGAGCCTCACTAGAGGCTTGCGGGTTAGAGCCTCACCAGAGGCTCTGCTTTGTACCCTCAATCAAGACACTTTATCCTCTGCTTAGTACTGGTTCAACCAATGAAGACCCATCCCGACATGACTGAAAAATTGTTGACTGGGATGTAAATAATCAAATCAAAGAGAAACCAAGCGGAGAATAAAACTGTAAATGATTTGAAAACCAATTGGCCACATTGAAAAGAACTAAGATCTTAGGGCTGTTCCAGGAAATTATATTGGTCAAAATTAAATTTTTAAAAGTAAAATTTATTTTACTGAGAATACCTACCATATATTTCACTTAATGCTATACCCTTATTGCTCCCGATAAAAAAGACACCCACTATGACATCTCCCTACATTGACTGGAGGAACTTTACACGACTATTGTGCCAATAGTCAGTGTAACTTCCTGTTAAATCAGTTTCCGCCCCTAGATATATATAAATAGAAATATATATATCAGGAATGAGGGGAGGGAGGTAGGGTACTCTTTGTGAAATATATGGTAGGTATTCTCAGTAAAATAAATTTTACTTTTAAAAATTTAATTTTACTAGTATCAAATATCTACCATATATTTCACGAAATGCTAGAATCATCAGCATTGGAGGGATGGATTCCTCCTGAGAATGTCATAAGTGGGAGTATCTACTTCCAGGGAAAAATAGAAGAAGATCTTAGAAAGGTTCATAATATATATGGAAGACCATATTTCTGACATTATCTAAGATAAAGTAAGGATATTGATATTGAATATAATTCCCTTCTAATATCCTCCAACTTCCTCCCTGGAAGCGTCTAAGTGTAAACTATCTAATTACCTTGGGAGGTCAAATCCTGGCATCAGATAATTCCTTTTA
The DNA here is from genome assembly GCA_964019695.1 of Loripinus fragilis. Classification (NCBI taxonomy): domain Eukaryota; kingdom Metazoa; phylum Mollusca; class Bivalvia; order Lucinida; family Lucinidae; genus Loripinus; species Loripinus fragilis. The sequence goes on from OZ026528.1 coordinate 47,521,298, forward strand.
ACGTTTATTGTTTCTGTGACGGAGTCGACATCCTGGACCCCCCCACAACTTTTTGGGCCACAACAACTGGGCCCAAATTTTGCAGATTTGCTGTTTGTTCCCGAAAATCTCTCAGGTAGAATTTAGCAAAAGTAGAACTACTAGACCAAACAGCTGCCTTAATAACTTCTTCAAGAGGTATGAAGTTAAAATAAGCCCAAGAAGAAGATAGAGCCCTTAATTCATGAGACTTGACTTTAAGAAATGACATTTGTCTTTTTGTAATGGATTTATATGCCATTTTAATAGTGAATTTTACCCAATTAGAAATAGTAGACTTTTTTACATCATGATTTCCTTTAGTGGGTATAAAAAGTCTAGTTCTAGAACCTCTTATAGACTTGGTTCTTTTTAGGTAGATTTTAATTGCTCCAACAGGGCATAATAGCCGATTAAAATCTTTGCTTGTACAACTATTAGAAAGTCTTGGAATATGGATAGATTCCGGGGCTTTAGAAGGAAGTTGATTCTTAGCCAAAAAACCTATTTGAGTCCTAATAGTAAGAGAACCATCAACTGAACTGAATCTGAGATGTTCCTCATCCATGGCAAAAGCATGAACCTCACTAATACGTCTGGCCGTGGCCATAGTTAATAGGAAAGTTGTCTTCATAGATAGATATATCAAAGAAGCTTGATTTAAAGGTTCAAAAGGTTCTTTGCATAAATATGTGAGAACAAATGGAAGATCCCATTTCGGTGCAAGCGATCTATTGACAGGTCTTTGCATTTGAAATGACTTCATCAATTCAGAAAGAACAGGGTGAGTCCCTATGTTACTTTTGGAAGAGAATTTTAATGTGTTGGAGATCATGGATCTGTATCCTTTGATAGTGCTAACTTGACACTTCTTATCTCTAAACAGATATATCAAGAAATCTGCCACTACATTAGGAGAGGCCTTGATAGGATCAATTTTCCTCCGATTTGCCCAATCGGTAAAAACTTTCCATTTTGCATCGTAAACCTTTCTCGTAGAGGCTCTTCTTGCCTTGGAGACATGGTCTGCAACTTCATCTGAAAACTTTCTATCAGTGATGGATTGTTTGATAATTCCCATGCGTGAAGTGCTAGAGTTTGAGGATTTTGATGCAGAAACTTTTCCTGTAATTGTCCCAGTAGATCTGGAATTACTGGAAGAGAAATGGGAGGGGATATCAGAAGATTTAGTAGTTCTGGAAACCAGGATCTGTTTGGCCACTGAGGTGCTATAAGAACAATCTTGCATTGCGATAGACGAATTTTGTTCAGCACTGAGGGAATGAGATGAAATGGAGGAAAGGCATATGCGTGAATGTGATTCCAGTTCATCGTGAGAGCATCTATTGCCAATGCATTCTTGTCCGGAATAGGGGACACATACAGCGGTAACTTGTGATTCAACCTTGTTGCAAAAAGATCTATGTTTGGAAATTCTGTCATCTGAAAGATTGCATTTGCAACTCGGCTAAAACAAGATTAGATAGGGACAAGTTGTGTCACTTTTGGTCAAAAATGAAGTCGCAGGAATCACAAAACAAGCTTTTTCTTTTCATTGCTTCATATCTTGTGTATTTAATTCTAGAAGGTTTTTGATGAAGTTCTTTTCATTAAAAAGTTACAGCATTTGGATCAATCTTAGGTGGCAGATCTACGGACACTACAGACTAAAGCATAACATAATTGTATCTTTTTAATTATTGGCTTAAAACAATGATTATACCATGCAGAACTTCACACAAGTATTGGTGCTCTTGGATACCACTCAATATTTTATTTACAAGAATGATTTCTTTAAATTTTAGCACACAAGAAACAAGGCTATGAAAATGCTTAAATTTAGTAAACTTTCTAAATTTAATTTTTTAATGAATTGAACTTTAAGGAACAAGTAAACCTCTTAACTTATCACATGTTTTCGATTCTTAACAATAAAGTAGTTTAACATATCCTCTGTCGTCAAGTTGTATAGAAATCAAGTTCAGTCTTAGTGTGCAATATTTTCTACGGACACTACAAAATTGGTAACAGATGAAAAGTGCAATTTGAAAGTGAAAAATATAAATTTCCCCCTGTTAATTAGTTTAGGATAAACAGCAGGTCCTTCAAATAGTTGAAAAAATACATTGACTTTAATTTTTACAAATTTGCCAGATAAATATAATGAAAGAAGTATCAGTTAGGGAAATGACAAATATGGTAAAATTAGCTTGTGTTATATGCCTAAAACATTTTCCTGGTTAGAGGAAATAGAATATAATTTAAACCACTGTTTAGAGCTTGCTCCAAGCTTTCTGAAAATGTATAACATTACTATGATTTGATTTAATATGGCAAAAATACAATACTAAATACACCTAAAAAATAGGCATTTTTCAATGTTATTCTGTTTCATTTTGAATTTGTTAAATTTGGAAAATTTGTATTTGAAATATGCGTGTTGGAAACATAATTTTTAAAAAAGAAATTTTAAATTTCACATATGAGCTAACGTAAAATGAACATAAAAAGTGCGTAGGCGAAGCGCAGTAATTTTAAGCATTTTTTAAAAAAATGCTTGAAGCGTTATACATTTTGGTTTTTCTTAAGAATTAACCTATTGCTTCACTGAGCCTGTTGCCACTTGGTCAGTCACAAGAATGCACATTTATTTGCAATTTATTGAAGCTATGGGCATGTTTCTCTGTAACAAATTCAACCACCACGGATGAATTGTCTTTGCCAGTAATTTTTTTGTCTCTTTAGAACTGCACTGTTTGGTAGTGGTAGTGTCCGTAGATCACATATCATTGCATCTAGCAGATTGCTGTACTTGAAGATTAATTAACATGTTTCTGCTAGTTTCTATTTCAGAGGGTGGCACTGATTAAGAATTGCACTGCTTTTTCAGTTGTCTTTCACCAGCACTTTTGATATGAGCGGCCAAAGTCTGTCCGTAGAATGTAGTGTCCGTAGATCACACCTGTTAATGTCATAAAATTACAAAAAAACGTCATAATGGCTCATGTTTTTATGTTGTATTTATTACTTCCAACCAAATTAAAAGTATGTAAATCAGTATTTGGGCAATTTTTACCTTATGTGTGAATGGAAGAGGTTCTAAAGGACATATTGTTTCAGCACCATGTGTACCTCTTTTTTTTCACAAATTAGACTAATATGACCCAAATATTGATTTCATACTATTTTTTTGGTTGAAATTAATAAATACAATCTAAAAATATGGGCCATTATGACATATTCTGTTATTTTTTTAACATTGAAAAGTGTGATCTACGGACACTACGTTCTACGGACAGACTTTGGCCGCTCATACAACAAGTGCTGCTGAAAGACAACTGAAGAAGTAGACCTTTTCTTAATCAGTGCCACTCTCTGAAATATAAAATAGCAGAAACATGTTCATTAATCTTCTAATACAGCAATATGCTAGATGTAAAATATGTGATCTACGGACACTACCTGAAACAGTGTAGTTTTTAACTGATGAAAACATTACTGGAAAAGACAATTCATTGGTAGCGGTTGCATTTTTTACAGAGAAACATGCCAATAGCTTCAACAAATTGCAAAAAACTATGCATACGTGTGACCAAACAAGTGACAACAAAAAAGCAAAGTTAATTCTTAAGAAAAGACAAAATGTATAACGCTTCAAGCATTTTTTTAAAAAATGCTTAAAATTACTGTGCTCTGCCTTCACATTTTTTATTGTTATCTTACATAAGCTCATATGTGAAATTTAAGATTTCTTTTTAAAAAAATATGTTTCTAACACACATTTTTGAAATACAAATTTTCAAAACTTAACAAATCTAAAATGACACGGCATAACGTTGAAAAACGCCTAATTTTTAGGTGTATTTAGCATTGTAATTTTGCTATATCAAATCAAAACATTGTAATGTTATACATTTTCGGAAAGCTTAGAGCAAGCTCTAAACAGTGGTTTATATTGTATTTTATTTCCTCAAAGCAGGAAAATGCTTTAGGGGTATAACATAAGCTCATTTCAAAATCCCTATCTGATCTTGTTTTAGCCGAACTGATTGTTTCAGGGACCATTCTGTTGTTATTGGTTTCGATATTCTTGAAAGACGGTCTGCTAGAATGTTGAATTTCCCCGGTATGTGTTTTACAACAATGCTTATCAGGTTTTGATGACACCAATTCAGCATGTTCCAGACTTCTAGACACAGATCTGGGGAGTGAGTTCCGCCCTGGCGATTTATGTAGGACACAACGGTTGTGTTGTCTGTGGAAACAAGAACTGTTGAGTTCACAATATGATGGTGGGCACATTTCAACGTGTGATGTATTGCCATCATCTCTAGAATGTTGATATGAAGTTTTGCTTGGACTTGATTCCAAACTCCGTGAAATAATAGTCCCTCTGGTTCCAGATGTGCCCCCCACCCCATCAGACTTGCATCTGTGAACATTTGGTGAGATGGAGGGGGACTTCTGATTGGAACACCCATCACATATCTCTGTTGATTGTTCCACCAAAGAAGATGATGTTTGATGTTTTGAGATATCTGAATTTGGTAGTGAAGAGGATAAATGTGTGGTTTCCACTGTGCTAGGAGAGACATTTGTAAAGGTCTGAGATGAAGTCTCCCTAGTATTATGTAATCTGCTGCTGCATTGAGTTTTCCCAAAAGAGAAAGGAATTGTCTGGCAGGAACTTTCTTTTTGAGAAGGAAAAGTTTGATTGTTAGTAGTAAAGAGTGAATCCTGTCTTGAGGAACTCTGACTATATTGTCCTGAGTGAGAAATTCCATCCCTATGAATTCGAAGTTTTGGGATGGAATCAGTTCTGATTTTTCCTGATTGATAATCAGACCCAATGATGTGATCAGATGGATGATAAAATGTCTGTGTTCCAACAGAAGACGACAATTTTGATTCCTTGACAGCCAATCGTCTAGATACGGGAACAGACTGATAGCGTTCTTGTGAAGGTGAGAAGCTATTATTGTCATAAGATGAGTGAAGACATATGGGCTCGTGGATAGACCGAAGGGAAGAGCCCTGAATTGAAAGATCTTGCCTTTCAGAGAGAAGCGAAGGTATTTTCGAGATGCAGGATGAATCAGGACATGCAAATATGCATCCGTTAGGTCTAATGAAAAGGCCCAATCGTTGGGCTGAATGGAATTTCTGACTTTCTTTTGGGTTTCCATTCTGAAACTTTGAGTCATCACAAATTTGTTTAGAGTAGAAAGATCGATGATTAGCCTCATTTTTCCGTTCTTTTTTGGTACCAGGAATATCCTTGAGTAAAAGCCGGGAGATTCCGGATAAATTCTCTCCACTGCCCTTTTTAACAAAAGATTGTTGACTTCTTCTTCCAATTCTGGTCTTTTTGTCTGCTGGAAGAAAATGGGTTTGTTTGAAAGAGGAGGATGTTCTATAAATGGTATCTTGTATCCTCTTTCTACTATAGAAAGGACCCACTGGTTTGATGTTATATTTTGCCAGAATGGGGCAAAGTGGGCCAATCGTCCTCCAACTGGAATCTGTGGTTGGAGGAAGGGCAGTGGAGGTAGGATTTCAGTGTTTTCTAAGGGAAGAGGCTCCTCCCCTAGAGGGGAAAGTACCTCTATCCCTTCTGTTGTTGCCTCTGGAGCTACCACCTCTAGCTGGTCCTCTAAATGTAGGTCTCCTAGGCATAGACTGATCTTGTTCCTTCCTAGGCCTTCTAGGATTCATAGGTTTAGAAGGAGGTTTCTTAAATTCAGGCTTGTTACCTTGAGAAGAAGTTGAAGTCTGTGCTCTGGGTTGAGAAGAAGTAATGGTATTGGAAACCAATTGATTCCTCAGAGATTCTGCATTTTCTTTGTAAACCTCATCAATTCGACCACCAAACAAAGTATCAGAATTGAAAGGTGTTGACCTAAGTCTAGTTTTGGCCATGTCAGACAAAGATTTGGATGCAGATCTAATAGCAATATCCCTTCTTGCCTGTTGAATTTCTATTGTAAGAAAAGAAGCCAGAGAGACAGAATGATTAATGGAAGTAGCTAGAGCCTCAAGAATCCTTCCCAACATTTTAGGGTCCATAGATTCTTGTTGCAGAGACTTGTAAGCTGCGTAAGAGAATATATCAGCATGAGATAAAACTCTCAAGAGATCTCTGAGTTGGTTCTCATACAAGTTCAAGTTCTTGACAGGAATTTGAGAATTGCCAGAAAGAGTTATGTTAAGTTTGCTGGCATCATGATCAAGAGGAACTTCCTTTGAAGTAGGAATTTTCTCATTATGAGCTTGATAATATCTCATATTGACAAGGTTATCTTGATCTTTCTTTCTAATAGCCCAATTTTCTGTAAGTAATTCTTTTTTAACTTGATCTTGAATGAATTCAAAAGTGTCAGGAATAAGTTGAGATTGTGGAAGAGAAATTGATTTTTTCTCATCCTTAATAATATCTCCTTCAATGGAAGATTTCGGACGGGAGATAGAAGTAGAAGCATCTGCTTTGGATGGAAATTTTTCACTTGGTAAAAGTTTAAAAATTTCTTCAATAACTGAAGAAAATCTCAACCTCTCTTCAGTGTCTGGATTTTCTTCCTTTTGTTCAGCAGTTGAGTTTCTCTCAGGTGATGAATAAGATCTCTCTTCAGATTCAAAATCATTATCATCAGCCTGTATAGATATTTCTGGTCTGTATTCTTGACCATGATATTCTGAGCATCTGCTCCTGTCAACTTGTTTTGTTGAATGATCAGTAGCTTGAGCTGTCTCACAAGAATGGAATCTTTTACTCATTTGTTCTCTCTGAGGGGACTGAGAAAAAGACCGAGGACGTTTATGTGATTTATTGTGAGAATGACGCCGAACAGACTTAGACCTGGGACGATATCTCTTCCTGTGTCTATGTCTATGAGGTGAAGAAGATGATGATGAAGAAGAAGATGAGGAACTGTATTTGCCATGTCTTCTTCTGTATGAATGATGTCTTCTCTTATGTCTCCTAGAGTGTGATCGAGATCTATGACGGGATGCAGAGCTGTTAGATCTTGATCTGGAAGAATGAAACAATCTCCTGACTGGAGAACAAGTTTTGTTTCTATTTTTTCGGGAAGATTGATCAAGAGATTGAGACCGAGAAGAAATATGAATTGGTGAAGCAATAGTATGAATATTTCCAGCCCTTGATGATGAATTAACCAATGAGCCTGATGTCCTATTGTCAGGTGACTGGTATTTGACTGGTGAAAGGCCATTGCCCAAAGATTGGGATTTGCCTGTTGACTGGTAGGTGCCTGGTGACTGGTGATCTCCTAGTGACTGGTGGACACCTAGTGACTGGTTGGCATCTGGTGACTGGTGGTTGCCTGGTGCCTGGTGGTTGCTTGGCACTACATGTTCATCTGTTGATTGACAGATGCCTGGTGAATTTTGATTGACTGTTGACTGGTGCCTGGTGGACTTAGTCAATCTACTATTTGTTCCAGGTAAAATATTACCTGGTGAATTATGACTGGTTGGACTATGATGTCTGGTTGCCTGGTGGTTGGTTGCCTGGTGGTTGGTTGGTTGGTTGGTGACCAGTCGACTGGTGGTTGGTTGACTGGTCGACTGGTGGTTGGTTGGTTGGTGGACTTAGACTTTTTAGAGTCCCTAACCTTTGCACCAGAAGACTTCTCTGAAACATCAGATTGTCTGGATCTAGATACACTGCTAGCATTTCTGGTAATGGACCGTTCGTCTTCTCTAATGCTAGAGGATCTATACTCTGTCAGGGATCTCTCTGTACTTCTGGGTTGATGGCTGCTCGACCTGACAGAGTTGGTTATCAAGGAAGGCTGGGAATTCCCTAGCTGAACTGAGGTACATCCCAGCCCCCTATCAACCGATGCCGATGTGGACAGAGATTGTCCAAAATCGGTCTTAGCACCAGAATCATCATCAGAAGCCAAGTTGTGACGATCATCAGTAGCCTTGGAATGAATCGGTCTAGCCGAGAATCCTGATCGTCTAGATTCTTTCGTCTGTTTCTTCCCCATTCTATAAGAGTAAGAACGTCTGGTTTCAAAAAGTGACCACAGTGAATCAGACCAGGAAGAACATGTAGAACAACGATTATACCTGGAACAAAGAGAACAATTAGTACAGGTAGAATGATTGTCCCAATTTGCTTTAAAATGTCCACAAGTACCTTGACTAAGAGGCATTAAATATAAAGCACGAAAGATGATATGAACAAAATGATTTGGAGATAGGATTGGATAGAAAACACTACGAAAATAAAGAGAATGTAGTGAAACAAAGAAATTTCCAAAGAAATTTCCCCCCAAAAAAAACGATCTCCAAAATCAGAATCAAAAGCAAAAAATATGCTAATATACTTTAGTAAATAGAATAATAAGATGTTTGGGAGCGTAATCGCAAAAGAAACCAAAAATTTTAACACAAAACTTTGTAGATGACAAAGGATATAAATAATTTTTGATCTTCTTTGTTCTTGCGATAAAAGGAAACTGATTTAACAGGAAGTTACACTGACTATTGGCACAATAGTCGTGTAAAGTTCCTCCAGTCAATGTAGGGAGATGTCATAGTGGGTGTCTTTTTTATCGGGAGCAATAAGGGTATAGCATTAAGTGAAATATATGGTAGATATTTGATACTAGTAAAATGGTCACATGCAGGATTCCCACAGAAATTCAAAAACACAATACCATGATTTCTCCATGATTTTCCATGATCAACGATGTTATTTCCATGACTTTTTAAAGCACAGCCTCCAACCTCCCCTTTAAGAAACATCTTCACCATGCAGAGCATAAATGTGGAATGCAGAAACAGTAATGTATTTAAATTAGCATGCTTGTAGACTATGAGACCACCAGTAGCCAGAAAACTAGCTGTCAGACACACAAATTTTGCGTGTCTGACAGCTAGTTTTCTGGCTACTAGTGTTTTCGTCAAATTATTTCACAAAATTCCATGACTTTTCCATGCTTATTCAGGCTTTTTCAAATTCCATGATTTTTCCATGCATGGAACTTTTTGGGGTGATTTTCAAGGTTTTCCATGATTTCCAGAGCTTTTTTTTCAAATTCCATGATTTTTCCATACATGGAACTTTTTTGGTGATATTTCAGGTTTTCCAGAGCTTGTGGGAACCCTGCACTTGGTGACAGATGTTTAAAGCCAATTGTTGACAGACACCAGACATGCTATGATCACAAAGTTAACCTTAAGCCTATATGTTTCAGGGTTCCCACAGAAATTCAAAAACACAATTCCATGATTTTCCATTATCAATGATGTAATTTCCATGACTATTTAATGCAAGGCCTCCAACCTCCCATTTTAGCAGCATCTTCACCACACAGAGCATAAATGTGGAATGCAGCAACAGTAATATTTTAAACATACCATGCATGTATTTCAAAATAATTAAAACTTGAAACCACCAGTAGCCAGAAAACTAGCTGACAGACACACAAGTGTGTGTCTGACAGCTAGTTTTCTGGCTACTGGTGGTTTCGTCAAATTATTTCATAAAATTCCATGATTTTTCCATGATTATTCAGGTTTTTTCAAATTCCATGATTTTTCCATGCATGGAACTTTTTGGGGTGATTTTCCAGGTTTTCCATGATTTCCAGAGCTTATGGGAACCCTGCTTCCTCCACCTTAAGTAAGAGTTCATGACTGTCAGCTTAATCAGGTATTTGTCTCTGTATTTTTTAAGGGTCAAATATCATATAGAACACAGAACCAGCAAAAAACATTTTCATTACCTTCTCCATTTATGTATTGTGGTACTAGTAGAAGGTTCTTGTCACGGATCATCCCTAGTTCTCTAGCATATTCTTGTCCATACCATACAAACAATTCTGAACCTAAATTATAATGGGATACAACTATTAGTTTAGGATTACTTTCATTGTGTTTACAATTACATTATATCATACAATCTTACAAATACTTGTAAGGAGTCCTTTAAAATTGAAACGGTTACATGCAACCCTGCTTTCCAAAACAATGTAAATTCTGACAACAGTGTAAACAAGTGGGTCCTAGGGCACTGGATTGCTCACCTGAATCCTGTCACATAACAAAATGATGTTTTGGCCTATCGTTAAAGAGATAGCATTCAAAGGTATATCTTTAATACTGCCAAGTTTGGTCATAATCCATTCACCAGTTTAGGAAATAGCCTTTGAAGGAAATATTAGGCACAAAGATAAAGGACATCTAACCACCACAGGCTTTCAAGTGCCCATCAACAGAAAAGTAGGGAAAAAGTAGGGATTTGGAAAAAGTAGTGAAAAAGGAAGGGATTATTGGTGTAAAAAAGTAGGGAAAGTAGGCCTTTTCCAAGTACAAAATTCATTACAATGAGTTGTGGGCTCAGTTGTTTGAAACAAGAAATTTCATGCTAAATGAGCAGGATAATACCTGTGACAATAGCACTAGCTAAACAGATAAGAATTAAATTTTGAGGTGTTTAGCGCGCGCGCCCCCTGAATAAATATAAGTTAATTGTATAAAATTGGAAGCGAGCGAGGAAAAAATTCTGGATTTTTACTTGTGAATGACATTTTAGAGTGAAAAAATAGCGATAGTAGGGCATTTTCATGAAAAAGTAGTGAAAAGTAGGAGCAAATGAAAAAAAGTAGAGAAAACTACCATATATCGAAGTAGGGCCAGCTTGAAAGCTTGCCACCACAATAGCTCACTTTGAGCCTTTGGCTCTGGTGAGCTAAGAAGTCATTTTGTGGAGAAAAAAAGTAATTGAGATGAAGCCAGCAGACTTGAATCTGCAACATTTATAAAAGAGGATTATAATTTTGATAAATGCACATTGCACTATTAGGCCAAATACAGTATAACTCACAAACTTGAAGTTTTACTTTTAAATCAACCCTTTCCTTCATGAAAATTCATGCTGGACTCCACCCACTATGAATATTTATATAAATAAACTTTCATGTTTGTACATAGAACAAAGAAATTACTTGTCAGATCCACTTGTGTAGGATCAGATATTACAGTATGTTTCCAGGAGCAAACAAGAGTAGACCCTGATCAGGCAGCTATTAGAAGAGCTGCCTGATCTGGGTCTACTCTGTTTACAAAAGTGTCAAAAGGCCGTTGGCTAAAGGTAAGGAGGTTCCATCTTAACCAGGGGGGTGGAAATAGTAAAATTTTCTACTTGTCCAGGGACAAGTAAATGGCCATAATGTACTTGTCCAAAGAAAATTTTACTTGTCCAATAGTACATTTTCTGTGCTTAAACAATTTACACTTTCAAAAAGAGTATGAAACCTTTGTTTGATTTGATTCTTTACGTCCCATCAACAATCTTTCAGTTAAACAGGGACGGGTCTTCCTGGGTTGAACCAGTACTAAGCTTGGATAAATGTGTCTTGCTCAAGGACCACAACGCAGTGACGCCAGTGAGGCTTGAACCCGCGGCCCTTCAGTCTCAAGTCAAGCACTCTACCACTGAGCCACTGCGCTCCCTGCACAGTACGAAACCATGCAGATATCAACTCTCTTGTAAACAGTGTAGATCCAGATCAGCTGGCTTCTTCAGAAGCCAGCTGATCAGGATCCACACTGTTTTAAATGCAACATGTGAACTCATAATAAATAAATCGATATATGAAATACAAAATTTTATTAACTTTATAACAAATTTTGCACTTGTCCAAGGACAAGTAAATTGAAATTATCAAATTGTCCTGAATGAAATGGGACCAGGTCGGACAAGTCGGGCATGGTATTTCCACAGCCCTGTCTTAACCAAAGAAAATTACAAGCATGTATCCATTACCTGCAGCTATATCTTTATAAGACCTATAATATATCTCTCCTCTGTATTGAAAGGCTACCAAGTTCTGTTCTGTCTCAGAAGCTGCACAGTTGACATATCTCATCCAGTTGGATTTGGATTTGTCTTTAGCATCAACAAAATGGCTTGGCTTTCCATCTTTATATATCTTAAATAAATGTTCATTTTCAATTTTTAACAGCCTAAATACTAACTTTTTTAACTTTCCTTGCAAGCTTTGAATTTTGGTATTTGCTGAGAAGTTTGGTCCCAGATCAGGACTGACATAAAGTTAATCCTGATCTGGTTCCAAACTGTTTGACACTGACAGAATGGTAGAACATTTGTCATGACTTGGATTCAAACTATTTGACAGTCTGATAATGCTCCTGAAGAATCTTTTGAACATTTTTTTGAAAGAGTCAGCAAACAAAATCAAAAGCATGAAAATTTACCCAGCACGCAATAAGTCCCTTTTAAATGATATGCTCTGAGTTCTAAACAAGAGGGCCATAGGGCCCTGGATGCTCACCTGAGTCCTGGCACATGAATAGATGATGTTTTGGCCTGTGGCTAAGGAGACATGATTTAGAGATTTTTTTCTATTTTAGCTCTGGTAGCCATGTTATTCAGCAAAGCTGAACCATCTGATCAATTTTAGTGGAGGGCAACATGAGAACAATTTCTGTAAAATAACTTTGATTCTGGACTAGTGGTTTAAGAGAAAATGGTATTTAAAGAAATATCTTATCTAGAGCTCTGGAGGCCCTTTTGACCTGGGGTGAGAAACCATTTGTGCAGTTTAAGTAGGAGACATCATAAGGAACAATTCTGTGAAATTATTTTGAATTTAAACAATAGGTTCAGGAGATGTTGTTTAAAGATATTTCTTATCTAGAGCTCTGGCAGCCCTTTAGTTCAGCGGAACGGAACCATTTGTGCAATTTTGGTAGGGCGAGTCATTGTGAAATTATTTTGAATTTGGACGTGTGGTATAGGAGATGTTGTTTAAAAGATTTCTTATCTGGAGCTCTGGCAGCCCTCGTGTTCAGTGGAGTGGAACCGTTTATGCAATATTTGTAAAGAAAATTATGAGGAACAATTCTGTGGAATTAATTTTTAATTTAGGGCAATGGTCCAGATGTCTTTTAAAGAGATTTCTTATCTAGAGCTTGGGCAGCCCCTGTTTGGTGGAGCGGAACCATTTGTGCAATTTTGGTTGAAGACATCATAAGGAACAATTCTGTGAAATTATTTTGAATTTGCACCAGTGGTTCAGAAGGAGATGGTGTTTTAACGTTTTTTTCTCATCTATAGATCTGGCGACCCTTTTGACATTTGTTCAGCGAAGCGGAACCATTTGTGCAATTTAAATACAAGGTATCCTGAGGAACATATCTGTGAAATTATTTTGAATTTGGACCTGTGTTTCAGGAGACGTGGGTTAAAAGATTTCTTATCTGGAGCTCTGGAAGCCCTCTTGTTCAGTGGAGTGGAACCATTTATGCATTTTTGGTAGAGGGCATTATGGGGAACATACGTGTGAAGCTTTTTTAAATTTTAACCAGTGGTTCAGATGTCGTTTAAAGAAAAAGTTTATGCACAACGAACGAAAACTGTTGATAATAGCTCACATTGAGCCTCCCGCTCAGGTGAGCTAAAAAGCATCACAATGAGTTGGTTCTAGCTGATATTAAAGTGCCAAAAAACGTATCTTAAATTTTCCTGAAAGTAATTATCACTGTCTATCATCGAAACCGGAAATAGCGTACCACTGAATCGAGAGTAAACAACACACGAGGATGAGTGCTCTTCAAAAATAGCACAATTCATTATAACATCGCTAAAGTTTCGCAAAACATTTGCAATACATAAATAGTGGATATATTCAGCTTGAACCGTAAGTAGTTGTATTTGTTCATTAACGAATTTGAAGGCTGGAATGGATCATCAATCCGAAAGCTGGTACCGAAAACACACATCATTTTGACATTTACTTTCGCTTTATTCGAGGATAGTATGTAGATTTTGTCGATTTTTCCAATGAAAAGCAAGTGAAATTATAGAAAACAAACGTTTTTGCAAGCGTTTAAGCTAGAATTTATAAATTAAGCCAATTATGGGCTGATATTTAAATCCCGTTGTGTACAGCGAATAGGTGCGGATGTGTACTGCAGATAGCAAATTCATAAGAAAACTGTGTACTGCGAATAGTTATGAGTTGTTACCCACTATGAAGTAAAACTGCTATTTTGTGGTATTGTTTTATAATTGAAAAGGTGCAAAATGTGATCGGTTTAACGATAAAACAGACTGTCTGCCAAAAGAAGACAGACTGTCAAATTATGGAAGCAAATGCTATAGGGTTCCTTTCAAACATGTAAAATATCCAATGAATAACATGATATAACCTAAAGCATGAGCTGGTGTAGTTGCCGTCTGTCCGTCTGAGAGTCCATTTAAATGTCCATCATCTAGATTAAAGGTATGCGTCTGTCTCGAAGGATACAACGCAGGCAAACTGTTGTGGTTATTTTTCGTATTGAATTTATTTCGTATTTTTGACAATTACCACCAGCCAATTTTTGTCTGCTCTTTCATGTGTAACCTATAGCTGACTATCAAAACGTGAGTTGTCTGATCTTGATTACCTCCCCTATCGCTCCATATGCTCATGCGCGGAAACGAGTCCCAACTTCCGGGAAGTGTCACACATGCTTTTTTGTGTAAACAGAGAAAAAAGTCAGCGGACATTATTTCAAAATCTAACGCTTTATCATTCTTGTGCTAGATATTCAAGGGATGCTGACGAAGCAGCTTTATTGTTGCATTTGTAGCAACCATGCTCAGAAATACGACTGGGACAGGAAAATAAAGCTGCATCGTTTTCATTCGAACACGGTAGCGAGAAGAATTTGGCCTAGTAGGTGTCAACTGGTGCGACAAGATTTCAAGTTTAAGAGCTATGACAGTACCAGGCTTTGTTCAGACCACTTTATATGCAAACAATATGGACCCAGATTAGACTGATCCTTTAGGAGCAGTCTGATCAGGGTTCAAAGTGTTTGCGTTCATGAAAAAATTGAAAGCTTTGGGGAAACGATTCGAAAAGTTGAATTTCTGTAGTATCACAATAGTGCACATAATCATGAAAGACGCATAGGTGTTTTTATGCTGTAAAAAGGTCATGTTCTAAAGATATTGAGCAGAAACAAAATTCTGACATCAATTTAGGGCTATAACTCTGTTACAAATAATCAAAATATGGAAAATAGCAATCCCAAACATATATCTTATAAATATATATAAATTTACATAATTTGATGAAATTCTATCCATTTGTCCTCGAAACAAAATTCTGTTGCCAATCAATGGCCATTACTTTGTTACAAATTTGTAAAAGACAACAGGTAAAAATTCTATTGACACAGATCTTGTCAATATAAATGCATTTATAAATTTTGGTCAAATTCTGTCCATTTGTTCTAAAGATACTGAGTGGAAATGAAATTCTGACATGAATCAAGGGCCATAACTCTGTTACAAATAAGTCATAAACCTAGATCTTGTCAATAAGAATGAATGTATAAAATTAAGTGAAAATCTGTCATTTTTTCACAAGATATTAAGTGGAAACAAAAATCTGGCATAAATCAAGGGCCATAACACTAGTACAAATGTTCTAAAAATCATGTGTAACACTACCAACCTAGATCTTATCAATATAAATGCATATATATAAAATTTGGTGACAATCAGTCAATTTGTTCTCAAGACATTGAGCGGATACAAATTTTTGGCATAAAGCAAGGGCCATAACTCTGGTGCAATTGTGCCAAAAATGACGTGTAACAATCCCAAGCTAGATCTTATCAATATGAATGCATATATAAAATTTAGGGAAAATCGGTCAGTTTGTTCTAAAGATATAGAGCAGAAACAAAATTCTGGCGTAAATCAAGGGTCATAACTCTGGTATAAATGTCGAAAAATAATGTGTAAAATCCCAATCTATATCATGTCGAAAAATAAGTCAATAACAATGCACATACAAACTTGGGTAAAGGACCTCGGACAGGCTTAATGAAGGATTGCCCATAAAAATGACCAGAGAAAAGTTTCAAAGAAAACAATATTTTTTCTATGAATTTACTGAAGTGCTTCCCCCCCCCCCCCCCCCCCCCCCCCCCCCCCCCCCCCCCCACCCCCGTGAGCAAACTAATCCTTTTGCATACAGTTGTAGTTTTACATTTCACACATTATATAAAAACGGCATGATGGGTCGCGGGGGGAACGATGTCGAAATGCTCAAAACACTTTATTATAAAAACCTATTAGAAACTTATTTTGTAAAAACCTGTAGGTAAATATCAACTTGCAATGACATATATCAGGCCTTCAGTAATGAGTGTTTACAAAGTAATTAATTGTCTCGTTTCTCAACCAAAACATATGTTTTTGGTACTCAAAAGAACCGTCTCAATGAGACGGTTCTTTTAAACACAAAATTATAGGTTAAATCTGATGTGAAAGAAAATATTAACGATTTTACTCTCAAAAACTGTGTTTATCTAGACTATGATTTATACAGTATGCAGATATGATACACCTTAGTGCACAAGTCAAACTGGTTAACTTGGAACATTACAGGTAATAGTCAAAAGTAATTGACAGCACACTTCTTTAGATGAAACAATGAAATCTTCTCAACCCGAATTTTATGCAAACGCATCACTTTCGTCTCAAGTTTTATGCCGCAAACATAATATTCACATGTATTTAGGTGAATACTCGATGAAACTTTGAATTTCTGTGAAATAAAATTTGGTCACAAAAAATACCCCCACCCCCTAAACCCTAGAGTCCTGGCATAATTATGCAATATTTCAGAATGTTTTTATTTTGCTTTGTTCACTTAATGTAAAGGTTTGAATAAAGCACAAACTATAGTTGTCAGTTATGCATTATCCTAGCGACAGGCTGTCAAAATTTGGGCAGATTGAATAGGAAACTGTCCGAGGTCCTTCTATAAAGTTGTTCTCAAGATATTGAGTGGAAACGAAGTGATGACAGACGGACAGAATGAAAGACAGAATGATGGAATAACAGACAACCCAAATCTAATATAGCCCCACTTTTTCTGAGGTCACTTCTTGTGACATCCCAAAACTGTGTATACGTTAAGTTCAAAAGCAGTGAATCAATAGCCCGTGAATTGCCTTGATAATACGCTGGCTAAAACTGACTGTTAATAGTATGTGACACACATTTTTTTCCAATAATGTGGGATATAATATCAGTCTCATAGTAGTGGTCCACATGGGACTGATAAGATATTTGCAACAGTACCACATGCAATCCATGTGGGAAAGCCCATATGGGTTGCATGTGGTACCCATTTGGGTCATTATGGGCAACACATAACGGTTATATGGTCCTCAATGCCAGAAAACCTGTATTCGGAGGGTTGCGAACACCAAAGGCGCAGACCAGCCTGCACTTCTGCTTTGTCTGATCAGCATCTTCGTTGTTTGCATTTGTAAAGTATCATAGCTAAACTGGCTATAGGTGAAATATCAAATTTCTAGTCAGTCTCTTTGACAGTAACCAGTACTGGGCTGGTGGAGAGGGTTGTGGTTTTATTTTTGGGATCACCCAAAGGCTCAAGCGGCAGTGGTTCTGCTTATGTGAGTGTAAACAATTATATGTGCCCTATGTGGGTTCTATATGGGCTTAAATTCCCATGTGGCACCCACATGGTCAATACGCTCAGATAGAGCCCACATGTGAACCATTTAGCTTTGTGTGCTGGGGTATTTTTCTTCGTCTTTAGGCCTCAGTCAACAAATTTTCAGTCATGCCAGGATGGGTCTTCTTGGGTTAAACCAGCATTAGACAGATGATAAGTGTCTTGCTCAGGATAACAACACAGTGCCTCAGGTGAGGCTCAAACCTGCGACCCCTCAATATCGAGTCAAGCACTCTACAACTAAGCAACTGTGCCCCACGTTTAATCCTCATGGTTTACATATTAACTGAAATAAACTCCAATGCTAAAAAACAATGTTTCATCTATTTTTCTAGTGTCAGTCATGAAATAAGCGTCAATCTCATTAAACGTTGCCACTATTCGCGGTACACGATTTTAACTAATCGCAGTACACGAGTTTTGCCATCAACAACTATTCGCCGTATACCACAGTTATTTTGTTTCAATAGATTCCAGTTGAAAATAATCAAACCGAGACCAGAGATAAAACTGGGATGGTGCAAATTGCACATAGAAATAAGGAATTAACTTCTTACCCAAAGATAAATCATGTATTCGTTAGTTAAAAGCCTGTTTTTACAGCAGGAGCACTTTCCAGCCAGTACCAAGCTCCGATAACTTTGTGCAAGCAAAGCTATGTTGTTGAAATTTATCCCTTGGCAGTTAATCTTGATGTCAGGGGTTGCTCAGGAGCAAATAATAAAGCTCAAATAAAGGTAAAAACTCACCGCCCGCCATGCCGTTTTTCTCTACTTTCGATTCAGTGGTACGCTATTTCCGGTTTCGATGATAGACGGTGATTATTACTACTGAAGTATAGCCCTTTAAATGAGACACTGTTTTTTCGCATAACATTTAATACGGGGATTTAAAATTCAAATAGAAAAAATAACAAAAATCAAATTAACCCTATTTGATGTTTGCATACATTTTCAAAAATGCTGTGATAGGTTGAAATTTTAACATTCTTTTTGTTTTATGCCACGCTATGTTCCCCTCTAGTACCTAGGTTGAAACAGATCATTGACTATCAGTTGAACATCGGCAATGCATAATCTAGCATAAAAAAAATACACTAAAGTTTTAATTGTTTTAATGGTAGCTGTATATTGGTGTGTAGTAAAGTCAACTTATTTAAGTATATTTCCAAAATGGGTTTCAATAAGGAAGGCTGGACTGGAAAGTTAACATCTGTGCATACTGCCAAAAAAGCGCTTCTAATTTGGAAACCCTTGGCCATGATTGAGAGTGTTTATTGGCCCCACCACCACTCCCTCATGCCTGACAAATTAAGCAGAACAATTAAAGATGTGGTAATAACAAGAATGAGATATTTAAATGTTATCTACCTGCTGTGTGTGTGTTGGGGGATGTAATGCCCATTTGCAATCTTGTACTCTCCCAAATACAGGGGCACAGAAAATGTACAGATAGGTAGTCAGACTGGAGCAGACAAAATGATTGTGGTGGAAGTTTTGGATGCTCAATGCAAATAATAACCCATCATTCATAGACCAATATAAGCAGCTGGTATGTTCATGGTGAAAAGTGCTATAATTTGACGACTTCAACAAGAAAATTGTCTGCTTGTGAATCTTTAAAGCACATTTTATGGAGGAACAAATACAATATCTATTCTACGCGTATTGCACTGACAGTTCAAAAATGGATACTAAGAGGTTATTTTTATACAAACAAAAACTTTTATTTTTACAAGATATCACATATCAGCATGTTAAAATTAATATTATTCTCCACCAAAATTTAATTCTAGTTAGGGTTTTGCTATTTTTATGCTCATGCAGATTTTCAGCGTGATGTAAAGATTATTTGAAATTTTAAAAACAAAAGACTGTGTCTCATTTGAAGGGCTATAGAACAGTAACACACACATGTATATAAGTTATACTTTATTTCAGTCAAACTCCTGCTTTCAATGCAAATTAAAAAGTATGTATCAAAATAAAATTTCTGGTCCTGTGGTCAAGTGTAATCATTAAATAGGCAACCAGCTAAGACACTGTCAAACATGCATACACACATAGGATTGTTCCTAGGCTTAATTTGGGGCAAAATATCAGCCCCTCCCTAAATATGGAAATGAACAAAATGGTGAATAGTGTTCTGCATTTTCTTAGTTCTACTTATTGGTTAACATTTCATGGAAATCCAAACAAGAAAGACCGAGAAACAGATACTTATAAAGTTCACATTGTCATGCAAAATTGTCATGAGTTTAACATTTTATAGCTTTACTGTGACTGAGAACTAGTTATGGCTTTTAATGAAGTCAATTTAGGCTGCACAAGTTTTAATTGAATTTTGATGGATTTTTTCCAAATTCAACATGCCCAGGGGCAGGGCCTAGACATCAGAAAGGTAGGAAACTTCCTGTTTTTGTTGAGCCAGTGATGCTTATATATAGATAGTACCATTGGCAGCAAAAGACAACACTATTAATAGCTGTACTGTAATGGTTTTATTATAATTCCAAACACTCTCTAAATATCAGGGATTGCGTTCACAAAATGCTTGTCAGAATAGAAAACTGGGCAGACCCAAATCAGACTGCCTCTACATGTAGAAGCAGTCTGATTTGGGTCTGCACTGTTTGTCTAGGCCTTTTCGACAGGCAACTAGTGTTAAAATTTTTAGAACATTTTTCAGCGGGAGCTGTCTATAATCGACTTTACTCTAAATTATCCACCAATCAGAAACAATCTTACATCTGCAAGTCTGCTATCTATGCTCATTGAAACGGACTATCTAAATTATCCACCAATCCGAAACAATCTTACATCTGCAAGTCTGCTATCTATTATCATTGAAATGGACTATAATTTGTTGGGTATGAAAGCCAGGACCATGCCGCGCCGAAATCTGCCGCGCCAGAAATATATTTTTCCTTTCCCGAAGCACTAAGAGGTGTAATTCCGTATTTTTTTCGCTCTGTCATCTGCAAATAGTATTATTAACAATTGCAAATACAAAAATACATTATTTTTACCGAAATAATGATTCTAATGGCGATTTGACATGTGTCAGGGGTAAGAAAGCCCCTGCCGTGCCGTGCCGTGCCTTGCCACTTGCGTTAGTGGCAGTTTACCATATTTTTCAACAGTCGATTACTGGAACATTTGTCCTGGCTGCATTTTTACTAGAATCCATGGCAGGGATGATTTTTGGTGGGTGTTTTAGGCATGCAATGGAATATATTAATAATAATAACGCATACACTCAATTGACCCTTTTCATGTGTTGTTACAGCTGGACAATTAACTGGTCAGTTAAACTTGTTCACGGTCTGCTTGCATCATAATATAATCAAGGGACCATCATTAAATGAATAATATTCTTGACTTTGATCAATAATCTCATCTGATCAATTAGTGCCGAAAGAATTTGGAACAAGAAGTTTGTGAACTTCAATGAGCTCAACATTAATTTGTGTTACTCAGAATCTAGATCTAGTATTTATTTATTTATTTAAGCATAGCTAATGCGCCGATGCGTCGGCTGGTCTGCGCCTTTGTTTTGTGCAAACACCCACAACATTAGCAACGGTTTTTCGTCATATGTTTCACAGTGTCGGCCGAGACGAGTCTGCGCATATGCACAGTCTCGCCATAGCCTCTACTGCTGGTTTATACAAGATGATAAACTTTATACATT
Organism: Loripinus fragilis; assembly: GCA_964019695.1. Lineage (NCBI taxonomy): Eukaryota > Metazoa > Mollusca > Bivalvia > Lucinida > Lucinidae > Loripinus > Loripinus fragilis. The sequence goes on from OZ026528.1 coordinate 47,542,558, forward strand.
AACCACGTCGCTCATCTAATGAAACTAGCTAGAATATGGTTATAATACAAGATAGATAACGTTCATTTATCATAAATTTTTTCACAGTGAAGGCTCAGACGAGTTTGCGCATACGCACAGTCTCGCCAGGGCCTTTACTGCTTGTTTACTGAATGCGAGAGCATTTAATCAATGGAAATGACGCCTTTCCCGAAATTTAGAACAAAACTAAAAATTTGAAAACAAATTTATTTTCTGATTTGAGGGTGCGTCATCCATAGTGCAGTGGGGTTTCCACAGCCTTTAACATGCTTTGTAGTGGAGCAGGAAATGACAATAATCATGCACATCCGGATACAAGCATGAAACTTGGTAGAAATGTTCATAGGCATGAGTTGTTGGAAATTTTCTCGTTAGCCAATCAAAATTGGCCAATTTTCAAGATGGCGGCGCTAAAATCCAAGATGGCCGCCACAATAAACGTAAAATCCTGAAATGAAGATTTTACATCATACAAAGAAATAAAATAACATCTAAAATGGTATTGTTGGATAAAATACATTATAAAAGGGTAAAGGTTTTCTTGAAATTAGCAAATATTATTTGGGAATAAGGGTTAAATGGGGCCAAAATGGGGGGAAATTAAGCAAAATTGACTAAAAATGCTGTGTTGCCATCAAACAATGGTATAAATGCAATAAGATGTCAATTTGCTTGTCTGAGCTACACTCCTATTATAAATTATGAATTAGTTTTAACTATTATAATTATTGTAGGTAGGATATAATGGTCAGATAGTATAAATGGGGGGGGGGTCATTAGGGTAAAATGCAAATAAATTGAATACAATGCTTTCCTTTTTGAACTACCATATCTTCCAAGTAAACATGATTGTAATACTGGACAATGCATACTGTTTGGTACGATGTATTTTGTATTAATGAAAAGGCTTAAAGGAATATAGTGGGGTTCCTGTTCCCCTACCTACCCTATCATATACATTAAAATGGCCATTGGGAAAAAAACTAAAACAGGCATAATGAAAATTTAGAAGCGGGTTTCTGTGTTAAAAGTTGCTCAATAAAATAATTTCCTGAACTAACAACCATATAAAGGTTTTGGGCTTAAAATAGTGTGGTTACTTGATTTATGCCTTTTTATAATACATCAAAATTTGTTCACTCAGACTCCATATGCACTATTGAATAGTCAATAGAATAATATAGGCCGTCATCATGTTTTAATGTTAAGGCTGAATTTAATGTTAGCCTACCCACCTACCCTATTTTTTGTGGCTTGAAAAATGAACCATACATGTATTCATTTAGGCCCATCAATACTTGAGATAATAATAAAAATGATAATGATACAAGTAATATTATATGATGACGATAAGAATAGAAAAGAATGCTAAAGCATAACTAAAAGAAGATCATAAGTCAATATTTGACTCCAAAACATACGTTTTGGATGTATTTGCTCCTTCTTTGCTTGTCAACTATAGTCCGTGCTCAATACGAGTAGGGTGACGAAACTGATTTACATTTAGAAGTATGAAAGAAACCCCTATATTTGTACAATGAGGTGGATTAAGTACCATAACGTGACCAACTATGTACCTCTACTCATATCGAGCACGGACTCTACCCGTTACCAAAAGTATGTAAGGGTGCAAAGATCAGGAATCGATACAATCAAGTACCACACCTGACCCAGGATACCAATGGGAAAGTGACAAACTCATTGAAGACACCACAAACGAGAGCCAAGAGGTCAGCCCTTTCCCAGCAGGTGACCCCGCACATATAAACAGACGCGCACAAAGACATAGCAAACACAAGACAGAACAAAAACATGAAAGATCCACAAAAGAAGTACCGCCTTGGAACGGTCAGTAAAATATTTTACTGGAGGGCTTTAACCGGTTTAATGGCGCCAACCTAACCCTTAATTCAGATGTGGATCAAGACACATATATATTTGGTTTGCATGAAAGACCCCTAACTTATCAATGCATCATCTCCTAAAACATATAAATCAAGATATAACAACAGTAATATCTTGCTGATATTGTTAGCATGTACACTGCAAAGTTTGATAAATATACCAGGAAAGGCAGATGCCACTTTGTGTGCAAGCCTTGTTTTTTTTGACACTAGAGGCAATAATACATGACTCTTCAGTCTCAGATGGTGCTATACCTGCGTCTGATCAATTTTTAGGCAACAAAGCAGATATGCCAGGATACAATTGTACTGCTCAATGTTTTGAGGCATGGTGTGCAGCCCATCTCACTACATGTATAACACAATCGTCTAGATTATGTTACAATGACATTTTCAAGGTACTGAAATTTTCTTGTTCTGACAGAGACAGGTTTCAAAGGAAGAATACCTTGATTTCCAGAACAGTGGGTTCTTTAAAAGTATGCTTGAAGTATGCTGCCTTTACATTCACACACACCTCTTGAGGTGATGAAACATTCTTCATGGCGGGAGTCCCTACGCCCCCTTGTTGACTTATCACGATACCTCAGGTTGTAAGGCATCCGCTTCCGGAACTGGAGGTTGTAGGTTGAAAACCCAGGTTAAGTTAGGTAGGTAGGGTAGGGTAGGGTAGGTATATATGTTGGGCTGCTGCCGTTTGCCAGAAATACAGGGCAGGATACAGCCCGAATTCCTTTTCTGAAGCCAAAGTGGGTGCATAAAACTGGGTGTGCCATGCGTGCTATATATGCCTCGTGCGCAGGGACCGCGGCACACCGACACAATAGCCAAATAATGTTTGTATGTTTGCCAGAAAACTTCAATACACGTCATTCACCAGTACGAAATTTGCATTTTTAGGGTCCTCAAATTAGAAATCAAATGGGTTCACCATCTATGGAAAAAGGAGAAATTTGTTCATCCTTACTTCAAAAGGAGTTAAACACTATAATATAATGTTCATAATATTGATCATAATCATAGCGCCACGACAGCTGGGTAACCACCCTATGCAACTGAAGCTTCACAGTTCAGCATTCAAAAACTTAAATCTTTCTATCTATCGATACATCTGAACCACAGAGGGAGACACCAGATGGGATTCGCTGAACCAAGTACTGGAAAGCAAACTATTGTTATCGATTTTAGTTAAGTAATTACTTCAAAATGTGTAGTTGTGTTAGTAGTGAGTGAGATAAGAAAATCCATCGCATGTCTTATTGTGCTCAGAACCAAGCAAGTAGCAATTGGTTCCTTTTTAACTATTTTAGTGTGACATGGCTGTTTTTTCCAACCTGTGACCTACAGCTCTGGAAACGGACACTCCACCACTTGAGCTATTGTGACAAGTCAACAAGGGGAACTAATTGGAAGTACTACTTAAAGCAGGGTCTGTTCATTGCTGCCTTGTGGTCACCTGCTGGGAAAGGGCTGACTACTTGGCTCTCGTTTGTGATGTTAAATAGTGTATTTGTCATTTTTCTATGTGGTATCCTGGGTCAGGTGTGGTACTTGATTGTATCGATTCCTGATCTTTGCCCTTTTATTACATAGTACCAAGCAATATGCATTGTACAGTATTATTTTATGATTTTACTTGAAAGTATAGCAGTTAGACAAAGATCTAATTGTATTCAATTTATTCACATTTCCTTTAAAGATCCCTGATTTATTTCATCTTACCATTTAATCTCACCTATACATTAATTATAAAAGGTATTTGTTTTGGTGTCAGAGTTTTGGTGATGATTCACCGTATGTTTGTTCATTATTCTTAAAGTTCTGTTTGGGTTGCTGAGTGGCCACCTTTTGAAAAATAGCTGCCCACTCGATTGGCCATTCGTTCTCATTGTATTTTGGTCTATTTGTATTTTTTTTAATTATTTATCATTTTGGTTTTAAGAGTGAGATGTGGCTTTTGATTGCTCCAGTTCCTGTTTATTGCTTTTCTAGTACTTACATAATCCATAGCTTATAATCAGATTGTAGCGCAAACAAGCAAACGACATCTATTTGCATTTTTACCTTAGTTTGACGCCAACACTTCATTTTAGTCATGGGAGCGCAGTGGCTCAGTGGTAGAGTGCTTAACTCGAGAATGAAGGGCTGCGGGTTCGAGCCTCACCGGCGTCACTGCGTTGTGGTCCTTGAGCAAGACACATTTATCCTAGCTTAGTACTGGTTCAACCCAGGAAGACCCGTCCCTATATAACTGAAATATTGTTGATGGGACGTAAAGAATCAAATCAAACAAACAAAAACAAACCAACATTTTAGTCAGTTTTACTTACCCCCCCCCCCTTCTGTCCCTTTTAATGCTCAGATAGGGCTGATTCAAGGTAACCAATATTATTTCATGATATATTCCATCCAATTATACCATTTAGATGTTTTTAATTACTTTGTATCATGTAAAATCTTCATTTTCTGATCTGACGTTTTTTTGCGGCAGCCATCTTGGATTTAGCACCGCCATCTTAAAAATAGGCCAATTTCGATTGGCTAAGAGTAAATATTCAAATTACTCATGCTCATGAACATTTTTACCAAGTTTCATGCTTATATCTGCATGTGCCTTCTTTTTGTCACTTTCCCCTTTGCTTATCATATTAATTTGGCAGCCATTTTGAAATTTCCGTTAGCCATCTTGAAAATGGTAAAAATTGCAATGGCTAACGAGAAAATATTTACAAGAAAGGTTTGAAGAACATAATCTGAAAGTCTCATGCTTGTATCCGGAAGTGCATGATCGTCTCAAAAAACAGACATTTCCCGCTCCACTATTGGGAAATATTACTGTGTTTATAGTCCATCCATGTATGATGTCATTGATGCCAGCAAACAAGACGATTACCTGCACTAATACAGGATTTTTTTATTATTTAACTGAACTCTATTTTTTCTGAGTCCTATGTACCCTTCATGTCTTGTGATGTGATAGAAACCATGTTATATTGTATACAAACAATATACTGTAAAGGCTCTAGCGAGACTGCGCATATGTGCAAGCTCGTCTGAGTCTTAACTGTTGTGAACTGACTAATGATGTACATGTACATGTATGACCATTGAACAGAACTGAGTTTTATTCGAAATCCTGTAGGCTATAGAGCTCGCAAGGAATACAATCTACATCTTTCGGAGAAGGCGTGCTTAATTTTCTAACTTGGATATCCCGGCACTACCTTCAGTAAACAAGCAGTAAAGGCTCTGGCGAGACTGTGCGTATGCGCATGGGCGGATTCAGAGGGGGACATGGGGTCTGGACCCAGACTGTGCGTATGCCCATGGGCGGATTCAGAGGGGGGACATGGGATCTGGACCCCCCCTGAAAAATCACAAAACTATAGGGTTTTCTAGCAATACTGGTATGGATCTCCTGAAAAAATCACAAGGTTACCAAGCCAGCATTAAATGTTGGGCCATCATTGGTACGACAGTCTCTCCCTTCATCAACTAAGAAAAAACAACAACAAAAAAAACGTTGTCAAAGTCGGACCCCCTCTGGCAAAACTTTCTGGATCCGCGCAAAATGTGCAAACTCGTCTGAGCCTTCACTGAGATCTGACTTATGATGTACATGCATGATCATTGAACAGAACTGAGTTTTATTTGAACTCCTGTAGGCTATATAGCTCGCGAGGATACAATCTACAGCTTTCGAGGAAGGTGTGCTTAATTTTCTAACTCTTCAATAAACAAGCAGTAAAGGCTCTGGCGAAACTGTGCATATTCGCATGGGTGGATCCAGAGGGGGACAGGGGGTTCGGACCCCCCCCCCCCCCCTGAAAAATCACAACACTATAGGGTTATAGCAATACTGGCCCATATCCCCTGAAAAATCACAAGGTTACAAAGCCAGCATTCAATGTTGGGCCATCAACGGTACGACAGTGAAACTCCATTTTAATGGCGTTTGCTGGCGGGCCGATGTTGGTCCGCTTATGGTGGTAATCAGGTATTTGGATCGTCTCTCCCCTCGTCAACTAAGAAAAAAACATTGTCAAAGTCGGACCCCCCTCTGGCAAAACTTTCTGGATTCGTGTAAGATGCGAGAACTCGTCTGAGGAGCCTTCACTGTGAACAAATTTATGATGTTCGAACGTTATCTATCTTGTAATATAACAATATTCTAGCTAGTTTCATTAGATGAGCGACGTATTTAGTATTTTATCATCTTGTATAAACCAGCAGTAGATGCTATGACGAGACTGTGCATATAGGTTTGATAGGATTCTGAGTAACACAAAGTAATTTCGCCTTATTGAAGTTCACAAACTTCTTTCTAGAAAATGATTAAGGAAGGGGAGCGCAGTCGCTCAGTGGTAGAGTGCTTGACTCGAGACCGAAGGGCCGCGGGTTCGAACCTCACCGGCGTCACATTTCAAGAAAATCGCAGCAGTTTTCTTTGGGTCCTGTTTAAAAGAATTCCATTCTGTCTGGAACTGCCTGTTCAACATAATCACCTTTTGTTTGAAAGATGTTGGGGCTATTTGTTTTGTAGTATCTGGCTCAGCCCTGGTTGCCCATTTCACCCGGTTGTGTCTAAAAGCTGTAACCGAACCGAATTCGGCCGAACCTACCAAACTTACCGAATGTTCACTTTTCTAATCTATTGATTATAGGTATGTGATTTTCTTTAAATCCCTTTAAGGCTTTGGCCAATATATCTGTATCCTTAAAAACCCTTCCAGTGCCTCACTAAGAATAAAGGTGTCGTCGCGTTGTCTCATAAAGTGTCGCCGAATTGTCTCAAAATCTGTCGACGAGTTGTCTCAAAAAACCTGTCGCCATCGGCGACTTTCCGGTATATTTCGGTATGTTCTGCCACCAAGTTTATTTGAAGTAACTATTGTAGATAAATATACTCCTCAAAATAATTAAAGGACCAAGATTTTAGAACTCGAGTATAATTAGCTCAAACATTTAAATTCTGTAAAACTTGGCCCAAATCTTTCTATTCTTTATTCCCATAAATCAAGAATCATTATTAATGATTCCCATGCCTAATTCTGCCATAATTGTGTCTCGAATGCACATACCCTCAAAAACACACTTTCAAAAGGCAGTGGGTGGGGTAAAGAAATTCTTCTGTGGTCATTCGAGTAGAATGAAAGTGACACCAAATTAAACTTGGTTTTAAACAATTCAGCTTACATGCAAAAATAATCTTCAAACAGTTTCAATATACTGGGAAGCAAGCATTTTCATCTCTGACAATGGAGTTTTGACATTGTTTTGTTTTCTGAAAACAAAGTGTGTACTTGGCCATCAAGAATCAGATTTTCAATCGTCATTCCATGCCGTTGAGTGTTAGAAAGATGTCCCGACGAATTGTTTAAAGATTGTCACAGACAAACGCCAAAACCAGTCGTCTGAATCTATAGTCTGGCCATTACGCCACAGCCAAACGGGGCAATTTTTTCTCACAGGAAGAGGTGGGTGGTAACAGGGGGATCAAAACACCATAAAATTATGCGAAAACATAGATTTCCGCATCTGAAAGCAATATTTATTCATTTCATGCAGTTATGTGGTCCATGGATTACACACAAAAAATGACATTCCAATACATTTAGGTCAAGTTTTAAAATGACGAAAATCCTTGTTAGTAACATTTTCTGCCACTTTCTTTTTGCTGTTTCACTTGGCAATAAGGCGTCAAAGATGTCCGAAAAATTTAGGCTAGATCGTAAAATTGGTTTTCGTAATACGTTCTAGACAAAATGCAGCACTGTTATAATTGGTAGTATTGGTCCTTCAATTATTTTGAGGAGTATACAACGATCTATGCCAGATTAATATCATTATTAATGAGACTAAAACTGTATTATTTTCAAGTGTATACAATTTACATATTTAGACAATGATCTCAAGTAATGTTGTAATTGTTAAACATATCAGGTGCTTTCATAGTTAGTGATTTCCAGTTACCATTTGTATTAAAAGTTTTTCCCACTTCACATTCTACTTTTAATACCTATATTTAATATTAAACATGAAATATACAAAATATACCATAACACCAAACATTCTTAGTCATGAACTACTTATAATACTGCAATAGTGTAACAGGGGCTTTGAAACCTACGCAGCCAGATCAATGCTTAAACTTGCTCTTCTCTTTTACAATGCAACTCCTCCACCAACTGACTTTCCAGACTAATTACAAATTTTCACTGTGTCCCTACAACGGGGAACGGACAAAAGCCCACTGGGACAAAAGCCCACTAGGACAATAGCCCACTGGACAATAGCCCACTGAACAAAAAAACACTGCTTAATTTGGCATGGTGGACAAAAGCCCACTTCTTTGAAAAAAATATAGGGTTAAGTCTTTTATTAAATTGTTAACCCTGATCAGACTGCTCCTTCAGCGTAAGTCACACCTGCAGTGTGTTTTCACTAACATTATTATTTCTCCTGTATGTTGTGACAAACAACTTAATTTGGGTGTTAAAAGCCATTGATATTTGAAGAATATCAATTTACAGTTTGGGTCAAACAGTCTATTATAATCGGGACACATATGTCTAATTAATCTAAATGCCCTTTGATCTGGTAGTAACAATAAGTATGCACTTTTATGAGAGGTGCCAAACAAAAAGAGATGTTTGAAATTTCAGATTTGAGAAGAAGCTTAGGCCTGTCTGCCTGTTTTCCCCCGAGGGGAGGGGGGTACTCTGATATATTCATACATATGTAATCTCCGGCTATTTTTTGGTTCAAAATTTTGAATTTCAATATATTTGGGGTTTTCATAAAACTGAATATTTTTGGGGATATGAAGATTTTGTGGATATTGTTTAGGGTCATCACAAAATTGGACTATATTTAGAGGTCATTTCTATGCATTTAAGGGTCTTTTCTGAAAGTCAGGGTACAGAATGGAGGATATTTTTTGGGTTGCTAAAAGTTCAAATATTTATTTGGGGTTCTTGAAATTCTTGATATTTTTTTTTGGGGGGGGGGGGGGGGGGGGGGGGGGGGGGGGGGCTGGGCCCGAGCATATGTATGAAGATGAGAGTACCCCCACCCCCTGGGGTTGTCCATCAGTTCAAACCTATCCCTGTTAAATATATAAAGTGGGCTTTTGTCCTAGTGGGCTTTTGTCCCAGTGGGCTTTTGTCCAGTGGGCTTTTGTCCTAGTGGGCTTTTGTCCTAGTGGGCTTTTGTCCTACACTCCCCTACAACAGGCTTACAATACACTGTATCCCTTTGATCTGCAAAAGACATCGTTCACATACTTTGAGTCAAACTTTCACGTTGGCAACCTTCAATTTTCATCAATCAACATCTAACACCAATCTATTGTGCATAAAATATCTTACAATTACAACAGGACTTTAAATGTATGTTCTCCTTTGAATGCAGCTGAATATCTTTTTTTAAAGATATTTCTTGTTTCTACATGCATGCTAATACCTGCCAAGCATAGCCTGAGCTATGAGCGATTTCTGGGTTATACAAAATTTCACCACCATAAGGACCAAAAACAACCCTTGTTGGAATCTCTTGTGTAGCCCACACTCCAAGACCAGCGCCATGAATTCCGGAGTCTCTGACCTCAAAATGTGATGGTAAAGAATGAATTGCTTTATCTGGATCAATCATAGAAGTCTGTAAGAAAAATACAGAATCTGACATTAATGTAAAGGAAGATTTACAATATTGCACTTCTGTAAAAGGGTTGTCTATTTCCATAGAAAACAATAGAGCATTCTGTCAATTATTAAGCTTTGATTGGTAAGCTTCCATCATTGGTGGAAAAATATCAAGAAGAAAAAATGAAAAAAGTCAATAAGCAATGCTTATTAGATACCCCCCGCACAGTAAGAGTCAGAGAAAAAACTTGTCAAGTTATAGTTCAAACCAGCAGACTTTAGTTTTGAAAAGAAGATTTCAGTATAATATGTGCAAACAAAAATTATAACACTCCTTCATGCATATGTTCAATGTGTCTACATTGTATCGGCAAAGTATCAAATTGCTCCATTAAAAGCTGTGGTAGGAGTTGATTGGCCCATTAAGGCACCACCTATGCATATACAAAAGCCATATTAGGGAAGAATTGTCTAAGTTCTCACAGCTGTCATTTTGTCAAAAATTATTTTTTCTGAACCAAACTCCTTCATGCATATGTTCAATGTGCTTACATTGTATCAGCAAAGTATCAAATTGCTCCATCAAAAGCTGTGGTAGGAGTTGATCGGCTCATAAAGGCACCATCTATGCATATTCAAAAGCCCTATTAGGGAAATATTGTCTAAGTTCTCACAGTTGTCATTTTGTCAAAAATTATTTTTTCTAAACCAAACTCCTACATGCATATGTTCAATGTGTCTACATTGTATAGGAAAAGTATCAAATTGCTCCATCAAAAGCTGTGGTAGGAGTTAATCGGCCCATAAAGGCACCATCTATGCATATACAAAGTGTGAACAAAGCCCTATTAGGGAAATATTGTCTAAGTTCTCACAGCTGTCATTTTGTCAAAAATTTCTTTTTCTAAACCAAACTCCTACATGCATATGTTCAATGTGTCTACATTGTATAGGAAAAGTATCAAATTGCTCCATCAAAAGCTGTGGTAGGAGTTGATCGGCCCATGAAGGCACCATCTATGCATATACAAACACGTTAGTAGGGAAAAATTGTCTAAGTTCTCACAGCTGTCATTTTGGTAAAAATTATTTTTTCTGAACCAAACTCATTCATGCATATGTTCAATGTGTCTACATTGTATAGGAAAAGTATCAAATTGTTCCATCAAAAGCTGTGGTAGGAGTTGATCGGCCCATGTATGGCCTATAATAGCATAAGCATAAAACCCTATATTAAAAGCCATTTAGAACTACAAAGGGAAATAACTCTGATAGAATTGGCCCCTAGCCCTTACTTTTTTGTCTAAAAAATTTGTCTTGCAAATATGAACATGTTTGCAAGGTTTAATGAAAATCCAGCAATGATTCTTCAAGATATTAAGGAAACAAAGGGTTACGGACGGACAACGTGAAAACAGTATACCCCCTACAAACAAAGTTTGCGGGGGGGTATAATGATATCGCTAAACTTGAAAATGGTGGCATTTTGTTCATTGATTGAAAACCATTTACCTCAACAATGGAGAAATATTATAGAACATATCTAGATGTAAATAAAGGGCATTTTGCCATCATTTGTCAGTACCACACTCTATGACCCCATTCGTTTAGCACAGATGTTACATTTAGCTCAGTTGGCGCGGGTCCGCGGGTCAAGGGCATTTTTTGAAGAGTGTAAGTATTGACCTGATTTAAACAGTTTCTGCATGGTTGGATCCAAACCAATGGTGAATCTCAATTGGATATTGATTAGTCTACCGTCATATGAAATTGGGCTCTGGTCGGCCTTTTGATGTAAGAGCAATCAATTGAAATAGGTGCATTTTTGCAAGGAAAAATATTTTTTTCAAAAAATCTCCATCAAAATCACATTTTAACATCATTTATAATCAGAATTGTACCTATTGCATGAGAAAAAGCAACCCCTTTCCTTCCATTATGCCAAACCACAGCCCTCATTTTCCTTGATTTACTGAGTTATTGAAGAAAGAGGATGGCAAATGATTAAAAATAAGATAAAGTTAAGCACAGTTACCAATCCAAAAATGATACCTTTAGCAGTTTATATACAAAACATGGTAACCTTTTGCACAGACTCAGTTATATCTTATTTCCATGGGAGCCCAGTGGCTCAGTGGTAGAGTGCTTGACTTGAGACCGAGAGGCCTCAAGTTGGAGCCTCACTGTCGTCACTGAGCTGTGGTCCTTGAGCAAGACAAATTTATCCTAGCTTAGTACTGGTTCAACCCAGGAAGACCCGTCCCTGTTTAACAGAAAGATTGTTGATGGGACGTAAAAAGAATCAAATCAAAAACAAAATATCTTATTTCCATATTGTCAGTTTGGAAAGCTTTTTGCTAATATGGTCCTTTCTTTTTGCAACAAAAATCAATTGTTCAAATTCTACTGCATGAGAAAGATCAACCCCTTTCAGGAAATAGCACAATCACACACATGGTACTGCGAGGAAGAGGCACAGAACATTAACAGTAACAAGACATTAGACATGGTAGAGCACTATCATAAACACCTCATATTATCACCATCATGTAACAATATCCCACATATTGAACAAATCATGACTGTTCTCTAGAAGGATATGCATTGTATGGGGTTCACCTGGCACCCTCTTTTTGGTGTATTTGATTTGATTAACTTTCGTGGGCTGAAATGGTTAAAGGCCGAATTGGTCATGGGGTGAAATGGTTATTTGCCAAAATGACCCACAATCTTTATAATGGCCATATGATCCAAATACTGGTAATTGTCAGTACCAGTAACTAGTGTCATAGGTTAAATCTAATTTATTTTCTCTAATAAGTGTTTGGCTGACTGCATCAAATTTAATTATCCATCCAATGTTATGAAAACTAACTGTTAAGATTTGTGCTAAACAGAATCATCATTCTTGGAATTTATTGCATCAATGTCAACAAAATTTCAGACCATTTACCTTATATTTCAAGAAAGTGCTAGGCTGCATAGCACAGCCAGTAACGTGTCTGACTGAAGATCCAGGGGTCTTAGGTTTGATTCCGGCCTAGTCTGTTACTTTTGCAGAAATTGAGCATGAAATAATATATACAGCCACTAAATTGAGGTGTTTAAGATAGTAAATCTACCATGTCGGATGTCTTGTTTGAATGATAATGTTCTGTGGCTCTTCCTCACAGTGCCATGGGTTGATCGGCAGTGTGTAATAGTGCTATTTCCTGATCATACTCATTTACTTTTGGAAGCAAAAACTAAGAAAAAAAAAAGGATTCTATTGCACTATTTGGAATTCATTGCATCTGTTTAACAAATGTACATAGATCTAATTGTTATAAGGCGTGCAATAGAATTAAAACAGTTGTTTGTTTGATTTTGTTTGATTTGATTCTTTACGTCCCATCAACAATCTTTCAGTTATAAAGGGACGGGTCTTCCTGGGTAGAACCAGTACTAAGCTAGAATTAATGTTCTTGCTCAAGGACACAACGCAGTGACGCCAGTGAGGCTCAAACCCACGGCCCCTCGGTCTAAAGTCAAGCACTCTACCACTGAGCTCCCATTAAAACAATTGATTTTTGTCGCATTAAGCAAGGGCCATAAGCAAAATCTTTTCAAACTGACAATATGGAAATAAGATATAACTGTGTTAAATGTTACCATGTTTGGTATATAAACTGTGCTAAAGGTATCACTTTCAGATTGTAACTGTGCTAAACGTTATCATATTTTTTTTACTCAGTTGCCATCTTCTTTCTTCAATAACTTGGTAAAATCAAGGGAAATGAGGGCTGCCGTTTGGCATAATGGAAGTAAAGGGGTTTATCTTTCTTATGCAATAGGTATATTTCTGATAAATAAATTTATATCAAACAAGAAATGTCACAAACACGTGACGAATGCCCCAAAAGGAATTGGTCTAGTATAAGACACATTTGAGGAAAGATAGCTGTAATATAGCACGAAAAACTAGAAATGAGGCCAGAAGTCAACGTCAAGGTCAAAGTGACTCAAAATGGTATGCACCACTCCGCCATTCCAAGAGGAATCACCACCCCAAATTTGGGATTCCTACATCAAATAATATAGGAGATATGCTCTGGACACAATAAATCTTGAAAACTAGGTCAGAGGTCAAGGTCACAGTGACCCAAAAATGGTTTGTGACACTCAGGCATGCCAAGATGCATTTACATACCAAATTTGGAATTCCTATTTCAAAGAAAATTGGAGATATGCACCAGTTTCTAGAAACTAGGTCAGAGGTCAAGTTCAAAGGTCACAGTGACTAAATTATGGTAAGTGACACTTCATCATCCCAAGATGCATCCACACACCAAATTTGAGATTCCTTCCTCAAATAATATAAGAGATATGCTCTGGACATGATTATTCTAAAAACTAGGTCAGAGGTCAAGGTCACAGTGACTCGAAAATAGTACATGACACTCCGCTATCCCAAGATGCATCCATACACCAAAATTGGAATTCCTAACTCAAAGAATATATGAGATATGCTTGGGACACAATAATTCTTATAACTAGGTCAGAGGTCAAGGTCACAGTGACCCAATAATGGTATGTGACACCCTGTCATCCCATGATCTATTTACACACCAAAGTTGGAATACCTATCTCAAAGAATATAGGAGATATGCACCAGACTCAATGTAGTTTCTAGAAACTAGGTCAGAGGTCAAGTTCAAGGTCACAGTGACCCAATTATGGTACAGGACACTTTGTCATCCCAAGATGCATCCACACAGCAAATTTGAGAATCCTACCTCAAATAATATAAGAGATATGCTATGGACAAGATTATTCTAAAAACTGGGTCAGAGGTCAAGGTCACAGTGACCCGAAAATGGTACATGACACTCCGCTATCCCAAGATGCATCCATACACCAAAATTGCAATTCCTAACTCAAAGAATATATCAGATATGCTCCGGACACAAAAATTCTTTTCTTAAAACTAGGTCAGAGGTCAAAGTCACAGTGACCTTAAAATAGGATGTGAGACCCCGTCATCCCAAGATGCATTTACACACCAAATTTGGAATTCCTATCTCAAAGAATATAGGAGATATGCACCAGACTAAATGCAGTTTACAAGAAACTAGGTCAGAGGTCAAGTTCAAGGTCACAGTGACCCAATTATGGTACGCGACACTTTGTCATCCCAAGATGCATCCAGACACCAAATTTGAGATTCCTACCTCAAATAATGTAAGAGATATGCTCCGGACACGATTATTCTCAAAACTAGGTCAGAGGTCAAGGTCAAGGTGACCCAAAAATGGTACGCGACACTCCGCCATCCCAAGGTGTATCCACACACCAAATTTGGAATTCCTATATCAAAGAATATAGGAGATATGGACCGGACACGAAGGCGGGACGGACGGACTGACAGACGGACAGACTGACGGACGGACGGACGGACTGACGGACGGACGGTGGGATTACTATATGCCTCCTAAAGTTCCTTTGGGGGCATAAAAAAAAACAATTTCAACCTTTTTCCTATATAAATGCATTAGGCATCAAATTTGACCTTGACATAAAGTAGGTCAAGGTCAACCAAGAATCATTCTTTGTGCTAACTTGGTAGAACCCAAATCCCCTAAAGCTACACACCAATTTCCAAGATCATCAGCATTCTGGTTCTGGAGAAGTTTTCAAAGGGTTTTTACCATATAGGTGTGGCAGTCATCTTGGTCATGTGACCAAAACAATTTGCATAACTATTATATGAAATTTCAGTTCAATTGGCCTAGTGGATTCTGAGAAAACTGTTTTTAATGTATTGATGGGACTCCAATATGAGAGACCTTGGCTGAAAAGTCAACATTGATAGACCTTTAAAACTTATTTATAGCAATTGTCTTATTAAGTTAACATATAAAGAGAGAATAATGACTGGCTTCAACAGTTTTCAAAAACTCAACTTTTCATTTTTCCCCCATTTAATAGCTACTTAAACACGGGTGGTAAACCTAGGAACTACCACGAAATTGTGTTAACGTTATTTTGTTCCCAAGCCACATCCGGGACACGTCGTGGTAGTTTCGTGGCCGAAAATTGGATAAAGAAAGGTTGGTGTCACTTTTATTTTTGTTTTATTTTACAACTAAGAACGAACGATGGTGAAATCCGACAATGTGGTTCGGGGTAAATATGTTTCAGCGTCCCCTCTAGCCCAAAACTTTGTTTGAAAAGTTATTTTCTTTCTTTAGATTC
This sequence comes from Loripinus fragilis, assembly GCA_964019695.1. NCBI lineage: Eukaryota > Metazoa > Mollusca > Bivalvia > Lucinida > Lucinidae > Loripinus > Loripinus fragilis. The sequence continues at coordinate 47,558,360 of OZ026528.1, forward strand.
GGGTTTCCCCACTGAGCATCGGACCAACTTTCCCCAAAGTTCGAAGGATTTTAGCCCATATCTGTCAAATTAAATGGAATTTGATATCATTTGACAATGGAAATGATAAAAAGACCCTGAATAAACATTCCTACACAGGAAAAAAATCTGAGCATTTACTCGTAAGCGATTCATGCCCCATTCGTCCTGTGTGGTAGTTTCCAGCTCATCGTGGTAGTTAAAATGCTATCGTGGTAGTGTCCAAGACTTTGTAGGAATTTAGTAGTAGTTCGCATCAGCAGATGTTCACTATTCAGGGGCTACTTCATTTTCATAAAGACAGGGTGTGCGGTCCGAACCTTGAATACCCCTCTTATTCATATGAAGACCTTTTCAAACAATCTTTTGTCAGATAACAAATGTCGACTGCCTGAATTTTAATTTTAGTGGGCTATTGAAATGATGAGAAGAATGAAAAGAAGGGATATTCACATATTTTGTTTTTGAATAAAAATGCTTTTTAATTATCAAATAACATGTACGTTCATCGTCGCACTCACATGTATATAAAAAGTGTCCCAACCCGAGGATATTTCCCTTTTTTCTGAAGCGCAGGTACTAACGATACTTTGGACCAGTAGTCTTAGCCTGCCATTTTATCTTAAAGTTGACTGAACATGGAACAACATAGCGAGTACGTGACCCAATTTTTTATATCATATTTTTTGTCTGTTGCTTGGTCCACCACAACTCAACTGATGACCTTCTTTTGCTTTAAGATTTCCAGAGGTGTTGTTTGGCAGTCCAGGGCATGATATTCACCTGTCAAGCATCACAGTGAGTCTCCTGAGTCCTCAGCTTAGCTTCTTCATGGTGTTGAAATGTGATTTATTTGTTTACTGTGGTAATTAATTGACGAGTTCGAGGGTTATCATGCAAAACAAACAAACACTATAATGTTTTGTAACACTTCAGAAAAGTATCCTCCAAAGTCTTGGAAACTACCACAATAGCATTTTAACTACCACGATGAGCTGGAAACTACCACACAGGACGAACGGGGCATGAATCGTTTACGAGTAAATGCTCAGATTTTTTTTCTGTGTAGGAATGTATATTCAGGGTCTTTTTATCATTTCCATCGTCAAATGATATCAAATTCCATTTAATTTGACAGATATGGTCTAAAATCCTTCGAACTTTGGGGAAAGTTGGTCCGATGCTCAGTGGGGAAACCCGAATCTAAAGAAAGAAAATAACTTTTCAAACAAAGTTTTGGGCTAGAGGAGACGCTGAAACATACTTACACGGAACCACATTGTCGGATTTCACCATTGTTCGTTCTTAGTTGTAAAATAAAACAAAAATAAAAGTGACACCAACCTTTCTTTATTCAATTTTCGGCCTGGAAACTACCACGACGAGTCCCGGATGTGGCTTGGGAACAAAATTACGTTAATACAATTTCGTGGTTGTTCCTAGGTTTACCACCCGTGTTAAAGAAGCAAATTCAACCTTGACTTGAAGTAGGTCAAGGACAACCTAGGATCATCATTTGAACAATTTTAGTAGGCCTCACCCCAAATGCTACATACTAAAGTGAGAAAGGTGGCAAGGATCAGGAATCGATACAGCCAAGTACCACACCTGATCCAGGATACCACATGGGAAAGTGACAAAACCACAATTAAACATCACAAATGAGAGCCCTTTCCCAGAAGGTGACCACAAGGCAGCAATGAACAGATGCGAAAGCATGACAAACACAACTTGTTACACAAGACATAAATAACACAAAAAAATGATCCACAAAAGAAGTTCCGCTGTGGAACAGTCAGTAAAGATATTACTGGAGGGCTGAAATCGGTTTCATGGCGCCAACCTCACCCTTAGTGCAGATGTCGATCAAGACACAAGTCCCAAGGTCATTGGGCTTCTGGTTCTGGAGAAGAAGATTTTTAAAGGGTTTTTACCATATATGGGCTTGGTGGCCATCTTGTTCTTGTGACCAGGACCATTTAACCAAGCTTTCATTCCCGCATCTTAAGGAGTCTCCATATGAACTTTGAGTTTAATTGGCTCAGTGGTTTCAGAGGAGAAGATATTTGAAAATGTTGACAGATGGACAATGGACAGACAGATTGAGAAAGAGGGAGGGACATCAGAGTGACTGGTATACTATTAGCTCATATATGAGCCTTCAGCTAAGGTGAGCAGACAAACCTCTGGTACTGCGAGGAGGCGCCACAAAAGACTAACTGTTACAGTCACAAAACACCAGGAAGACAAAGTATTTAGCAACCAGCGCCTACTTCTTCATTGAGATGTTTGCAAAACTAGAAAGACACTTATTACTGCATCAAAAAACAAGGACCAAGCACATATTCATAAGCTGCTTGTTCTAACTATATTTGAGCCACGACATGAGATTTCCAGCAATAAGGTATGTGCAACTAGCAAAGGCTCAGACCAGTATGCGCAGTCTGATCAGAGCCTTTGCTAGTGGCTTGAATATTCTATGACTGTTTAACTGCTGAATGAACATCATTTGGAGTTTCTAAGCCTAAAACGAGGCTGCACAGGCTCATCTGAGTGTACACTTGTCATAATGCCACATTTTTGGAAATCACATGTCACGGCTCATTTGTCTGTAGTTCAGATGTCAGATGGAGGAACTGAAGGGAAATTAAATATAAATATGAGTGAGGGGATTATAATATACCTCTGAATCTTTGATCCATAGCAATTCTCCATGAACTGGGCACTCCCCATCATACTCTTTATTGCATTCTTCACAATCTATAGTGGCAAATGAGAAATACAGATATTACTCAAAAATATCAACCTGATCCTGGCCTTTATCATCAACATAATTTCACAGCCGATTGAGCATCTACATATATCTTCAGCGTTCATCGTATATGCTAATACGGAAATGCACATGGTACTTTATAATAGCTGGATATACCGCTATAATGATCAATTTTCTGTCAGTTGCCTGAATGGCTCAGGGGGTAGAACACGTGAATATAACAGTTATTTTTTCAGCTCTGCTTTGTTACAGTAGTTTGAATCCCGCAGGCAACATTTATTATTGTATTCAAACAATGTGGCAGTTTTACATGAATAAACTCAGATGAGCCTAAGCAGCCTCCTTTTAAGAAAAGAAACTAATTGTTGTTCAGTCAGTTGCTTACCAAGCAAAGAATATATATGGGACTAGCAAAGGCTCTGATTAGACTGCGCATGCACAGGCTGGTCTGAGACTTTGTTTGTTGCACATACCGCATTGTTGAAATCACATGTCGTGGCTCTTGCTGCTTTTTAGAGAAATGCTCTAAAGAGCTATAACTGATTTATTTTGCTTTGGAGCCAAGAGCATGTGCGTTGTTTTTTTTTTTCAAAAGACATATTCACAAACTAAATTCTAACTCCCAGTCGTCAGTCATAATTTGATCACAATTTCCAAAAAAAGTGTGAACTTACAAATTATTGTGTTTATGTGCATTTCTTTGACATGAAAACAAAGAAAAATTGAAATTAAAAAAAGTGGGTCAGGCAGGATTCGAGCCCATATAGTTATGGTGACTAACCACGCGACTACGGTGAAGGGTACAACTTCATTGAGTTATCAACGGACCTTATAAATAGCACCAAGACGTTTATTTCCCTAATTGCTCAGAACAAATCGATTACACACAATCCCTCACGAAAAAATCATATATCAGTGTTAATAGTTTAATATTGTAATAATTTATTCATGCATAAAGGTCAGGATCAGGCTAATATTGTAGAGGTATACATTCAATCTATTGCATTTAGGGCCTGTTCCTGCGTTTAAATTAAACTATTAGATGTCTCTGGTAAATAAATATATGTTTGTTTGTTTGTTTTGTTGCTTTACCTTCCAAGTCAACAGCTATATTCATGGCGGGATGGTCAGTCTACCTAACCACACTTTTTTCCTTGGGCAAGCTTGAAAAAGCAGTTAACCAGTACTTCTTGCACATACTTTTGCTTGTAACTGACAACAGCCTACTTGAATGATTCATCGAAAGGGAGAAGAATGACAGTAGAATACATTTCATGATCAATCTCCTCAAAAGTATGGGACCTGGCCATAGAACTCGCAACCCCTGGATCTGCAGTCAGACTCGCATCTGTTGCCAGACACATTACCGACTGCGCTAGGCGGCCCAGTCCAAAAATAAACATGAAGTACTATGAAAATACAAAAAAATTATATACTAATTTAACAGTAGCTGTTTTGTTCAACCAATCAGCTACTGCTCTAATCAATGTTGGCACTAGTAACCATGTGAAGTAAAATAATGCTGAAAAAATAAATCAAAATTTATGATTTTAGGTGAAAGAAGACTCAAATTCTGCATGAATATACAAGGTTCATCCAAGCAACTTTATGTAAAATTCAAGGACTTCTAAAAGACTTTCCTGCTGTTTTCAAGGACTAAAACTTATTAAAAATACTGATTAACACATTAAAATTATTTTTGTGAAATGATCGAGTCCATTACTAAAGATATTAGTTTTAGAAAACTAGTACAAAATTGTGGTGCCTTTATTTGGTGCAGCATATGCTGCACCAAATAAAAGCACCACATCTTTTTACTGATTTAGGTCTACAAAAACAGTGTTGAATCCTCCCGTAAATGGTAGAACTCAAGGACTTTTCAAGGCCTTTGAATGTTTTTCAAGTACTTTTGAAGGCAAATTAATTTTCAAGGACTTTTCAAGACAGTCCTGTATATTCAAGTACTTTTCAAGCCTGTGCAGACCCTATATTAAATGTTTATTTTACCTGTCACTATGAATCTATGACCTTGGCCATGCCCTGGAGGTGTACTGAAACACATTTTATGCAAGTGGTCTCAAAGGGGTGAAACATATATGTCATGTGATGTGTGAAATAATTCCAATGTTTTCCGATTAATACCAGTAATACAAGCAATTTGTGGAGACAAGCCAGTGATTTCATGGGGATGGGCATGTGTGAAATGTTTTCAGTATTGAGTATTCAGTATTCCAGTAATCCTCCATGCGAGCTTTACATTTTTTTGTTCTTCAACAACAGAATCTAGGGTGAAGATTAGGTACCAGTAAAATGCATTTAAGTCCCCCCCCCCAGTGGCTTTGGCTGCTGTCCCTTCTAAGGCAGTGGTTCTGTTGACAGTTGTTGTTGATTGGTTGTTGATTGTTACTCCCATTGTGTGATTCTGTAATTGTTCTACCTTTTGTTGTGCATTACTTTGTGTCAATTCTTGTTTTGCAATCATCTTGGTGAAGAGAGAGCTGGTTGCTTTGCTTTGTTTGTCTTCCTGGTGTCTCGTGATTGTTGTGTGGCTCTTCCTCATGATGCCACGGGTTAGTCTGCAATTTGTGAGTGTGGTTCTTCCTGATCATACACACTAATTTGGATCAGTGGTACAAGATATATCTGGTGTACATAGAGACAAATTCTGTACATGTGACTTTTCGCCGATATCAGACCAGTATCTTTCCCAAGTAATTTCACCTCCAACTCTCTGCTAGTTATGTCCATTTATCCTTTTTTACTAGCAGCGGCAATTCTCCATTCTGACAGCATTATCTGTTAGATCTTAGATTTTCAAAAGGTTTTGTCCAGCCAGCTATTTCAGAGCTAACACATTAATGTCAATCTTTTTAATGATCATAGGTAGTTAGCAGCTACAGGACCCAAATGAAGTGGAGAGACATTCATTTTTATCTGAATCTACTGCTTTCTTCTTCTTCTTCTTCTTCTATTATTATTATTATTATTATTATTATTATTATTATTTTATTATTATTATTATTAAGAGGATAAAACATTTTCCGTATATTAACGTTTGCCAAGCCCGAGTGTGATAATGTGTTGCAGCCCGAACCGCTCACATTAATATACGGAAAAGAATGTTATATCGTCATTGTTATATACTTTCCTTTCAAGCACAAGCAATCCCAAATAATTTTATTCAATTGTATGCAAAAAATGTCCACCGTAACATCATGAAGCGTACAACGAATTCACAGCGGATAGGCGGCAATCGAAAACGTCAATATTATCAGCGAACGAAGACCTAAAAATAGTAAAAAAAACAACAAAGTTTTCGATTGCCATAAGTCGCCCGACTGGATCTTCACAATTAGATCTAAGATCGTAGATCTAAGATCGTTAGAAACAAAGTTTTTGATTGCGGTTTGTCGCCCGACTGTAAATTATTCCTTGTAGCCCTTGTTCCGGATTGTTTTGACTACGTATTCAGTAGGCCTATATTAAATAAACACTTCAGATAGGAGGCAATCGAAAACGTTAATACTATCGACGAACGTGGATCCAAGCTCGCTAGAAAGAGAGCTTTCGACTGCCGTTTGTCGCCCGACTGGCGACAAATGGCAATCGAAAACACTGTTTCCAGAGATCTGTGATCCGCGTTCATCGATTGCCGCCTGTCCGATATGATAAAGGAGCGTATTTTATGCTAATTGAAATAGTTTGGTCATTTCTCCATAAAACATTAGCGACGATATATCTTAACTTGCAGACGATGTCTTTGAGCGGGCTTTAATGGCATTGCAGCCCTCTGCTGCCATGTATTAATGGGAATGAAGCCCGCGGACAGTGATATGTCGCATTGCTACACGTTAAATTTAGATGAAAAGTACAACTCTCAGCGATTGAAACACGTCAAGTTTCTATAGTAAACACTCATAAGGTATATAGCAATGTATATTATTATTATTATTATTATTATTATTATTATTTGATTTATTAGTGTCATTGATATTCGCTGCATATATATACAGATTAATATTCTGAACTAGCTAAACCTTCAATCCTTACTATTATAAATCAGGATGCAGTGGAAATCCAGATCAGCTGGCTTCTAAGCAAGCTGATATGGGTTTTCATTGGTTCCATTCTGCTTCTAAAACTTGTTTTATGCAGTACTGAAATCTAGTAAATTACTTATAAAGAACTAGGAAGGAGTGTAGAACATACAAATATCAAGAATGTTCTTATTCAACAGTTGAACAGGCTGGTTAACAGCCACTTTGCTGAGTCAAAAGGCATTCTACTATCCAGAAGAGCAATAAAATGAGCTTATTTGAGTCCCAGTGGAGTTCAGCAGACAGGTCAGGGAGATATTACTCTCAGATGCTACCATTTGTTGATCATAATCAAGTTAAAATGGCTTTTGCCAGCAGACCCCAAAATTGGGGAAGAATAGGAGGGAAAGATGACTGACTGATATTATGAATTGATATCTAAGTTCCATCTCAGACTTAAATCTCTCTTGCACCAGGGCTTTCGGGACACAAGTCATAATGGAGACTTAGTGTATAAATTGAAGAAAATGTTTGGCTCTACTATTAATTTTTCAGCGCAATTTATTAAAATAATTTCTCATTATTAAAAGATTGGGTTTAACATTAATGTATTGCAACAGACTGCATGCTTAGTGGTCAACTCAATCACCGTTAGCAACTTTGCTTTCCTCTTTAATTGTACATGGCAGGTCAGACCTCAGACTCTATGATGGGTCTGACTTAAAGACTAAGAGGAGATGGTTGGGGCCTGATTCTGTGCCTGTTGTCAGGCTCACCGGGTTTAACTGTTGGATTTGTTTTGCTCTAGTATTCAGTTGAATGTACTATTGAGTCCTAATATCTTTCTTTTATTTCTTTTTTTTATCTTGATTTATATGCTCTTGGAGATGGTTCATGGACAAGTAAGGGATCTTTCATTCAAACCAAACATCTGTGTCTTGATCCTTATCAGAATTTAGGGTGAGATTGGTGCCATGAAACCAGTTTAAGCCCTCCAGTAATTTCTTACTGACCGTTCCAAGGCCGTGCTTCTTTTTTGTGACTTTTTTTTTGCTATTTGTGTTTGTCTTTGCTTTCTGTGTTGTCTGTTTCTCTTGCTGCCTTGAGGTCACCTGCAGGGAGAGGGCTGACCTCTTGTATGTGATGTTTTCTTGTGTTTTTGTCACTTTTCCATACAGTGTCCTGGGTCTGGTGTGGTTCTTGATTGTGTCTATTCCTGATCTTTGCCTTCTCTTTTATTTTGACCTCGACCTGCTGCTGACTGAAATCTTTACTCTGGTGTGTTTGATTGAGGTGGACATGATAGAGTAAAATATTTTCAGAACCTGACCAGCAGGGGTTCATGACATATAGTAACGCAAACTTTGCATTTGTGACCTTTCACCTCCTCTCATGACCTTGACACAGCTTCAACATAAACCTCCACTAGATGCATGCTGCCTCACTGAGTTAGATAATGTTAAATATTATCAGAATCAGATGTGGGGTAGGGCTGAGAAAATGTTAAGGATATTAGGGATATAAGTATTCTTTAAATTAGATTCTATAGCATTAATAATTAACATCAAAATGGGATAAATGTAATCTTTGAATCTATTGCTATGCATATTATTGCCTCATTGCCATGATGCAACAAAGTATTGTTTTCTCACAACCAGGCCAATGTATATCTTACATAAGAAGCTGTCATCATCAGGCACTTCCAAGTCCATATAATTGGTAGTAGCTCGTTTTCTTAGACTGTACTTATTAACATCACTCTCATCCTTTGACTTTTTCCTCTGAAACAACAAAATTGAGCAGATATTTTCCTAGGCCTAATTTCGGGCCGAGTAATTGGCCCCTTCTAAATACACAAATGAGCAAAAACTTCTAAAAATGGTGTATCATTCCAAATTTCTTAGTTCTACATTTTGGTGAAAATTTCATGAAAATCTGAACAAAAATAGCAAGGTTGCAGATCCATGAAAATTTGCATAAATATGTGAATCTAGAAAACATTTTTTCCTTCACATTTTATGCAAGTTTGCATTTGTTTTATGAAGGGCAATTAAAGCAACAATAGGGCTTCAAAAAGAGCTAAATTAAATTTTGGTCTATTAAAAATGGCGGCGAAGATCTTTTAGACTATATCAATTTTTTTTTCAATTTTGATAGTCCAAAAGCTTTATACCCCAAATTCAATAGGCCCCTGGTCCCGACTTCAGAAAGGTAGGAAAATCCATGTTGAGAATTTGTATATATATTCTTGACTTATTTAATTCAATCAGTCGCTATACAGTTAAAAATTTGCTTTTCAGTATTCAACCATGTAGTATTTATAAGCATACTGTGCACAAAACTTTCTAAATACTATTAACCCCTTTTGAAAACTGTAGAACAAGATTATCTGGTTTCATTAATTATCTTTTAATCTACATAGGGGTGTGGAAATGCCATGCCCTACCAGGGGACAAAAATATTTCAATACTGATCTTGTCCTGCAGGACAAGTGAATTTTAACTTGTCCTGCAAACACATGCACTAGTCCTTTAAAAGCATATGCAATAAAGCACATAAATAAAGGGAGCTATAAATATGACTTATAACTAAATGATGTTTACCCAGTCAGTTTCATAATTGTATCCCATACACTGACAAAAAGAAAATGCTTGTTTCAACCTTATTTTTTGCTTTTAGCACTCGTTCTGCAGGATGAGTGCTTTTCCGAGAACTAATCGTTCTTTCTCGATTTCACTCGTAATTATGAACGGAAGAGTGGAAATTTTGTCAACTGCCTACTTGTCATTTCATTTAGGACAAGCTAGAAATTTCTATAAATTTGATTGTCCTGGAACAAGCTATCATACAGTCATGCCATACCTCACACTGTGAGATAAAATCTCACAGATTATGGCCCTTCTGAAAGCCAATTCCCATAAGATTTTCAAATCTCACAGAATTTTCAGACCATCTAAAAACACATTTTATAAAGAAATAATCACAAATCACACTTCATTGTGTTTATTACAAGCTTCTTACATTAAAATAAAAGTTTTTGGTTTTAAAGGGGAGTTCCAAAGTGATTATTGTGAAAATCTCACAGAATTTTATCAAATCTCACTTAAAATTTTGGTTAACCTCACAGATTTCAATCCACAAGCTATGGCATGTATGAACTGTATTAGTTTAAAGAAATTTATTACAATCCTGTATGTAATACATATATAAATTTCATAATTAACATGAACTTATGTGTTGTGTGGAAAACAGTGTGGATCGGGATCAGTTGGCTTCTTCAGAAGCCAGCTGATCAGAATCTACACTTTTTTAAACAGTTTACATATGGTTTCAATGAGATGCTCCTTATATTATAATGAGTACCCACAAAATACATTTTTATGAGCAAAGTGAAAGAAAGTATCACAAATTCAATAGAAAATGCTTTTTAGCTTGTGTTTTCTCTTTCCAACATGCTTTTAAGTTACTAAATATGTTTGGGGGAAAGCCGGAAAAGACTTTCTTCTTGGCTCTCTTGTGTGTGATGTTTTATTGTGTTTGTCACTTTCTCATGTGATTTCCTGGGTCGGGGGCGGTGCTTAATTGTATTGGTTCCTGATCTAAATGCCTTCTTTCTTAATTTGATTGCACTATAGAAATAAGCAATGGGATTAAACTCTCCGATAATGGATAGAACGGTAATTTGTGGGTCCGATAACCGACACTACTAAGAACCATGACATAACGTCCTTGCAAGAGTGTAATAATAAGTTGTTTTGTTCTACTAACCTTTTTGGATTTTAATCTAGAATTTTCTTTCAAAGTTTCTTGACATAACTGCTTCTTTTGCTTGGTAGCTGGCGGAGGTTTGTAAACTACGGAAGATACAATCAACAACTCATTTAATTAGTTTCATTTTATGAAAATTTAGTCTATGACAGGAAAATGTGACAAGGGTATTGGACTATTGGTATCAGTTAGTGTTGTATCGATGATCGATTATAATTGATAATCAATCGAAAATTTATTTCGATTCTACTAATCAATTGTATTTGGTAATGATTGATTATAATTGAAAAGATTCACACTTTGCTACAAGAAAATGCAAGGTTAAAGATATAACTGTAATTATAGCAAGTGCACACCTTAACCTTTTGCACATTGTCCTAAATGTGTGCTGTGACATAGTCACAAACAGTGAAGACCCAGATGAAATGCCTTAGAGTGCGGCATTTCATCAGGTCTACATTGTTTGCTCAGACAAAAACAATCTTTAGAGAAAGAAATGCAATTTTATTTCGAAATAATAACCTGTGACCCATTGATGTATACAATGCCCCTCCAAAGTTTATTGTTTCAATCCAGAAGGAAGAATTCATTAGTGCATAAAGGGTTTTAATGTCAATGGCTGTTCAATTTAGATTGCTGTCAGGACCTGTTGTGATAATAAGGTACTGTTCATAAAACAGCATGAAACTGACGCTTAATTTTTTTCCTTTATAAAGCAGTAGAAAGAAAAAATTCTTTGGGATGGAACCTGTGTTTCCCTTACATTTGATAACTTTCGATTATAATCCATCATCAATCGAAACCCTCTGACCGATTATTTTCGATGATCGATTATGAAAAGTCCAATAATCAAACAACACTAGTATCAGTACAATTTATAAAATAAAGTATTGGTATTGATCAGTATAATTTATAAAGTAATGTCAAAAGATTGATTGAGCCAAAAATAAATGTGTGTTTCAGTTTACATGAAATTTAAAATAGGGACGGTAGGTAGGATTTTTTTTTTTATTTTGTTAAAAGTTTTTACAAGGAGAAGATGGGGAAACAATATGGCCGAACCCGGAAATGCCTTGGAAAACCCCTAAAAATGCTTAAAAAGGTTAGGGTCAGGGGCAAAAATTTAGGCACTATCTGGTAAACTGAACACACAATTTTTTATTTTAGGCCTTACTTCAGATAAAGATTGTTAAATCTAGGATACAGCATGGTTATTTCTGGTCAAGAATATGGATGTGCCATGAAAATGGGCCAATGGCCCATGTCCAATTCATTTGCATGCAAAAATCAAAATTAAGATAGGCCCTTTGAAATTTTGATGGGCTTTTTGAAAAAAAAAACATGGGCCCAATAAACCTTAATAACATCCCCCTTACCAGATTTGAAGTGTTTATATGGATGGGGTCCAATTAAGAATTGAAAGTTATTTTTCTGCGTTTCACTGAGGTATGAAATGTTGGGAAAATTACATCTAATTTGCATGAAAACCGAAGGTTTTCATGCTAAAATTAGATGTAATTTAAACGACATTTCATACCTCAGTGAAACGCAAAAAAATAACTTTCAATTCTTATAATTACAACTTCTTCTTTATTCATTCTCATTCAGTATTTATAATTATGTTTTCCTTAAAAAAAATACGTTTCCAGCTAATAGTTCGTTTCGCGCATTTAGACTATGACGTGCGTATGTAGACGTTACGATGGCGACGTTCAAAAAATCAAAATGGCGGCCGTTCTCCAATTGAAAATAAACAACTACATTTTAGAGACTAGAATCTCGTTTTTACATAGTGACAACCAAAAAAACTTAACATGGGTGTTCATTAGAATGTGTACGATAGTTACGTCATCGGATATGACGTCATTCATTTACATTGGTGACGAAAAGCATCATCTGTCAAAATGGCTTGGAAAGGAAATGACCCCCAGCAAAAAGAAATTGAGCTATCTTTATTGAGTGATTGAAGGAAGCAAAGACGAATTGCAAAAGATGTTGGATAAACCAGGCAACAGTCATGCAGTAAGTTCAAGAAATGATTTTATTCCGGGGCTCGACTGAAAACATACAACAAAGTTGCAGGAAAACAAGCACAAGTGCAAGAGGCGATCGCATCATTTTGCGGACTGGAAAACTAAATAGATCGCAGCCAAGTGCGGATCCAGAGGGGGGCAGGGGTCCGGGGGTCCAGACCCCCCCCCTGGAAAATCACAAGTTATTTGGGTTTCTGTAGGGAATAAGCAATTGGACCCCCCCCCCCCCCCCTGGAAAAAGTTGGACCCCCTCCGGAACCTTGAAATATGATATTTTTCTTTGAAATTAACCATTTGACTTCTGTAAACTAAGCCGAGGACTAAGAAAAAAGCAAAAAACAAACAAACAACGCTGTCAGAGATTTTTTTTTGTCAGATTGACGTGGACCCCCCCCCCCCCCCCCCCACTCCCGACGAAAATTCTTGGATCAGTGCATGGCAGCAGACAGCTGATCGGTATGACTACTGTTAATTTAGGCGTCGTATGTAAGTTATTCTTTGCTTTTCTACCTGAAAATATAGGTGTAAGTGCAAGGTAAAGAGTCAGTAGTTGCAGGCGGTCCATTTCTCTTCATAGAAGCATTGCACAGTATCACAAAAGTAGTTCTGTCGTGAATGGCCCTGCCCCTCATAAATACCGACAGGGTTCATTGAAAAATGAAATACAGGTCAATGCGATCACTGCCCTTGCGAAAAATTGTTCCATATAATCCCAAATAATTGGTATGTTCTAGAATGTTCTAGAAAGTCTCAGACCATTTCCAATTCTGCTTGAATAGAACTTTCTGGGATTTTGTGGTACTTCATTTTATATGGTATTTAATGGAATTCCATTAAATCCCAAAAGTTGGAACAATTGGTATTTTTTGTCACTATCTGGAACTGGAAAATCCCAAATAGTCTCAAATAATTCTACTTAAAACATAAGTGGAATTTAATATTACTTTCTGGGATAAATATTCCATTTAATCCCAGAAAGTCCCAGTAGGTACTTTAAATGGGATTTATTAAGATTTTCTGGGACTTCATCGACTACTAGTAAATACCTTGGTTCCATTTAATACCAAATAATCCCAACCTAGATTTGCATAGGACCATTATATTCTGAACTCAGTCTGACCTTGAAATATGATATAACTGTGTTAACCTGTGGTTCTCTCATTTTAATGACTCAAGCTGAAATTCTTTATAGCTTGCAGGAAACCAGAAAAAGATTCAAATAAACCTCATGGTTTGCAAGGCTCTAACTATTTGATAAATTCTGTGTTAATTTTGGATATATACTGCATAAACTGCACAAAATAAATCCTACAATAGACAATGTGAGTAAATAGAAAATATTTCTATGCTTATCAATCATACTTGCATGAAACTTTTCATCATATAATTTAGTTTCTCAGAAACAAAGCCATTTACAGTTGTTTCTTTCATTAAATGCTGATGAAAGACACTTATTACTGAATTGTGTTCATTATGGTTATACAATTTTACCATTGTCATTATTATTTACAGCAGCATTTGTGGCAGTACAACACTTAGTTAGTGTGGTACTTTTAAGCTTACATTAGTGAATAGGTTAATTACTGAATGTACAGGATAATCAGGCTGATCATTGGGACTTTAATTTTATTTGATTTTTCTTATCGCCATTCTCTTTTTAAAAGGTGTTGGAGATATTGTGATTGCCTTCGTCTGTATATCAGGTTTTTGTTTGTTATGCTATCTTCCAAACAACTGGACAGATTATCCAGCCAAATTTGTTGAGTAACTGGTGTATGCAACAGCAAAATTCCAATACCCCAATGATCTGGGATGTAGGTAAAAAGTGTCCTTCGGTCTGCCCATTTGCCTGCAATACTATCACCTTGCTAATGTTTTGTTTGTTTGTTTTGTTGCTTTACGTCCCAAGTCAACAGCTATGGCATGGCGGGACGGTCAGTTCACCTAACCACACTTTTTCCTGGGCAAGCTTTAACAAGCAGTTAACCAGTACTTCGTGCACATACTTCGCTTGTAACTGACAACAACCCTTCTTGAATGATTCAGCGGAAGGGGGGAGAATGACCGTAGAAATTATTTCATGATCAATCTCCACGAAAGTACGGGAAAGGGTCGGGATCGAATCTCGCTAACCCTGGATCTGCATTCAGGCTCACATCTGTTGCCAGACATGTTAAAGACTGCGCAAACAGTCATAATTTGTTTGGTGACTTACATACACAAGTGAGTGAGCAGGAGCATTACCATTTATTTTGTTTTTTGGATCCCCTTTGCATGGGCCCCAGAGAGTGTGCATCTTCTGGCTTTGCTGTCTCTTTCTGAATTGCTGGGTAGAACTCAACCAAATTTGTGCGCAACTTAAACAAATTGTGTATACAAGAGCTTATTTTTGGGTACCTCACTAAGAGGCGCTAATGGGGTCAAAAATGTCTGCCCATTCTTCTTTTATGCTAAGCCAAACATGCTGGGCTGAATTCAACCTAATTTGTTGAAAGGTCGTCTTTCTCACAAGTGGGGAGTGGTAAAGAACGTTTATTTTTTATCCTTCCAGCCAATTGACCTTTGAAGTTACTAGTTAAAAGGTCTGATTATCTGTCCATTTACTAATTATGCTATCCCCTAATCTGCTTAATTTTGGATATGGTGAACCCACAGGGAGTTAATACAGGAAAGTTATATAAATGGACCTGTGATCAAACAATTATTACTGCATGATCAGAAATTGGGCCCACTGAAGGTGCTAGCCAGGTCTTCTGGGTGCCAATATAAGTACACAATAATTCAATTAAGTAGTATTAAAGTATTTTTTAGCATCAGTACTACGTACTATCAGATTTTAGCATTGGTGGTACTTTCAGATTTTGGTTTCAGTACTATTTGGTATTATCTGGTACTTTCAGCTTTTTGCATTGGTACTATTTGGTATTTTGTGGTACTTACAAATTATGGTATTGGTACTATTTGGTATTATATGGTACTTTCAGATTTTGGTATGGGCACTACTTGGTATTAGGTGGTACTTTCTGATTTTGGTATTTATACTATTTGGTATTTTATGGTACTTTCAGGTTTGGTATTGGTACTTTTCAGTATTTTCTGATTTTAGTATTGGTACTATTTGGTATTTTGTGGTACTTTCAGATTTTGGTATTGGTACTATTTGGTATTTTATGGTACTTTCAGATTTCAGTAGTCGTACTATTTGGTATTTTATGGTACTTTCAGATTTTTGCATTGGTACTATTTAGTATTTTGTGGTACTTTCTGATTTTGGCATTGGTACTATTTGGTATTTTGTGGTACTCACATATTTTGGCAGTTTTTGGTATTGTATGTTACTTTCAGATTTTTAGTAGGCAATGGTACTAAAGCTGTGGTCAATAAAGCGTACAAACTGTCTCGAAGTCAGTTACAATGTATAGCTATTCAATAATCAATATTTTACTGTGATGAACCTATATTTACTATCCTAGTTGTCAGTCAGCGCTGAACAAACTCACATGATTGATGCTGATTGGATTTTATCAAAAAAGAAAGCAACGCCTTCATGTGTGTACATATCCAACGTGTCAGCTAGATTTGGGTGTCAAATATCATGTAAACAAAGACATCCTAAAATAAAACTTACATCCGCTGCCCCTGTCATGTATATTCCATGCAACAAATAAAATTGTTCATATTCCTCTATGTCTTGCGACCTTCAAAATGTTCACTTTTAAATTTCGTTGCCGTCTTTGAAATTAAATGAAAGATGGTTCTTCATGTGAAGATGATTCATTTGAAATATCAAGCCTTATTCTAAATGCTGTATACTGGGTCCGGGTTGAAACTCAATAAAAAAGAGTGCAAAAGCCATCATTGTGAGATCAAAGTGGTACTTTCATAAGACAAGCATTACTTTAGAGTCTTATGATCTCCAGACAAAATGATAAAACTCATAGCATCTACTCATAGCATCTACATTTAATACACGCTTGATGATGAGCATTTTTTCATGAGCCATACATATGATGATGATGATGATTATGATGATGAGCATTTTTCATGGGCCATACATATGATGATGATGATATGATGATGATAAGCATTTTTTCATGAGCCATACATATGATGATGATGATGATGATGATGATGATGATTAGCATTTTTTCATGAGCCATACATATGATGATATGATGATGAGCATTTTTTCATGAGCCATACAAATGATGATGATGATGATGATGATGATGATGAGCATTTTTTCATGAGCCATACATATGATGATGATGATGAGCATTTTTTGATGAGCCATACAGATGATGATGATGATGATGATGATGATGATGATGATAATGATGATGAGCATTTTTTCATGAGCCATACAGATGATGATGATGATGATGATAAGGATGATGATAAGGATGATGATGATGATGATGATGATGATGATGATGACGAGCATTTTTTTCATGAGCCATACAGATGATGATGAGCATTTTTTATGAGCCATACATATAATGATGATGATGATGATGATGATGATAATGATGAGCAGTTTTTCATGAGCCATACATATGATGATGATGATGATGATGATGATGATGATGATGATGATAATGATGATATTCAGAATTTTTTCATGAGCCATACTTTTGATTAAATCTATTACATTTCATTGAAACTTTTAACTGGATAGCTATTGTAACAAGACATTTGAGGCTGGACAAAAGATATTACAAGGAGCTGTCACTCATCCAGGTAGCTTTGACAGGTCAGTGTTTGAATAATGGCTAAAATAAACTTTAATTGATTGACTGTTGAAAGGAAAGTTGTTGTGACAAGTCAAATAGTTGTAACCAGGTTCAACAAAGTTTGAACGCTTTAAAGACCGCTGCTGTATATTGTATTTAATGGTACTTTCAGGTTTTGGTACTGGTACTTTTTGGTACTTTATGGTACTTTTCTGTGAAAACTATACATAAGCTAGAAAAGAAATGGAATTATCTGTTACTATTTAGAACTTCTTAATAGCTGAATTGGGATTTTGTGGAAATATTTGGGACTCTTGCCAATACAGAATTGAGATTTTCTGGGATTAAATGGTATTTTAATAAATGAACAGGTTGGGATTATTTAGGATTTAGTGGAACCTGATCAAATGGGACTTTCTGCGATTAAATGGTATTTTCAGTACCAGAAAATACCATAAAATCCCATATGCCATTTAACATTCCATTTAATAACAAATAATCCCAATGTTGGGATTTATTGGGATTAAGTGGTTATCCCAGAAAGTACCATTAAAGTGAGTTCCAGAAAGTTCTAGAACAGTACCAATAAATCCCACTTCATTTTTGCAAGGGAGATGACCGTTCTTGACCAATCAAATTAGCGGATCTCAATAAATGTTATGACAGTTGTAATTATTCAAAAATGAAATCAGAATAACTCTTATCACTCATAGTTTTTTCATAAATTTTGTATGGGCCAATCCCAGAAAGATCCCTGACACAATGCAGACCCCGATGGTCATGCCATGTACTTCCTGTCTTAATGTACCTTTATGTATTCAGTTTGCATTGCAGCAATGATTTCTATCTATATTAAACTAAAAACTATAGTGTCAAATTATGCGAGACTCCCAACCTGTGCTGTGGGCCAATTTTTTTTTTGTTTTGGTTTGGTTTGATTAGATGCTTTACATCCCAGTCAACAGATATGGTCAGCTTCTCATAAATAGCGTCAAATGAATGGATTTAACTGAGCCATGTAGCAGCATGCATGGCTTCTGAAGAAGCCTGAAGATCTTAATCTTCTCTATTTTCAATAGTTTGGTTTCCCCCTTGCAAGGGTCGGGAGACATTTTGTTTTTCCCCTTGCGTCTGTCCGTGGGTCTGTCTGTCTGACCGTCACAAAATTGTGTCCACTCTAAAATTCATTACAACCTCAATTGTATTTGTACAAAAATACCAGTTTAGCTTGAATTTGAATTCATTACAACAGAAATTCAGTTTTAATGTCAAATTATTTAGGGATTAACAGTGTCATTGTAAATAAGGCTGACTGTATATAGATCTAGGAGTGGCAAAAAATATAATTTCTCTTATTTCTCAACCAAATCAAATATATATGTCTTAGTAAAATGGTTCTTTTGGGCACCCAAAAAATATATTAAAATACATTCACAGGTCAAATTATTGACAATTTTATGCTCAAAAATTTTGCTTAGTAAAATTTGAACATGATGAAGCTGGTTCACTTCTCATGAGACCTCGACGTGAGAAAACCTGTCTTTGGGGGTTTGCAAACAAAAAAGGTACAGATCAGCCTGCACATCCACGCAGATTGATAAGCGCCTTATTATTGGCATATTGGAAAGTATCATGTATCAAGACTTGCTATGAGCAAAATTTCAAGTCATACTTTGTCGTAAATCCCAACGACATGTTTGTCCCGATGAGGCCCTAGCTTATATATACCTTTTCTGGTTTTACTCCTTTTGTGTGGAACCCATTCCTCATCACTCCCTTCTTCTGAATCAGATGATACCATTTTATTTTTCTCTCGTTTTATTGCCATTCTTGCACGATAAGCTGGACCTTTCATGAAGTCAGGTTTTAAGGCAGGAAGACCTGTGAGAATATAAGTCAAATAACAGAATACAAGTAGGGGTGTGGAAATTATACCATGCTAGACTTGTACATTCTGGCCCCATTTCTTCAGGATAAGTTAGAAATTTCTTTTGGGACAAGTATATACAAGAGGCCCAAGTGGCCCTAAATCGCTCACCTGAGTTTTGTTTAAAGCTTACATATAGGTATCTATTGAAAGCTGGATGTGTCCCTGGTGACACCTGGGGTGGGGTCAATTATTTTGGCCCCAGGGGCATGGGTGTAAAATTCCACTCACCCGTTCACATTTGCGGTTAAAATGTTATGCACGGCTTACGAGTACATTTTGAGACTATCCCTTTCTGCCATGAATTTTATCTGTCAATAAAAGACTTAGAAAATTAGGACGAATTTAATTTATTGCAAAATCTTCATCTTTATACATAAAAATCTATTGGTGCCACAAGAACCAGACCATTTAGGTCAACCTAGGATCATCATTTGAACAAAGTTGGTAGGCCCCACAACCCAAATGCTACATACCAAGTCCCAAGGTCATCGGCCTTCTGGTTCTGGAGAAGATTTTTAAAGGGTTTTTACCATATATGGGCATGGAGGCCATCTTGGTCATGTGACCAGGACCATTTGAATAAACTTTTGTTCCAGAGTCCTAAGGAGTCTCCATATGAAGTTTGAAATTAATTGGCCCAGTGGTTTCAGAGGAGATGTTTGAAATTGTGGACGGACGGACGACGGACGAACGGACGTCAGAGTGACTGGTATACTATTAGCTCACCCATGAGCCTTTGACTCCGGTGAGCTAAAAAGGAGATAAAGCAAAGATAAGGACTCAACAGCAGTGTTCTGTCAAGGCTGTGTTTTCCGAGCCATTGACGCATTATTTTGTTGTCTGACACAACTTAAAATTGTCTTGGGGTCATCTGACCCATGCAAATTTCGGGCTCGACGCTGATATTTGCAACATGTGGGTCAAAATTGTCATCTTCCAAAAATAAACTGATGTTTTCTTTCGGAATTCCAAATGCAATGAAACAATTTATTCTTTGATTGGTGCTTGGGTTATCTCGCGAGAATTGAACAAGTCTCATTTATCTCTCTCTTCAGACTGGTAGGTTTATTATATTATCGGATTGATTTTATTTGGTGCAATGAAACAAAACCCAGTCACTGGTTAAAATAAACCAATGAAATACATCATCACAAAGCGCGTTTCTATTATTTCTTTGTCAACAAAGATGGCCGACAGCTGGAATAAGTCTTGTGCATGGACAATTCTAAGTTTCTTATCCATGCAGCCTATGAAGAATTAAATCTTAGACTGTGACCTATATCCACCCACTGCAAATGATGATCAAAACACTGAGATCGCAGATGGGGTCTAAAACGCTCACCAGGGTCCCCCTGACGAAATTGCATCTGCAAGTTTGTCTGAAAAATCATTTTCCCATTATGTTAGCAGCTTCAGCTTCACTATGCCAGTGTCAGGTATCGTAATAAGAAAAAAAAAAACATAGAGCAAACGATTTTCATGCTATTTGTAAAATTTATGTATCAGGACAAGCAGCATGCATTCATAGACATAACAATGATAATTAGAGGTGAAATTAAAGTAGTATTGTGTTTTCCATAGCTTTTTTTGGCTAAAAATTGTTATCGGTTGTTATGTCCCACTATTTTTCGAAATGTCCCCACTTTTTCAATGGGGGTAGGACATTGTCCCCAATTTTGAAATTTCTTGGCAGAACACTGAAGAAAAGGGCCAAGTTCTAATCTAAAAGATATTTAGCAGGAAAATCTTAAGATTTTGAGCAGGAACAAAATCGGACATCAATCAAGGGCCATAACTCTGTTACAAATTAGATCTTGTCAATATGAATGCATATATAAAATTTAGTGAAATTCTGCCAATTTGTTCTCAAGATATTAAGCTGAAACAAATTTTTTGCGTAAATCAAAGGCCAAAACTCTGGTACAAATTTGTGAAAAATGACATGTAACAATCCCAAGCTAGATCTTGTCAATATGAATGCATAAAATTTGATGACTTGTATAAATGTTCTAAAAATGATTTGTAACAATCCCAATTTAGATTTTGTCAAAATAGACCCCTTTCACATTGTTATCTCCCTTAGCAATTGCTCTTCAATTGAAAAATTGATAAAGCCGTTTTTGAAAATGAAGGGGCAGATTGCTTATAAGTTGCATTGGCAAAACACATGATGATGGTTTATAAGTCAATTTTTTTGGCTTTTCATCGCTAGAATGAGATATCTTATTCTAGAAATAAGATAAATTAACCTTTTCTAATACATTTTATAAGTCTTCAGCTTTTTTTCACTTTAATTTGTGTAAAATATCCTTTGATATCGAGCTTTAATAGGCTTCTTCTTCAGGCACAAAATCACAAATTTGAAAGCTGTCTGAAACACATGCCAACTACATGCCAACTAATAAGACAAACTAATATGTTATGCGAACATCGACAACTCAGACGAGCCTGTGCAAATGCAGTCTCATCAGGGCATTCGCTGCTCGCACCCACCTCGAATCCATTTTTGTGTCCATTGTTGTGTCCGAGCGCACATAAAGAAAGGTGATGCATGTAGACGGAGGCTCAGACAATAAATAGATCTTAGGCTTCCAGCCCCACCAGATAAGCATGCAGTAGCGCACGCTACCAAATAGACATGCATGTATGCTGCTAGATATTTGCACATAATGACCAGTGATTTTATTAGGCCATTTTTAAAGGCCTTATATGAGTCATTCCCAATCCAAAAATGGCCCTTATTTTTCCAATTTCATGCATTTTAGCACTTATTTTCCCAATTTTATAAAAATACTTTCCCAAATGTGAAGGAAAAGGTAGCTTCCTAAAATCCCAAATAAAATCACTGATGACTAATAGGCATATGCGATAAATGTAGAAATCGAACTATACACTGTAAATAAAGACCCATTAAATTACATCATTTCTACACAACGTCCGCACAAGAATCATAGCTGCTCGCTGACACATTTTATGGATGTAGATGAAGACTCAGATTGTTTTTTTAAAAACACCTGTCCACTGGTAAAGACTGTCTGGGCCGTACATATTGACGCCTTTTACGTATATGTGATGATAAGAGCGACATCAATCATATACCGTCGAATTACAAACGTGTGTCAGGCATGTGTGCTTTTATTGCTTTCACTAGGGCCCCGGGCATAGGATTAAAGGACCTGATGCACAGTAGAACATAATAAAATGGGCCTCGACGCGAGAAAACCAGACATTGGTGCATGCGAACAACAAAGGCGCAGGTCTGTCATCATATCCACGCAGTCTGATCAGCGCCTTTATTGTTCGCTAACTTGAAGTTATATATAAATTTGCTTCATGCAAAATTTCATATTAGCGGGTCTATGTAGCCGAACAGACTGTTTTGAGTCTTACTTGGTAAGAAACCCGGAAGACAGGTTTCTCGCGCGATGGCCTTAATGTATCCTTTCCCTTATTTAAATCAGAACGGTGTTTAGACGTCAAGTGTATGGAATGTAATCATAGACCATGCAGACCTTGATTAAATAAGAAGCTTACCAGACTAGTCACTACTTGCATACGCATACGGCTAAAACAAGATCAGATAGGGATTTTGAAATGAGCTTATGTTATACCCTTAAAGCATTTTACTGCTTAGAGGAAACAAAATACAATATAAACCACTGTTTGGAGCTTGCTCCAAGCTTTCCGAAAATGTATAACATTACAATGTTTCGATTTGATATAGCAAAACTACAATCCTAAATACACCTAAAAATTAGGCGTTTTTCAATGTTATGCCGTGTCATTTCAAATTTGTTAATTTTTGAAAATTTGTATTTCAAATATGTGTGTTAGAAACATATTTTTTTAAAAAGAAATCTTAAATTTCATTTATGAGCTAATGTAAGATAACCATAAAAAATGTGAAGGCAGAGCCCAGTAATTTTAAGCATTTTTTTAAAAAATGCTTGAAGCGTTATACATTTTGTCTTTTCTTAAGAATTAACTTTGCTGTATTGTTGTCACTTGTTCGGTCACATGTATGCATATTTTTTTGCAATTTGTTGAAGCTATGGACATGTTTCTCTGTAAAAAATACAACCGCTACCAATGAATTGTCTTTTCCAGTAATGTTTTCATCAGTTTAAAACTACACTGTTTCAGGTAGTGTCCGTAGATCACATATTTTGCATCTAGCATATTGCTGTATTAGAAGATTAATGAACATGTTTCTGCTATTTTATATTTCAGTGAGTGGCACTGATTAAGAAAAGGTCTGCTTCTTCGGTTGTCTTTCAGCAGCACTTGTGATATGAGTGGCCAAAGTCTGTCCGTAGAACGTAGTGTCCGTAGATCACACTTTTCAATGTTATAAAAATAACAAAATATGTCATAATGGCCCATATTTTTAGATTGCATTTATTAATTTCAACCAAAAAAATAGTATGTAAATCAATATCTGGGTTATATTTGTCTAATTTGTGAAAGAAAGAGGTACACATGGTTCTGAAACAATATGTCCTTTAGAACCTCTTCCATTCACACATAAGGTAAAAATTGCCCAAATACTGATTTACATACTATTAATTTGGTTGGAAGTAATAAATACAGCATAAAAACATGGGCCATTATGACATGTTTTGTAATTTTATGACATTAACTCGTGTGATCTACGGACACTACATTCTAGGGACAGACTTTGGCCGCTCATATCAAAAGTGCTGGTGATAGACAACTGAAAAAACAGTGCATTTCTTAATGAGTGTCACACTCTGAAAAAGAAACTGGCAGAAACATGTTAATTAATCTTCAAGTACAGCAATCTGCTAGATGCAATGATGTGTGATCTACGGACACTACCACTACCAAACAGTGCAGTTCTAAAGTGACGAAAAAATTACTGGCAAAGACAATTCATCGGTGGTGGTTGAATTTGTTACATAGATACATGCCCATAGCTTCAATAAATTGCAAAAAATATGCATACTTGTGACTGACCAAGTGGCAACAGGCTCAGAGAAGCAAAGTTAATTCTTAAGAAAAACCAAAATGTATAACGCTTCAAGCATTTTTTTTTTTAAAAATGCTTAAAACTACTACTCTTCGCCTACACATTTTTTATGTTCATTTTACATTAGCTCATGTGAAATTTAAAGTTTCTTTTTTAAAAATTATGTTTCCAACACACATATTTCAAATACAAATTTTCCAAATTTAACAAATTCAAAATGAAACAGCATAACATTGAAAAATGCCCAATTCTTAGGTGTTTTTAGTATTGTATTTTTGCTATATTAAATCGAAACATAGTAATGTTATACATTTTCAGAAAGCTTGGAGCAAGTCCTAAACAGTGGTTTAAATTATATTTTATTTCCTCTAACCAGCAGTGACCGGGAAAGAATTTTTTTCTATGCGACAATGGCCCTTCATAATCTAAAATCAATGTGACATTTTGAAAACCAATGTGACATTTTCAACCAATTATCTTGTATTTTCCTAGTTTTCTTAGCCTTATGACCCGACTGCTCCGAAGACAATGGTGACAAATTCTCATCTGACGTAGATGGCAAACTTTGTTCAGATGACGACACTCGGTCTACAATTTGCGTGGAGTCAGATTCTGTGACATTCGTGACAGGTTGTTTATCGGACTCGGGGCCGGGCAATGTTTGAGATGAAACTGGGTTAAATGGCTTATCTTGAGTGGATGATTTAAATAAGTTACTGATTAGGCCCTGATTATCCGGTCTTTTCAATTTTTTTTTTAGGTGGCATGGTCAAAACAAAAGTAAATAACTCTTGATACACAATCGTTACAGCGCAGACGATGTTTACTATTTGCAGCGTTCGCACAGACCAATGACGTCATTAAAACATGTGTAGTTACTCGGGTGCTTTATTGTAAATGAAAAGCGTGAATCACAGCGTCTGTATTTATTTATTTGTACTCACCTATTTCGTACTCACCTATTTCGTACCGAAAATGATCGTAAAAATCGGAAAGAGACCTGGGCGCATCCATTGCAAAAAACGATGTGACATTTCCGTTTTTAATGGGACTATGGCGCATGGCGCATGCCTTTCCCGGTCACTGAACCAGGAAAATGTTTTTGGCATATAACACAAGCTAATTTTACCATATTTGTCAAATCCCCCAGGGCTTCCATTAACTTTCAAATCCAGGAAGTCCAGACTTCCTACCCTTGAAATTTGGAAGTCCCATTGAATTTTTTTGGAAGTCCCACTTTTTATGTGATACCGTCGCGGTGTGGCGGATTGTCAAACTAAATAAGATATATATTTCAGAGATCATTCTTTGTTCCTTGCAAGATGGGTAGGGTAGGGTAGGGTATGGTAGGGTAGGGTAGGGTATGGTAGGGTATGGTAGGGTAGGGTAGGGTAGGGTAGGGTAGGGTAGGGTAGGGTAGGGTAGGGTAGGGTAGGGTAGGGTAGGGTAGGGTAGATTTAGGTAGGGTAGGGTTAGGTAGGGTAGGGTAGGGTTGGGTACTGAATGGTAGGGTAGATAGATTTGTTTGGGAGGGTGTTTGTGTAGCAATTTTTATTTTTAAAGCTTGTTCTTATTTGTGTAACAATTATTTTTTATAAGCTTGTACTTATACAGAATGAGATCATTCTTTGTTTCTTACAATGCATAGATAGGTAGGGTAGGGTATGGTAAGGTAGGGTAGGGTTGGGTTGGGTTAGGTAGGGTAGAGTAAGGTAAGGTAAGGTAAGGTAAGGTAAGGCAAGGCAAGGCAAGGTAAGGTAGGGTAGGGTAGGGTAGGGTAGAGAAGGGAAGGGTAGGGTAGATAGACAGATTTGTTTGGGAGAGTGTTTGTGTAGCAATTTTTATTTTTAAAGCTTGTACTTATTTTGTGTAACAATTATTTTTATAAGCTTGTACTTGTACAGTGTAAAAATTGAAACAAAACTACATTCGTTTTTAATATGTTATATGTTGTATGTTCGTTGGTGTAGTGCCTGTGTAGAAGGAGCGTTCAAGTGCTAAATTATCGCATGCGCAGGATCTACACAATTAATTACGACGCAGATGTGTAGAGTTTATAAAAGTTATTTTAACAAGCGTGCAAAGTGTCACGTCGGCACTTCAAACAAAACAGATAGTAATTGGGCTGTTGGCCGTTTCACTTTATTGCTCAGGGACTGGACGTCCGTCTCGCGGAAATGGTTTCTAAGGCCGTTGTCAAGATGTGTCGATGTAAAATTTCACACCTGTTGGATGACACGCTTTCGACTGAAGCCTACACGTGACACTGGCTGTCAATAAAACTCTCGAAATCAGTCAAGTGGGACGTCCTAGCCTGGTCAATAAACAAAATAAATGAGTTTCCAATACGAAGGCGGGACATAAATCACGTAATCCGGTAAATGTGGGCGGGATTTTTCTGCCGACAGGACGTCTCGATATCCATTTTCAGCCGTACTAAGGAATTTTCAGAAGTCCGCGGTACGTCTTTGATGTGTAATTTCGGCGTACGCAGCCGATTTTTGGACGTAATATACGGCGTATGTCCGCCTAACGGAAGCCCTGATCCCCAACTGATACTTCTTTCATTATATTTATCTGGCAAATTTGTAAAATTTAAAGTCAATGTATTTTTTCAACTATTTGAAGGACCTGCTGTTTATCCCAAACTAATTAACAGGGGAAATGTTATATCTTCCACTTTCAAATTGCACTTTTTCATATGTTACCAATTTTGTAGTGTCCGTAGAAAATATTGCAAACTAAGACTGAACTTGATTTCTACACAATTTGACGACAGAGGCTATGTTAAACTACTTTATTGTTAAGAATCCAAATCATGTGATAAGTTAAGAGGTTTACTTGTTCCTGAAAGTTCAATTCATTAAAAAATCAAATTTAGAAAGCTTACTAAATTTAAGCATTTTCATAGCCTTGTTTCTTCTGTGCTAAAATTTCAAGAAATCATTCTTGTAAATAAAATATTGAGTGGTATCCAAGGGCACCAATACTTGTGCGAAGTTCTGCATGGTATAATCATTGTTTTAAGCCAATAATTAAAAAGATACAATTATGTTATGCTTTAGTCTGTAGTGTCCGTAGATCTGCCACCTAAGATTGATCCAAATGCTGTAACTTTTTAATGAAAAGAACTTCAACAAAAACCTTCTAGAATTAAATGCACAAGATATGGAGCTATGAAAAGAAAAAACTTGTTTTGTGATTCCTGCGACTTCATTTTTGACCAAAAGTGACACAACTTGTCCCTATCTGATCTTGTTTTAGCCGATAGTATTGAAGGAAATTATTGATACAGTGTATGTTTAACGTTTGACCAACATAGTAATGCACCCGCTATTTGGAAAAAGTCAGTCTTGGATGCTTAGAAATCAACTATTCTGATCTCAAATATTCAGAATATTGGAATTAATCACTTATTTTTGTTACATTTATATAATTTAATTTTACTATTTGTCTAATCTTTACTTACAAATTTTATTTTTCCATATTCCATAGTGTAATGTAAGGCAGCCATATAAAGGTTGCCCCTTCACGTGTAATCTCGCGAAGATAACGCGGAACGAGACGCGCATCCGCACTAACAATGTGAAAGGAGTCTATTAATGTGCAGAAGATGTCGTTTAAAATATCTCTTATATAGAGCTCTGGCGGCCCTCCTTTTTGGTGGAACAAAACCATTTATGCAATTTTGAAAGAGGGCATCATGAGGAACATTCAGTTGTTATATGAAATTTGGACCAGTGGTTCAGAAGATGTTGTTTAAAGAAAAAGTTTACAGACGGACGGACGACGGACAAAGACGGATCACAAAAAACACCAATGGTGCAACTTAGGGACATCCCTGCAGTAAAGGTATACATACCCATCATTAACATAACTTCATAATTCATCTTGAGATTCTTATAACGCTTCTTATCATAGCTACTCATCTCATCCAGCTCCTTCTTAGAGAAGTAGATGTCCACATCAATCTCTTCTTCTTTCTTATGAAGCTTGGAAAAATCAATCTTCCCATTTGGTAGCATGGGTAAATTCTGAAAGACATTAAATTTTTCCTTCTTGAATATTCATGCTAGGCTCCACCAAGCTTGGAAAAATCAATCTACCCATTTGGTAGCATGGATAAATTCTGAAAGACATTAATGAGCCAGTGCATGAGATTTCCAAAAATGTGGCATTTTGACATGTGTAGACTTTGACGAGCCTCCTTTTAAGCTTAGAAACTCCAAATGGTGTTCAGTCAGTAGCTTAACAATCATAGAATACTCAAGGGACTAGCAAAGGCTATGATCAGACTGCGTATATGCGCAGGCTGATCTGAGGCTTTGCTGGTCGCACATACCACATTGTTGGAAATCTCATGCACTGGCTCATTTATTTTTTCCTTCATGAATATTCCTGCTAGGCTCCACCAAGCTTGGAAAAATCAATCTTCCCATTTGGTAGCATGGGTAAATTCTGAAAGGCATCAAATTTTTCCTTAATGAATATTCATGCTAGGCTCCACCAAGCTTGGGAAAATCAATCTTCCCTTTTGGTGGCAAGGGTAAATTCTGAAAGACATTTAATTTTTCTTTCATGAATATTCATGCTAGGCTCCACCCATTTTCTAAAATACAAACATTATTCTCTTCCTGTTCTCAAATAAAATGTTGGATTTCAAGAAATGCTTGTCAGAATAGCAGACAGGGAAGACACTGGTCAGGCCATCCTTAAAATATATTTGTTTGCCGTGCTCCTACCCATCAATTTTAGTTCGGGTAGGTTAATTGGTCTTTTTTCTTCTTTTTTTTAAGAAATTAAGCATAATTATGTGACCTCTTCTTGCTATCACTTAAGAGGCCTACAAATGCTGTAAATAAGGTAAGAATACATTTACTAACAGTCTCTGTAGTGTAACATTTTTTTAATTAAAATACAGCTTTTAATAATTCAAAAAAAAAAGTAAAATTCTCAGTTCTAACGGAAATAAAATATTTGGGGTAGGGCCTGTTTTGGGTGGGTAGGTAGGAGCACGACAAACCAACTTTTTTTAAGGTCAGCCTTCTGAAGAGGCAGTCTGATCTGGGTCTGCGCTGTTTGTCTAGGTTATTTTTAGCAGGCAACTTGTGTTAAAAATTTTAGAACATTTACCCAACTTTCATGAAGAACAAAGAAATTACTTGTTAGGTCCACTAGTGTATGGTCAGATGTATCCTATTTCCATAATGAAGCAGAGTATAGAGCTGCCTGATCTGGGTCTGCTATGTTTGCAAATGTATTTAAGACCTCTCTATGAGGTTAAGGGTTAAATCGCATTTTAAATTGTTCTACAGTTTCGAACACATTCCTAATTATTTCTGTTCTCAAATATAATGTTGATCACAATCCTCAAAGCTGGAAATCACAAAATGCTAATGAAAATAGCAAATAGGGAAGACCCTGATCAGTCAGCTTCTTCAGAAGCAGTCTGATATCATCTGGGTCTGCCCTGTTTGTCTACTAGGTCATGTTTAGCAGGCAACTTGGGCCTTAATTGAAATTTTAATTTGTTTCCCCCATTACCCTTACCCGACAAGACTCTGAAAAAAGACCCTTCCCAAATATTTTTATTTCAGTTATTATTTTCTTTAAATATCATTGCAAACCTAGAGAATCACCCAATGTAAACTGTAAATCGTTAAAAAAATATTCTCAGTTAGTGAATTGTGTATGATTTAATTTTATTGTCTATAGGGCTATTAATACAAAATCACAAGGAAACCCCATTTTGGACATTTCAAAGTTTCCTAGACACCTTGAAAATTAGGTCAAGGTCACCAAAATTTAATCTACTCTTAACCTCCTTCCAAAAATGTATCTATGCATGTTTGGTCAAAACCTATCCCCTGGTTCATCATGGATAACACATGGAAACCCTATTTCTTACATTTCAAAGTGCGGACGACATCTTGAAAATAAGGTCAAGGTCACCAAAATTCTATGTAACCTTACCCTTCTCCCAACAATGTATCTCAGTGATTTTATTTGGGATTTTGGGAAGCTACGTTTTCCTTAACATTTGGGAAAATATATCATAAAAAATGGGAAAATAAGTACTAAGATACATGAAATTGGGAAAATAAAGGTCATTTTTGGATTGGGAATGACTCCCATATAAGACAGTAAAAATGGCCAAATAAAATCACTGTATCTAACTAAGCAGGTTTGGTCAATATCCAATGATAAGTTTAGAGGATAACACATGTAATCCAAATTTTGGACATTTCAAAGTGCCGCTATGACCTTGAAAATAAGGTCAAGGTCACCAAAATCTAATAAACTTGTTCCCCCCTCCGAACAATGTTTATATGCAAGTTTGGTCAAAATCCATCAAACGGTTTGAAAGATCAAGCATGAACAAAATCCCCCCCCCCCCCCCCACTGAAGTTGGAATTTACAAAATGCTAATCATTCAATAGCAAACAGGGAAAACCCTGATCTGCCTGGTTCTTCAGAAGCAGTTTGATCTGGGTCTGCATGTTTGTCTAGGCCTGTTTGGCAGGCAACTAAACCAGTTGCGTTAACAGATCAGATCATTTTTCCTAAGCAGAACATGTCCAATGATAAATCCATTTTGTGAAAAAAATACAGGGAGGCTGAAACTGATTTTATTATTGGCAGCTTGGCTTGACCAATTCCAAATTTATATCACAGGTTTAAATAAACAAAAATTTTCACATATTTTGGGTGCTCAAAAGAACCGTCTCATTGAGACGGTTCTTTTGAGTACCAACAACATATGTTTTGTTTGGGAAATAAGAAAAATAAATTTTCGTTTCACACTCTTAACTAAAGTCTTGAAATATACACTGTTCAAATATAGTCAACAATTTGGTTGTGGATAAACGGAAACTTCAGATCAGGCTATAGTTAGTAAGACTAAAATTTGGTCCATATTGTCGGACTGAGTGCAGGGCTGCTGTCGTGACTCCAGGATGGTCAGTCTGATCTGAGTCTTTCAGGCCTCGAAATATCTTAAAATATGCACTTGCCCTGCATCACATAAGTTATTGGCATATATGGGAAAAAAATTAAGTTTCACTAGAAATAGCAAAATTTTCACTTGCCCTGCAGCCTGAGGCACTCGTAAATACGAGCGGACGAGTGCTATTTTCGAGCCCTGTCTTTGCTGGGTGCACAGTCCTTTTTGTGTTTTGTCATGTCACGGCTCACATGTCACGGCTCACATTAACTAGCTTAATTTAATTGCTCTGAAGTCT
The DNA here is from genome assembly GCA_964019695.1 of Loripinus fragilis. Taxonomy (NCBI): domain Eukaryota; kingdom Metazoa; phylum Mollusca; class Bivalvia; order Lucinida; family Lucinidae; genus Loripinus; species Loripinus fragilis. The sequence goes on from OZ026528.1 coordinate 47,589,883, forward strand.
CTGTCCCATTGAATCTTAAAATCAGATGACTGACATGTGCGGATCCAGATGGGGGGGACAGGGGGTCCGGACCCCCATGAAAAATCACAAAAATATTGGGTTTCTTAGCAATATGGTCCGGATCCCCTGATAAATCACAAAGCTACCAATTAGTCAGCATTCAATGTTGGACCATCATCGGCATGCCAGCGTTTCGCTGGCGGGCCGATGATGGCACGATTTCAGACCCCCTCTGAAAAAACATTCTGGATCCGCGTACGACTAATGTACAGATAAGCCTTCAGTTATCATAATGCATTTCTTTTGAGTATTATAAATACTTAATAATTATATGCTACGCAGCTTTGCTTGAGAAATAAAAAAAAATTGTAACTCACTCTTACCTTAAATTACTATACGCCTGTGTGGAGGATTCAGGTTACCTTTGACCTCCCCTTACAACAGCAACCTTGGAGTGAGTGCAATTTGTTTTAGGTTTATAGCCCTTTGTAGAGGAATGGACATCTCCAAAAGTATGATACCTTTAAATCGGGATGGTCCACTTTATTATGTTTGATATGCATGATTCTTTATGACCCAGTAAACCGTTTTTCAGTCAACAGGTATCAGTATCAACAGGTTGATCTTTCTGTGTTAAATTTGAACCCGCAGTACTATATAGTATAGTACGACCAGGTAACGGACGTTGGGCGTGTCAGACAGAACACTGCCATTCACTGTCAATTTAGACCGGTCTACAGTAAATTGGGTAAAACAGCATAGCTACGATGTAACCCTTAAAACGCCAGAAAAATCATCCAAAAATTCTGTCTGCATTTATCGTCTGCTGCAAATTTTTGCTACATTATTTTACAAAGCTAAGTATGGAGACAAACAGTGTGGACCCAGATAAGACTGCTTCTATAGGAGCAGTCTGATCTGAGTCTAAACTGTTTGTTTGAAAGGCTTCTAAAACATTTCAGCAGACGACAAAAGCAGTTGAATTTGTCATGATTGGCGCTTTAAGGGTTAATCGTGCAAAACAACTGAACCGCAGAGACAAAGGCGACCAGCTTTATATAAGGTTAGTATACCCAGTAAACGTTCGCAGAAAAAAAACTTAAGTCTTACTTGTTTACAGACACATTGGTATATACTATTGCTCACTTGTCAGGGCCTCCTAGAACCTATGTGGTTTTTAGTCAAGATCAGCAAGGCAGACTGGTTAGAACGGCTGTTGCTGCTACATGTATAAAGATTTTGAGTCAGGTTGCACAGCGTAATGAAGATCTGATTGCATGTTGCGTGCTCTAATCTGTAATTTCCTTTGGTAGTGTATTTACTATACAGCCATGTCTCAAGTAACCATCTAAAATGCAAAGCTGCATACACTGGTACGGAGGTCGAAATGTTTTACACATGATATACGGATAAAAACGGCATACATGTAATATAGGTTTAGTGATTACACATTATTGAATTAACCCAACAAACAGGCTGGCATGAATGACGTCTTCAAAAAATTGTAGTTATTAATCAGATTTGGGGTCACTGTCTAGCCATGCCCACGACTGGTTCCTATCTCCGTTGACTTTAAATGAGACAGGGACATCGCATACCACGTGGTGATACAGTGACCGAATAGCTGTATAATACCTGTAGAGTCAGCCAATGGTAGAGTGTGTGACTTGAGATAAAGGGGCGGTTGGTTCGAGTCTCTCTGGAGGCACCATATTGTTTCCTTGTGCAAGACATGTTATACTCTATTTAGTACTGGTTCAACCCAGGAAACGTCCCGACATGACTGAAAATTTCTTGACTTGCATGGGTGGATCCAGAGGAGGGGACAGGGGGAACCCCCTGAAAAATCATAAAAAAAGGTTTTCTTAACAATACTGGTCCAGATCCCCTGAAAATCGCTAAGCTACTAGGCCAGAATTCAATGCTAGGCCATCATCAGGACGCTAGCAAACGCCAATTAAATGGCGTTTTGCTGGCGGGCCGATGATGGCCAGCTTTTAGTGTGGGTATTTTGATCATATCTCCTCTCCTCTCATCAACTAAAACAAAAACAAAATAAAAAAACGTTGTCAAAGTTGGACGCACTCTGAGAAAAGTTTCTGGATCCGCGCATGACTGGGATGTAAAGTATCAACTCAAATAACCGAGGTCCACAGTTGCTCAGTGCTAGTGTGTTAGACCTGTGATTAAAAATCGCTATTTTGAGAAGGTTCAATGAAAGCACTTCTAAATGTCCTAAGCAAGACACGTTATTCTCTGCTAAGTACTGGTTCAACCTAGGTGGACAGGAAACATCGCGTCATGGCTGCAGAAATGTTGGCAGCGACGCAAAACATTAATACAAACAAACAAAATCAACTTAAAATAACTAAAGAGACACTCATCTCTAATTTTTGCTGCAGTTGTGTGCGTCTACTGGTACACAGGTTTACCTTTAGTATGCTATCGGGAGTTTCACAATAAAGTTCCCACAAGTGTAACAAAATAGGCAAATTTTCAAACTAGTTTTAATGGTTAATCATTATGATTTCCTTAAAGAATGGTGTTTGATGCACCTAATCCTAAAAAATCTCCCAGTATCATTTTGTCTTTTCAAAATTATAGACCAGAATGTATAGCCATGTGTTCAAACTTTAGAATTGTATAAAAAATATGTTATTTGGCCAGTGTCATAGCACATTATCCTTCTGTCATGAAAATATGAGCCCAAATACTAGCTATTATGATGGCAAACATTCTCCAGTAAATGTTCCTGTATTTTGCAAAAAAAAAAAAAAAAAAAAAAAAAAAATCCTTCACATTTTGGTTGTTTATTTAACATCCTACTTACTTTGGTTTTCTCTGAAAATGTGATTTCACCAAGCAGTAGATTGTTTTCTATTTTAAAATGACAATGTGCAAAGGGGAAACGACCAAACATTTCTTGTTTGCTGATATTTATGTTCTTAACCCTGTAATACAGCTTTTAATTTTCTATTTATTTCGTCGCGGACACTACAGAAATTAAAGTTTATCACTTATATTATTTTGTTTGCTTTTACCAGAGTTGGGTATATTTTACATCTCTTTCTTTCATACAGACAGACATTTATATGTAATTTCAATTTGAAATATTTCTTGAATGAGTCCGAGTAAAAATATGTCATATATGTGGTAATAACATATAGACTCTGAATATGGAAATATCCAACATAAATATTAAGTGGTGTATGAGTATTTGGACCAGCCATAGTTAGTGACCAGACAGTATCTAGGAATAATATCGATATCAATGTTACTTGCTGTGTTGTACCTTTCAAAATTGAATTATACCACGGTTAAAAATCGTTGCGGACACTACATAAATTCTACATGTTTATTGAAATGATCCTGAATGAAAGCAAGATCTCTCTGCAAAATATGAAGCTGAATATAAAAGATGGTGATTACATCTTTGTCATAAAATAGACTGAAAGGAGGTCTTGACTATTTAAACTGTTTTATATAACTATAACGATGATAACAGAAAAAATATGCCACAGTGCTAACTTCTCGTGTTATTTAGAATATACTCCGTCGTACTTTACCCTTTGAGCAGAAATGATGAGCTATTAATGAAAAACATTGTTTGTATTCAATTCACTACATCTGTCTATAGTATTACTCATTTAAATATCATTTGCTTTATTTAGTCTAAAAGTTGCGGACACTACCAGATCATTTTTTATATACCCTGACTTGCTAAATGTCAGAAGCATGGAAAAATTCTAACAAGGTTAATAAAGTAAGCAATACTGGTTAACTGAATGAATGAATTTATTGAACTTTTATAACATAACAAAGATATGAGCCGTGTCATGGAAAACATAGGCATAGGTGAGCTACGGAGTAACCCCGTAGCTGATCAGTGTCTAAAATGTTTTGCCCTATATATTAAGAGTATAATCACTCTTATTCTTAAGATACAATTTCAAGCGTCTAGCAATCAACAGCCTGGGCTGTTTGTGTTGTATCTGGTAAAAGAATATCACATCGGATTTACAAGACGTGGCTCAATTAAAACAATCAATATTCAAAATTCGTGGAACAAAATTTTTAGAACAAATCAAGATGAAGACCTAACGAAACCCTTGCATAGTGATGTTTTCGTAACGTTTTAATTTGTGTTTAAGACGTGATGGTAATCCCAAAACAATGACGTCTTTGTTTGGTGTTCAAACTGTGTTTACAAATATATAAAAAAATATAAATCCGCAGTGAACTTGTTTTAAAAACGTGTGCTAGTGATTCCTGAAAGTGACCGAGACGTTCTTTACACAAGAGGTATGCGTCACTCCAAAAGCGTTACAAATTGAATAGGTCAAACACGTTTGCATTTAGTTTTCAAAACGTTTTTGAGATATCCTGCAGATGTCAGTTTTGCTGATAAACGTCTGAAATACGTGACTCAGACATCTTGGTCACTAAAACTTACAAAAGACATCTTCGTCACCAAAACGTATGGTTCATTGGGTTGTGTTATTTGGTATACCTGAATCTGATTTCATACTAACTATAGAATTACTGTTACAGTTCAAAAATACCTATGGGATAGTAAACGGTTTGAGCGTTGAGGATTGAATCTCTCTCACACACGCACGCGCGCGCAATACATTTAGAGTAGAAAAGTTATATGGTTTGAATACAACTCATGTTTTTATTGATTTTCACCGGATATAATATCAAACTGTGCACCATTATGTTCAAAGGGAAATAGATTCGTATAAGATGCATGACTTTTTTCTGAATTCCATCATGATTATATTGTAAAATGTATATTTGTATATTACTGTAAATGGAAATATGAATAAATATGTTAAAACCAAAAATTGAATTTATTGCTTGTATTTACATTTTGTTATCAATATATAAAAACTTTTCAAAAACATATTTAAAGACATTTTTTTTCAATCAAACACCACAGCACAATCATTTTTGTGTGCTCAATAGCCTTTTAATGTTGTAGCAATCATTAGGTTAGGCTATTAAAAATTTCCGAAGATTCTACAGAGTTACAGAAAAAATCGCCATTTTCAAGAAAATTAAAACTTACAAAATTTGAGCCATGAACTTGAGCAGCGATTGTTTTGTCAAAAACTTTTTTGATCCATTACTTTGACTCTCTTTGCAAAGATATGCAAGTAGTACCTGGGTATTGGTGTCAAAAATTTACAGCTAAAGAAGTGATACTTTACTTTCTAAAAAAAATGTAGTGTCCGCAACGTTTTTTGAAATCATTGATACTATAATAAAATGAGTAACAAAAGACAAGAAAAAGATGTATGTTTTATAGTTTTATGATACATGTTTTAAACTATACTAAAAATGCATATAAAGTGTCATTTTGCAGTTGACCAAATCACACCAGGTACATAATCCTAACATTCGGTTATGTATCTCTTTAAAGGTATTCCTGTTCTCCCTCTATTTTTCTTACTTTTTGAAATTAGCTGGCAAAAAGCATTTGCACTTAACAAATGCTGAAACATATTAAGATATGCTTAAAATGAATTTTATAGCTGCTTTTCAATTCCTTTAGACTATCGTTGCGGACACTACAGTCCGTTGCGGACCCTACATTGGGACACTTTCTGTCCCTATTGTCTAATTTGTAGACATACATGTCCAATATTTTGGCTGAAGTTTTGTGATAGGGGTCTGTTTCCACAACAAAACCATAGGCTTCTTCAATACATGGGTGCCAGAATCAGGCAGACTTTTGCGAGCGTTGCGGACTCTACGCCAATTTTCGTAGAAAAGTCAACCCTAAATTGAAAAGGTTGAAAAATGATAATAGCATGTCAATTTGTCTTAACTGTTGTTTATTTACCATGATGTATATTTTGGGTGTTTTTTACAGAAATTTGAGTGCATTTTAATGATACCAATGTATTATATATATACTAATCTTTTTATATGGGATATGCTAAAGATTTTATAACGCATAACGAAGCACGATGTTTGATTAAAATGGCGTAAAATTGTTATTTATCAATCAAATCACATGCGGTAAAAAGTATTCAAAAGATTAGGAAAATATGCTTCAAAGGCAGATTTTGAAATTAAAATCTTATCTGTATTTTTGCAGCTGCCTATCAATAAAAAAGGGTATTTTTTAAATGTTACACCATAACGCGAATTTTTGGCTACGTTTTGGTGCAATATTTGCTTAGCAAAAAAATTTCATGTGTATATGCATGCCATATATCATTTTTTCGGGTGAACATATGTCTTACAAGCAAAAGTAAACTATATTCTCTGTAAATGGCTTGTTAATAACACAGAATTTCCTGCATAACAGAGGCATTTTATCAGGGGGAACTTTATTGTGAAACTCCCGTATATGAAAATATTCGCGTTAAAATGTTGTCGATGAAAATATTCTTCCAAATTCTGTTTATTTGGCAAGAAACTGGTCTGGTGTTTAAAAAAATAGCATTATATAAAACAACAACATAAAAATAGCCTCCTGCCCCCCCCCCCCCCCCCCCCCTTACACACACACATATTAAAATTCAGCATGCGAAGGGTTCAATAAATGGATAACTGGGAAAGGGTAAAAATATCTTTTATAAAACAATAAAACTTGCGAGATTGTAGATTTCGTTGTCGAAGATTGATGTTTTGGTTGTATAGTTTAAGATACACGTACGTGTTAAAGATACATGTATGTACATATTTCAAACAAGGTATCGGTGCTGATCACATTCATCTTCAATAATTCGAAACGCTTATTTTCCACGATACGGCAACTATAAGACTACAGGTATATACTTTTGGTGTGAAGAGTTTCACAGATGGGTGAATACGCGAACAATGCAGCCTGACTAGCCGATTTCCAAATGTATTTGTCCAGGGGTTGAACTCAGCTAAGAACCGCCCAACGTCTCTTATCTGGACGGACTATATATACCCCTCAATCTTGAGTTGAGCACTCTTTTCACTAAGCCATATGGTCCAGTGTTTATTGTGGGGTCACAGGTTATAATAATAATTGTTTTAAAAAATATTGTATATGGTTTTTAGCTTTGCAAACAATGCAGTCCCTACCCATTAAGGGGTTTCCAGCTCCTAAGTCTTCAATAATAAACATGAGTTTGAAAACAATGGCAAATACATACACTGAGACTGTTCCACATGGCTGTAACTCTCTGATAAACCTGAAAATAAAACAAAACTATTGAAGATAATTTATGATCGCAGTGATTTTTTTTTTTGTGTCCTCAGGGGCCGAAATGCGGCCCCTTTCCCAATGGGATTTAGGTGACTTTTTTCCCAATTTGAAAAAAAAAATTCCCAATCTCAAAAAAAAATTTTTTTTTTTTTTTTTTTTTTTTTTAGAATTTTCACACACACACACACACGCTACATAATGACAATCTACTAGAATTGCATCCTATTTTCCTTCAATTTAATGGCAATAGTATCACGGGTGGTAAACCTAGGAACTACCACAAAATTGTGTTAACGTAATTTTGTTCCCAAGCCACATCCGGGACACGTCGTGGTAGTTTCCAGGCCGAAAATTGGATAAAGAAAGGTTGGTGTCACTTTCATTTTTCTTTTATTTTACAACTTAGAACAAACAATGGTGAAATCCGACAATGTGGTTCCGTGTAAATAAGTTTCAGCGTCCCCTCTAGCCCAAAATTTTGTTTGAAAAGTTATTTTCTTTCTCTAGATTCGTGTTTCCCCACTGAGCATCAGACCAACTTTTCCCAAAGTTCGAAGGATTTTATCCCATATCTGTCAAATTAAATGGAATTTGGTATCATTTGACAATGGAAATGATAAAAAGACCCTGAATAAACATTCCTACACAGAAAAAAATCTGAGCATTTACTTGTGAACAATTCATGCCCTGTTCGTCCTGTGTGGTAGTTTCCAGCTCATCGTGGTAGTTAAAAGCTATCATGGTAGTTTCCAATACTTTGTAGGAATTTAGTAGTAGTTCACATCAGCAGATGTTCACTATTCAGGGGCTACTTCATTTTTATAAAGACAGGGTGTGCGGGCGGAACCTTGAATACCCCTCTTATTCATACGAAGACCTTTTCAAAAAACCTTTTGTCAGATAACAAATGTCGACTGCCTGAATTTTAATTTTAGTGGGCTATTGAAATGATGAGAAGAATGTCAGATAACAAATGTCGACTGCCTGAATTTTAATTTTAGTGGGCTATTGAAATGATGAAAAGAATGAAAAGAAGGGATATTCACATATTTTGTTTTTGAATAAACATGCTTTTAATTATTAAATAACATGCCCGTTCATCGTCGCACAGGGATTTTTTTTGCAATTTTGGGAAGGGCCTCTTTCAGATTGGGAAAATTAGCGCGGTAAACCACTATTTTGGGAAATTTTCTAAACAAACAAGAACAGCATTTTTGGTAAGTTTAAAAACAAAATTAGCTATTACACATACTATTGCCATTAAATTGAAGGAAATAGGATGCAATTCTAGTAGATTGTCATCATGTAGCTTATGAGTGTGTGTGTGGTGACTGAATGAAAATTCTAAAAAAAAAAAAAAAAAAAAAAAAAAAAAATTTTTTTTTTAGATTGGGAATTTTTTTTTCAAATTGGGGAAAAAGTCACCTAAATCTCATTGGGAAAGGGGCCGAATTTCGGCCCCTGAGGACACCAAAAAAAGTCCCTGTCGCCATGGATCATGAAATACTTGTATATGAAACTGCAATAGATTTGCTAATAATTGTTTCCCAATGATTGCCGCGTCGAAATACAGGTAAATCCGATAATTTGACTGACCACTTTACAAATATTGAGATCCATACATGTACGCATACTTTTTCCCTTATGTTCTAGCAACTTGGGGGTAACCGTAGTAAAGTGAATTTAATGCCAATAAACAGAGAATTTCTCCAGCTACAATTTGATACCAAACAATATAGTGTTCTCAGGAAAAAATACCCAAGAAAAAAACACACATCAGGCCTTCCAACACTACACGGACATGGAAAACAAAGTAAGGAATTAGGCGAAAATCCTAGTGTCCTTTTTGTAAAACATAGGCAAATCGCAGACCCAGATCCGCAACCGCAGAACACAGGGTCTGATCAGGGTATCCACTGTTTGCTTATTCTTACAGAACGTTCTATAAAAATGCTACCCAACAACCCTTAAAACGCAAATGGAGTGGTCCAATTGACTAGAGTGGGAAATTCCATTCGGCGTAAATGGGTTAAATAATGTAATTAAATAGAAATTTGGTATCTTTATTTAATTCTTGTGACATAAATCTGTTAATTGGCAATTAATTTATTGTCAGTTGTTGAGAATATCGCTTCAAAACTTAGACGGGTTGGTTGAAGAGATATTTTAATGCAGTCGCGGAAATAATTACTGCTCACAGACACCCTACCAAATCCCGTTAATTGTTAACCAAACGCTTAAGGGATTAAAATGAAGTGTATCTATGGTTGACAAAGCATCTTTTATTATTTAAGATATGTTTTTCACGCTTTTTAACTCTGCAATGTGTTTAAATTCCTGGTGTACATTAGAGGCAATGTTTAGGTTTCTGACATTTCCGCCATTTCGTTATGTGAAAATACGAAAAAAAGACGATTTTGCTAGCATTTTAACTGCATGATTTTATTTTGTTTTTGCTAAAAATTTGATACTCTGGTAAGGAAATATGTGTACTTTATGTATCAAGTGTCAAATATATCAAAATTACTCACATTAATTAGCTTTAGAACCGACAACTTCTGTGGTAAAATTGGAAGAGTTATCATTTTCAAGATGGCGGATTGTACACAACGGAATTGGTCCAAATTAACACGAAAATTAACCGTTATCCAGTGATTTTATTCAAACATAACACATATGAGATATATTTACCAACTTATTCTCTTATATTCCTTAAGAATTTTCTCCATTTAAAATGAATATTCACGATTTTGATATTGAAAACTTTCCTATGGATCATCGCTATGAACCTTTTTGAGTATGGCGGCAGAAAGGTATTTATCTCGGCGTATACCCGATTCACGCGTAGGCAATGATATTGATAAAATAGATAAGAAGCCAATCCAGGTAGTTTTATGATCCATGCTGTCGCACTCACATGTATATAAAAAGTGTCCCAACCCAAGGATATTTCCCTTTTTTCTGAAGCGCAAGTACTTTAATACTATACTTTGGGCCAGTAGTCTTAGCCTGCCATTTTATCTTAAAGTTGACTGAACATGGAACAATGTAGCGAGTGACGCAATTTTTATATAATTTTTTTGTCTGTTGCTTGGTCCACCACGGCTCAACTGATCACCTTCTTTTGCTTTTGATTCCCAGAGGTGTTGTTTGGCAGTCCAGGGCATGATCTCCACCTGTCAAGCATCGACGAGAGAAAATTACCTTTGTGAAGAGACTTACATAGAGACAATATTACCAGTGAGAACAGTGCTGCCTGTAACGGCTGAAGATACAAGATGTCTACACCACCTCGGAAGATGGAGTATCCTAGTGTAAGCAATAATCACGCATATAGCGTTTGTCGGCATATTTGATATATTCAATCACATCAAACAAAAAATACTGACATATTCTCGCCTTTATTCACGTGAATCCTCGCCACATAACTAATGATAAGTTTAGAAAAACTCTTTTCCTGTGCTCCAACCGGCCTCTAAAATCCCAGACAAAAATGGCAACTTGCTCTCTACGTCATCAATAATCACACACTTCTCAAAAACCAAGTTTTATGGGAAGCCAGGCATGCAATACTTTTAAAAGTATGATCAAAATAAACAAGAGTATCTTAAAAATTTTACAAGTTATGAATTGGTATAAATAGAACTTGCAATTGATTTGATTCAGCACAACTCAAGGTGGGACTATTGTTGTTTATTCATTGTTTGTTTTTGGTCTCATTGGCTGTGGGGTCTTATGTTGAGTTCTTGGGTTAATGTGTGGTTCTAGGCATCATTTCTATTGTAGCACTCGTCTTGCTGAATGCTAGCTGTAATATTGATATGATTTGATCTGTTCCCAAATAATTAAATATTTAAATAACGGGGATTCAACTGAGCCAAAGTATAATGTAAAAATACACATTTTCCCTCATTTTTACACGATAACTAAGGCAGGCTTGGCGGTCTATACTTTTTTTACCGCCATAACTAACCACGTGACAGTCATGTGAATTTGAAGTAGGGATGACAGCCAACCAGCAGACAAAGTGTCAACGAACTGGGATAAATGAAAAAATGTTAATTTGCCACCTAATTTCTACAAACTTTTGGGTATAAGAAAAATATGACGCATAAATAACACTGTGTGAATAAATTGCGCAATAATTTTATCGGCAGAATCGTAATTTTCCACATGATGAAGGTGAGTGAAAGTAGAGTGCTAAGAGCCCCCAAAACTTCCGTGTGATGTCACAAGTTTATGTGTAGACAGCGCGAGGGACAGAAAAACAACACTGCCTGATTATTGTGTAGCGTGAAAAAGCATACTCGGTGGATATACTCTGGCGTACGCCAGCACAGATGTTCCAGTGCACTTAATTTCTGTACTGCTTGTTCTGAGTGGAAGGAGTAAAGAGAACAGCTAAATCAAGTCTGCCCCGTGTGTTTACGAGATTCCCCAAACCTGCTGAACGCAGGCCAGCGGCCTCTATGTTCAGCTGACTCAGCTCATCATGCTATGGTTGGGGTTTGTCCCCACTGAAAACCAATGGTGGATTCTATTTGCCCGCCATCCGTCCGCACTTGCACTCGGATAGAAAGGAGGTGGCTGAAAGAAGCATGATATCTGCTTTTAATAGGTATCAGAAAAAACACCTTCGAATTGCCGCTGAATACGCTTGCAGACGTACTCTATCTTGTTCCGTTTCCGGGTGCCGAACTCCCCAAAGCGGTGTATTTTCGAACGAACTCCCCAATAGTGTTGCGAAGCCCCCCTGGACGCAGAGCAGGGTGATGCCGGGACAAGCCTTGGTGGGTCACCAGGTGCCCCTGCAAACTGCAATGGGTCACCAGCAAAGCGTCTATCGGAGTGTCCCCATTCCGCAATACAGGGTGATGCAACTCCCGCAGTACAATCTGACTCCCGTGCAACCTCATCAGGGCCAGCTCTATTTACCACAAGGATTGCAACATTTAACATCGAGAACTTTTACACCAATAAACTATACTTGGATAAATTATTAAGTGAGTGTCAAATTATTGCTCTGCAGGAGCATTGGCTCTATCATTTCGAGAAAGGGAACTTGTTGAGTTCTGCAATGAAAGAGGCTTTAATGTTGTCCTGAAATCAGTCGATGATGCTGATCCTTTGCCCCCGCAGTGCAGACCGAGGGGTAGGGGTGGAATTGCAATGATTTGGAAGAAGAATATTGATCAGATGGTGTCCCCTGTGTCCGATGGTAACGACCGAGTTCAGGGTTTGGTTATTAATTCTGCTGTTGGGGACGTGTGCATATTGAATGTTTATATGCCGTGTAGGGGCTCCCGTGATGCTGAGGATAACTATAGGGATGTTCTTGCTCAAATAGCAGAGATTATGAATATATATTCAGATAGAGCTCGGTTTATTCTAGTGGGAGACATGAATGCTTCTTTGACTAGAGATATCCCTACATCAAGGGACTTAGTTTTTAGGAAATTTTGTGAATCACAGAGTTTAAGTATGGGAGATAACTACCCTATACAGGATACTTTTCGACATGCCAGTGGAAATTCCAGCTCCCAAATTGATTATATTTTATGTTCAGTTGGTGAAAATCTGAACCTGATACAGGGCATATCAATCCTCACATGGGACCCGTCAAACACCTCGACGCATGTTCCTGTCACATGCTGCTTGCCTGATATATCAAAGCAGTTGCAGACTGATGATAGCAACCAAGTTAGCTATTTCTCAAATGCAGCAGCTGGATATTGCTATTAATAACCGAAATGAATGCTGCTTTTCAATGTATGGTATAAACTAAAAAACTCAATTATGAATAGCCTAAAAACAGTCAAAATTTTACTTTCTCCTCTTCGGTTACATTCTGCTTCTTCCATACAGATTCCCCAGTCCAACAATAGATATAATTCTATGTTACCATCTGTTTACGTTTCACCTCTGAAACTTCATTCGGCCACTAAAATTAATTTACATGGAGTTTCTGACTCTGCCCTTTTTAGAAACCACTTAAAAGTTCGTCTCTCACCTCTTAAGTCACCTGTACTCAGGAACTCTAGGAGTAAGTATAGAAGAAGTGTAGTGTATCCCTCTATTTCTAAGTGCAATGCCAAGAGGTGTAGCTGTTGCAAACATTTATGTTGTAAATCAACTATTAAATCTAACGTTAATGGAAGACAATTTTCTGTAATTACTAATTCTGATCTTGATTGAAAATCAACTGATGTTATTTATGTTTTATCTTGAGAGGAGAAAGATTGTGGCATGCAATATGTTGGCCAAACTTGTAGATTTCTAAAAACTAGATTTTCTGAGCACTATCGTCAAACAAAAAAGCCTCGCAAAATTGATAATTTTCTTTATAGGCATTTCAAGCAAACTAATCACTCTACTAGCAGTATTTCAATTCAGCCTGTTGAAAAGATAATATATGGTGATAATTCCACTAAAAGATATAGAAATATTCTTAGGCATGAATTAGAATTAAAGTGGATAAAATTATTACAGACACCACATCCACTTGGTTTTAATGATAATATTTACCATGAGGGTAACATTTCTAGATTACCTGATTTTGATGTTTTTTCTCTTTTAGATATCCGTAAACGTAATAACCGATCTCATGGTAAATGCAAAAATGGAAATTTAAAATGCAAAAATAAACATGTTTTAACTCTTCCAGAATTAAGTATCATCTTAAAACATTCTGGCTGACATATGGCCCTTTCACGTTTAGTAACTCTTTCTACATCTTCACTTCGTAATTTGGATATTGAGGCTAATAAATTCTATGATAGAACTCATAGACTTTATGATGCAGCAATTCTTACCCGGTGTTACACTCAACATGCTCTTCGGCCATATATAGATTCAGAAATTAATCATATTAGACATTTTATCAAAATTCAATTTGTCAACAAGGGGATTGAATTCATTAACTTACCCAGTATATTTAAAGATAAATCTGTTATCTCTTCTATTCCTACTTATTTTGAAAATAAGGAATCCCCTATCATTTGTTATAAGTATTATAAACCTATTCGTAGTACTGTTTTTAACTATAACAAATTAGTAACAGAACTTGATATCGAAAATTCTATTCCTGACTCCTGAGATTGCATAGACTCTAAGTATTGTTATCAACCTGCTGGTCATATAGTCACAGGGGATTTAAAAATCATAACTGATTCAAGAATTCGTTCTATTATATGTAAGGGACCTAAATATAGGTTTCCTGTGCAAATAGACTTCAAATCATGTCGTGAGGAAATTGCAGGAGCCTTACAAGAATTTTGTAATCGCTGGTGCAAACGAGAGCATGTTGAGTCTAATGCCTTAAATAGTTGGAAACTAAATATTTTTAAAATTATTGATGGTAGAATTTCATTTTATTGCAACAATTTAGATCTTCTACCACCTAAACCTAAATTCACTTTTAGACACTTGAAGAAAGGGATCCAGGAATTCCATAGGAAGTTTGTTTTGGCCCCCGCAGATAAGGCTGCTAACAATGTTGTGGTGGTTTGAAAAAGATACTATATTAACACCCTAAAGCAAGAACTTAGCACTGCCAAAACATATGAGCATAACATGCTTGATGAGACGTCTATCGTTGATAGGCATCGATGCCATATGGCAGCTAAGTTTGGGTTGTTTGTTGATGAGGACCATAGCAAGCTTCCTACGTTATACTGGTTACCTAAACTTCATAAGCGACCCTATAAGTCACGTTTTATTGCTAATTCTAGTGCATGTACAACTACTGAGTTGTCTATTCTTTTGACTTCTTGCCTCACTGCGATTAAAAACCATGTCATTAAATATTGCACAACAGTTTATGAAAGAAATGGTAAAAAATTATTTTGGTCTATTAAAATTCAGGTGAAATTCTTAATAAATTGAAGTCTAGAGGTTTTCTAGCATCTGGTTTGTCTACAGGTGATTTCTCTACTCTCTATACTACATTTCCTCATAATCTAATAAAAGAAAAACTAACAGAATTAATTGAACAAACATTTAACAGAGAGGGCTCATTTTATTTGGCTTGTAATGATAAAAATGCCTTTTTTACCTCTGAACAACCTAAACGATATAAATTGTGGTCATGTCAGAAAATGTGTGATGGCTCCATTATCTTTTGGACAATATATTTATAAGTTTTGGCTCGAAATTATATAGACAAATTGTTGGTATTCCGATGGGTACTAATTGTGCTCCTCTTGTTGCAGATTTGTTTTTGTTTTGTTATGAGAGAGACTTTATGTTATCTCTGTCAGACAATAACCAAGCTGATATTATTGAAGCTTTTAACTCTACCTCCAGATATTTAGATGACTTACTTAATATTGATAATCCTTATTTTGAACAAATGGTAGGTCAGATATATCCCACTGAACTTCAGTTAAATAAGGCGAATTCTTCTGATACTGAAGCTCCGTTTTTGGACTTGAACTTGTCAATAACAAATGGCAAAGTTTCTTCTAAAATTTATGATAAACGGGATGATTTTAATTTTGAAATAGTAAATTTCCCCTTTCTTGATGGAGATGTTCCTCGCTCTCCTTCCTATGGTGTATATATTTCTCAACTTATTCGTTTTGCTAGAGTGTGCTCTAATGTTGATGACTTCAACAACAGAAACATATTTTTAACTGCTAAATTATTAAAACAAGGTTATAGATATCATAAAATTCGAAAAGCATTTTCTAAATTCTACTACAGACACTCAGAGTTATTTGTTAAATATACTCAACGTCAGTGAAAAGTTACCAGTAAATCACATACACTTAACATAGGACAATATTTAGTCCATTCTGAGCGAAGAATGGCGGATACTTCAACACTCAATTTAATGGCATAGAGTCCCATGCATCACCACTATGGAAAACGGAATCCATCACACCCGAATGCATTATAATCATTCCTTGACGGACCCCTGTAGTTTCCATTGCATTGTATAGGAAAATGAAAAGTTTGGTGCTACTTTAAAGTTTGATCCTCAATTTTCGAGTTTAATGGGATAACCTAAGCCATTTTGGTGGCATTTTCAATGAAAATGTCTAAGGCATGTCCTGGAATGTTGTCTTCTGAAAATGATGATTTCCAATTCTGAATAACTGCGAAAAACATAAAATGCACGTGCATCACGTGCACCATAGTTCCAGGGCTCGTGTAACTGTTTTATCTCTCCAAACCAGCTTGTTGTTGCCCAGAAACGTGAAAGTAACAGGAACCAAAGAGCTGTATTATATACTTTCCAAAATATCAAAATTTCAATGCTGGTAACTTTTCATTGGCGCTGAGTAAAACTCTTCTGCTACAAGGCATATCAGAACCTATATTTTATGGTGATTTAGTCTATAAATTCAAACGAATTGTTGGAAAACCTAATTTTAGTGATCAATTCAAAAAGATAGTAAAAAGGTTATATAAGGGTTGGATATAATTTGGATATCATGCGACAGTCTGCATGCCTAGTTTTAAACCCAATCATGGTTTATAGCTTTGGTTTCCTCTTTAATTGCACGACAGTGGGTCAGGCCTCAGACTCTTTGACGGCTCTGACGTAAAGCTTTAATAGGTGGGTTGGTGCCTGATGCTTATCTGTAGCTGGACCCATCGTGGCTCAACTTGAGGTTTTCTTTAGCTCTGACTATCTGTGAGTCATGAGCCCTTTTCTTTGTTTCATCATGGAGTGTTAATTTGATTAGAGTGTTTTCCATGATGATACATTGCATTAGTTAGATGGACTCCATGCGAGCTGAACATTTCTTGTACTTCAACAACAGCAGAATCTGGGGCGAAGATTTGGTACCAGTAAAATGCATTTGGGCCCCCCGGTGGCTTGGGCTGCTGTCCGTTCTAAGGTGGTGGTTCTGTTGTTGTTGACTTTTTGTTTATTGTTACTCCCATTGTGGGAGTCTGTAATTGTTCTATGTACTGTTGTACGTTACTTTATGTCCATTATAGTATTGCAATCATCTTGATGGGGAAGAGATAGCTGATTGCTTTGCTTAATTTGTCTTCCTGGTGTCTCGTGATGGTTGGGCGGCTCTTCCTCACGGTGCCACGGGTTGTCTGCAGTTTGTGATTGTGGTATTTCCTGATCATACTCACTTACTATTTAGGAAGAAGATACGTTGGGAGAAGCTTGACCGTGACCGGTACAGAAAGAGGGTGGAGTCAGGGGTACAAGGTATATCCATGGAAACGGTGTCACTGTCTGACCTAAATGCAAAACTACAGGTGTTCTGTGATGTAATCGTGGATGCGGCGGAAAAGAGTGCTCCATGTATCAGACGTGGGAAAAAGAAGCGATTATGGTCAGATGAGTTAAAAGCAGCCTCTATTATGGGCAAACAGGTGTTCTTCCAATGGAAGAAGGCTGGCAGGCCTGGTCCACAACACCCTTTATCTATACATTGTAGGGTAGCTTAGAAGCATCTTAGATCAACTCAAAGGCGACAACAGGCTGCATATAGGTCTACAGTGTATCAGGACATCATGGCGGCTGACTCCTCAAATAAGAAACTGTTTTTCTCCCTTGTCAATAGACAACGCAAAGAGGGATGGCATGCACTTAGCCAGCTTTTTGTTGATGACAGACATCTCACAACGGATGAAGCCATTAGAGAGGGTTGGGCATCTTATTTCGAGAGATTGGCCACTCCAGTGGATGATCACACATACGATGAAAGTTTTGAACAACAAGTTGATCTGGACTTTGATCTCATCTGTGATATATGTGCAAGTCTCCAGGATAGTGTACCAGAAATTTCTAGTGAAACAGCTGAGAGGATTATCAAGTCACTGAAGAATAACAGATCTTGCGACGGAAATGGGATATCTGCTGAACACCTGAAGTATGGTGGTAAGCCAGTGAGTATTTTTATAGCTCAAGTGTTAAATAGTGTGTTCCGCTTTGGAAAGGTGCCAGAGATGTTCAAGATGGGCTATATTACTCCTATATATAAGAAACAAGGGAAGCCACTCTTCGACCCAAATTCTTATAGAAGAATAACAATTACCAGCCTTATAGGAAAGGTGCTTGAAAAATACCTACTTGAGTCTGCTTTCTCCGAATTTGAGGCCTTGCAGAACCCGCTACAGAAGGGGTTCACGAAAGGAACTTCTGCCACTGTTGCTGCATTACTGTTTACAGAGGCTATTGCTGAAGCCAGAGATACAAAAACTCCACTGTATGCCGCTTGCATTGATGCCTCCAAGGCCTTTGATGTTGTGTGGCACAAGTCACTTCTGAGAAAGTTTTACAATCTCGGCTTGACTGGGAAGTGTTGGAATATGCTGCAAGACAGTTATCAGGAAATGTCTTCGGTGGTTAATTGGTGTGGTAAACACTCAAGGTCGTTCATTGAAAGGCAGGGTGTCAGACAAGGTGGTATCATTTCGCCAACAGGTTATAAGATTCATATTGTTCCTCTCTTGAACTTGCTGCAGAGAATGCGAGGTGGGCTTACTATAGGGACAGTGTACTATGGGGTTCCCACTGTGGCCAATGACTTGCTATACTTGTCTTGCTCTATTATCGAGCTTCAGGCGATGCTAATTACACAGGGATACTTTGCTGGACTTGAAAGGTACATTATCAGTGATACAGAAACAAAGGTTTTCATTGTCAACAGCCCACTGGACACAGACACTTGGAATCAGGCTGGAATTTTCTCAATGAATGGTAAACTCATCGAGGTCGTGGAAGAGTGTACTCATCTGGGGATTAAGAGGGACTCTGTATCCAATTCTGGCCACTCAACTACTGTCGAGGACAGAATTAAGTCTGCTCGCGGGTGTGCATACTCACTAATGGGGGCTGGTCTTCATGGTGAAAATGGGGGTAATCCCAGGGTTTCACTGTCTCTTTGGAATACCTATGTTTTACCACGTCTCACATATGGATTAGATGTTTTGACATTATCAAATTCAGAAATTCAAAAACTCAATCAATTTGACAAAAAAATTCTTAAGCAGGTCATGCATCTCCACGAGAGAACAGCTGATGCGGCAGTATATATACTGTCGGGTCAGCTGCCTCTGGTGGCAGATCTACATAAGCGTGTCTTGGGCACTTTGGGAAGTGTGATTCGTAGTAATTCAATTGAGAGGGAGCTTGCAGAACGCCAAATTCTACTCAAAGACAAAAAATCTAAAAGTTGGTTTGTCTATGTCGGTCCAATCCTATCTCAGTACAATTTGCCAAGTACCATTGATCTTTTAAATCCTGAAATTTCCAAAGAAGCATGGAAGCAGACCGTGGATAAACATGTCAGTGAATATTGGGTTGATAAAATAAAACTTGAGGCAAGTGAAAAATCGTCACTCAAATTTTTGAATACTCAAAATTACAAAATTGGTGAGGTACATTATCTTTAGAAAAATGCAGGCTTTAACCATATGGCAATTAAGAAAGCAGGCTTCAAAGCAAAACTTATGACAGGCACATATGTCCTGCAGTCAAATCGTGCCAAATTCAATCAGTATTCTGTCAACCCAACGTGCCTACTGTGTGGTGATGACGCTGAGGATATGATTCACTTCCTGTTGAAGTGTCGATGTTTGTCGGAGCCCAGAGACCAGTTCATGGAAAAGATCAGTAGTATTTTGATTGAATACCAAGGGACAGAAGAACAAAAAGAAATTTTTAAAGACGTTGACCTATTAGTAGCACTTATTTTGGATTGTACAACAATAAATCTGAAAGCCAGTGAAACCCATAGGGAAGACTTTCTACACAAGTTTGAATCAGTCTCCAGAGGATTGTGCTATGCACTGCATTGTAGGCGCTTCAGTCTGCTTAATAATGTGAACAACTGAATCAGTGTGAACAAATAAACATTCGTAATTGGTGGGGTGCAATTAAGGGCTTATTCACTTATGTGAAGTTCTCCAGACAGTGGAGGAATTTACCAACAACAACAACAACAAGTGTCAACCTGATGGTTGCACTCCACTATTACATGTAGGTCAATACCAGTGAAGTTTACCATTGTCAAGAAAAAAACAGTGTGGAAAAATAGGCCTTCTGACAGAAATACAGAAATACAGAATACAGGTTTTCCATAGACGACAATCTTAACATTTTAACACCTTGTTTGAACTTTTTGACACTAGATGCCGGGGGGGGGGGGGGGGGGGGGGGGGGGGTAATCTGATATTTTCACACATACGTAGGCTCGGGCTATTTTTTGGGGTTCAAAATTCTGAATTTCAATATTTGTTGGGGTTTGTAGAAAATGAATATTTTTGGGGGGTATGAAGATTTTGTGGATATTTTTTGGGGTCATCACAAAATTAGGCTAGTTTGAGGGTCATTTCTATGCAATTTTGGGTCTTTTTTAAAGGTCAAGGTACAGAATTGGGATATTTTTTTGGGTTGCTAAAATTTAAAATATTTTTTGAGGTGCTTGAAAATCCTGATATTTTTTTGGGTGAAGGTAGATGCTGGGTCCGAGCCTACGTATGCGGAAAAAATTAGAGTACCCCCCCCCCCCTGGGACTAGATGGCACTAAGATCAATGGTTTATCTTATTATCAGAAACTTGGTGCATCGATACCACTCTGCAGAGAGTGACTAAAAGAAAAAAAGTGATAAATACCAGCCAATATCAATAATTTTCGAAATTGAAATCGAAAGGCCATCTGAATGTCATAAGCTTGCCTTTAGGTTGCACTCCACTATTAGGTTTTCCATAGACGACAATGTTAACATTTTAACACCTTGTTCGAAAACTATACATACAAAATTTACCAAACCGGCCTCATTTTAAAATATCATCCTTGCCGGTTAGTTTCATTAAATAATAATAACAGCTCAACCTCGCACTGTATCCCTTTAAACTGACAAACTACGAAACAACACGTTTCGTAATATATATATATAGCTCTTCAAGGGGGTCCAATATGCATCAACCTGGTACCAGACTTTATTATCTTGGCCATCTCCATTAAAACGGACTATGACTAGCATCATTTAATTAAACCTGTCAATCAACGAATATTGAAGAGTGACGTCATCTAAGCTCTAATGTAAAGTATATATGCTCTCCTCACAAAAGGCGGGCCAGATTTCATGAACATGTAGTGCAGTATGATATTTTGAACACCAGGACAGGGAATGGGGTGGCGGACAAACTGGCAAAGGAGGCAGAAGTGGAGGCTTAAAAATTGGAGGAAGAAACAAGTGTGGTTCTTTTAAACTATTTTACTGGAGGGCTGAAACTGGTTTCACAGCGTCAACCTCACCCTTAGTTCAGATGTGGATCAAGACACATAGATGTTTGGTTTGCATGAAAGACCCCTAGCTTATCGATCGATCATCTCCAAAAACATTTAAATCAAGAATATTAAAAGGAGACAAAGCAGAGATAATGACTCAACAATACATAAAATTAAATAGTGGAGCAAAAGAAATCCAGCAAGTTAATCCCCGTGGGCCTGACAACAGCCAAAGCATCAGGTCCCTACCATCTCATCAATAGATAAGTCTTCAAGTCGGAACCGTCATAGGATCTGAAGTCCGACCCACCAGTGACAATTAAAGAGAAAGCAAAGTTGCCAACCGTGATTGGGTTGACCACCAAGCATACAGTCTGTTGCAATACATTATAATTATTGTTATAGCCTATCTTTTTAAAATGGGAAATTATTTTAATGAACTGCGCTGAAAATTTATAAGAGCCAACAACCTTCTTCAACTTATTCACCAAGTCACCATAGAATTTAGGATCTGAAAGTCATTTAAGTAAGAAAAGGGCAAAGATCAGGAACCGATACAATCAACCACCATATCTGACCCAGGATACGGGCTTAAAAATAGTAAGTGAGTATGATCAGGAAATACCACAATCACAAACTGCAGACAACTCCGTGGCACCGAGAGGAAGAGCCGCTCAACCATCACGAGACACCAGGAAGACAAATTAAGCAAAGCAACCAGCTCTCTCTTCCCCATCAAGATGATTGCAATACTAGAATGGACATAAAGTAACGTACAACAAAACATAGAACAATTACAGACTCCCACAATGGGAGTAACAATAAACAAAAAGTCAACAACAACAGAACCACCATCTTAGAACGGACAGCAGCCTAAGCCACCGGGGGGCTTAAATGCATTTTACTGGTACCAATCTTTGCCCTAGATTCTGCTGTTGTTGAAGTACAAGAAATGTTCAGCTCGCATGGAGGCCATCTAACTAATACAATGTATCATCATGGAGAAACACTCTAGTCAAATTAACACACCATGGTGAAACAAAGAAAAGGGCTCATGACTCACAGATTGTCAGAGCTAAAGAAAACCTCAAGTTGAGCCACGGTGGATCAAGCTACAGATAAGCATCAAGCACCAACTCACCGATTAAAGCTTTACGTCAGAGCCGTCATAGAGTCTGTGGCCTGACCCATCGTCGTGCAATTAAAGAGGAAAACCATAGCTATAAACCGTGATTGGGTTTAAAACTAGGCATGCAGACTGTCGCGTGATATCCAAGTTATATCCAACCCTTATATAACGTTTAACTATCTTTTTGAATTGATCACTAAAATTAGGTTTTCCAACAATTCGTTTGAATTTATAGACTAAATCACCAAAAAATGTAGGTTCTAATATGCATTGTTGCAGAAGAGTTTTTAACCCAATGTTGTATTTAAAAATTAACTCTGAGTGTCTGTAGTAGAATTTAGAAAATGCTTTTCGAATTTTATGATATCTATAACTTTGTTTTAATAACTTAGCACACTCTAGCAAAACGGATAAGCTGAGAAATATATACACCATTGGAAGGAGAGCGAGGAACATCTCCATCAAGAAAGGGGAAATTTACTATTTCAAAATTAAAATCATCCTGTTTATCATAAATTTTAGAAGAAACTATGCCATTTGTTATAGACAAGTTCAAGTCCAAAAACAGAGCTTCACTATCAGAAGAATTCGTCTTATTTAACTGAAGTTCAGTGGGATATATCTGACCTACCATTTGTTTAAAATAAGGATTATCAATATTAAGTAAGTCATCTAAATATCTGGAGATTGAGTTAAAAACTTCAATAATATCAGTTTGATTATTGTCAGACAGCGACAACATAAAGTCTCTCTCATAACAAAACAAAAACAAATCTGCAACAAGAGGAGCACAATTAGTACCCATGGAATACCTACAATTTGTCTATATAATTTCCAGCCAAAACTTATAAATATATTGTCCAAAAGATAATGGAGCGCATCACACATTTTCTGATATGACCACAATTTATATCGTTTAGGTTGTTCAGAAGTAAAAAGGGCATTTTTATCATTACAAGCCAACTAAAGTGAGCCCTCTCTGTTAAATGATCAATTAATTCTTTTAGTTTTTCTTTGATTAGATTATGAGGCAATGTAGTATAGAGAGTAGAGAAATCACCTGTAGACAAACCAGATGCTAGAAAACCTCTAAGCTTCAATTTATTAAGAATCTCACCTGATTTTTTAATAGATCAAAATAAATTTTTACCAAATCTTTCATATACAGTTGTGCATTATTTAATGACATGGTTTTTAATCGCAGTGAGGCAAGAAGTCAAAAGAATAGACAACTCAGTAGTTGTACATGCACTAGAATTAGCAATAAAACGCGATTTATAGGGCCATTTATGAAGTTTAGGTAACCAGTATAACGTAGGAAGCTTGCTATGGTCCTCGTCAACAAACAACCCAAACTTAACCCGTTTCAGGGCGCACCAACCTCACCCTTAGTTCAAATGTGGATCAAGACACATATATATTTGGTTTGCATGAAAGAACCCTAACTTATCAATGCATAATAGCCTAGAATATATAAATCAAGTCCAACTTGGAATTTAGATATCAGATCATAGTATCTTCTATAAAATTTAGAAAAGGTTTTGAAAAGTTTATGATACTGATAGCCTTGTTTAAGAAATTTCTGAGTTAACAATTTATTGGGAGTGTTGAAGTCAGCAACATAGCTAGATGCTCTAGCAAAACGAATGAGTTGAGAGATATAGACTCCTTAGGATGTAGAGCGAGGAACATCACCATCTAAAATGGGAAATAGACAATTTCAAAATCAAAATCGTCACGTTTATCATAAATTTTGGTAGAAACAATATCATTAGAAATTGACAAATGCAAGTCTAAAAACGCGGCTTGGGTATCAGAGGTATTAGCTCTGAAGGGTATATTTGACTTTATATATTGTCAAAATATACATTATTAATGTTTAAAATATCGTCCAAATATCTGGATGTAGTGTTAAAAGCATCAATGATATCAGTCTACTTATCATCAGGAACAGACATCATAAAGTCCCTCTGATAACAAAGAGGTGGCATACATTTCATGCATTATGGGTTTTAGGTTTTCCCGAAGTAAAAAAATGCGTTTCTGTCGTAACATGCAAGGTAAGGAGAGCCTTCTCTATCGAAGGTTCTTTCAATCAGATCAATAAATTATGAGGCAAAGTAGTGTAAAGAATAGAAAATCATAAGTAGACAAACTGGTCGCATTGAAATCTCTAGCTTTAAGTTTATCTAAAGTTTCACCAGAATTTTTATTAGACCAAAATAAGATCTTTACCAGATCTCTCCTATACCTTTTCACAGCACTTGATAAAGTTTTTAACAGCTGTAAAGCATTATGTTAACAATTTAGAAAGTTGTTGTATAAAAACTAGAATTAGCAATAAATCTTGCTTTGTAGGTTTTTTTTATGGAGTTTAGGTAACCAGCACAACATAGGAACCATGTCTTGGTTTTCTTTAGCTTTGACACCAAAATGTAGGGCTGTATGCAAACCATGCCCATCTACAACCACCCTCTCTCTCAAAGAAGGCTGCAATTTATAGGCATTGATGTCAACAAGCTCACGTTTAAGAATGTGCACATCCAAAATTTCAATTTGTTCAGCCTCACAAAGAGCACCACTGAATTTGAATGTGAACTACGTTACTGTGATGAAATATACTTGTCCATACCAAATTTCTTACAAGACTGAAATATTTAAGAGCTTCTATAGCATGCACTTCTACTTAGATCTCTTGTAAGTCAAATAAGCTTATTACATGTATGTAGAATTTATGTCAAGTTTTTGCTTCTCGGAATGGTCAAAGCTTGTTTGTTGTGTAATGACACTGGAATTTAATTGTAATGCTATGAGTACAAATATAGTTTTAATTGTATCCATCATTTTTGAAGAGTTGACCAGAAAAAAGTACTATTGAATTTGAAATTTGTCAACAGTAGACGATGAATATTAAAATTAACATTCTTGTTTGGTATTGGAAATATTAAATTGTATTATTGTATAAAAACATTGTGCCAATAGGTTGGTAACGTAATTCACATACCTTGTAATCTGGTCTTATTTCCTGCGTAGAAACATATTTTTTTTCTGCAAAATATCAGGTTCAAGTGTGTTGCTTAACATTTTTTACACCCGCCTGAGCATACAGGAAGTAAGCCGTTGTATTTGGCTTCTTGTTGGAATAGCACTCTAAAATATATTGATAGAATAATGATTTTAAATATTCCATATATTTGAAAACTTGTTGTGGCTCACTACAAACTCAAACAATGCAGTATGAATACTCTAACTTCAATAAATGCCTTTTCAGGTACATATTTTACAAAAAGCAAAGTTTGCATCTTTCAAAAAGATACACCATACTCAGAAAAATGTCAAAAATGTTCATGGTAACGTAATTCATATAGCTCATTTGCTCAGTTCAATTGAAATTAAGAAGTTATAAAGCTTCCACTAGTGATGAAATAGCAGTATGCTGATAAATGAATATCTTTAATTCTGTAAGGAGCGCAGTGGCTCAGTGGTAGAGTGCTTGACTGGAGACCGAGAGGCCGCGGGTTCGAGCCTCACCAGCGTCACTGCGTTGTGGTCCTTGAGCAAGACACATTTATCCTAGCTTAATACTGGTTCAACCCAGGAAGACCTGTCCCTGTTTAACTGAAAGATTGTTGATGGGACGTAAAGAATCAAATCAAACAAACACACTTTAATTCTGTGGTAATTTTTGTAATCTATAATCTTTCAAATGTGTACCATGGAATTCATGGTAAGCTATTTTCAATGGAAATTATTCTACTCCCATACTTTGGATGGTATCCAGTCAGATTCTAATTTTCAGATTATTCTTCGGTTAATCAGTGCCAATATTCAGTATGAAAATATGGTTCAAGTCTTTCAAATGTTGTGCAAAAAGGAATATTTTTGTGTTTGCAGTTGGGCAAAAATATTAATACCCGGACATCAAATTTACGTTACCTTGCACCCCAAGACAATTTTTCATGGGTGCCAAATTGTTCATTGGGACCCCCTGACTGCAAAATGAAGTTGTTCCTTTAAATAAATTTTGGTATAGGCTATGTGAAAATGCATGGTTTCCATGGCAACCCATCTCCTTAACATTTTTAAGTCGAATGAAACTTCCCACTTTTATCAAATGGACCAGTCCATTTTCGTCTTCAGGGTTGTTGGGTGTTGTTTTATATTCTTATTCTAGTTTTAATAGCACACCCTGTAAGCAAACAGTAGAGAACCTGATCAGACATTGCAGTCTGTGGCGTCTAATCTTGGCCTGTACTATGTCCCACAAAAAGAACTCTAGTCTAATATGGGTCAAATTCTTTTGCTGTATATTTCACTCACATCAGTTGTACTGTTTCTTCATCGAAATGGATAATGATTGGATATAGAGCGGTTTTAACTATATGAATAGGCATGGCGTTAGCCATATGTGGGACAGAAACCGTTACGATTAAAACAGTTTTTGCTATGGCAAAGATTTAAGTTTGCTTTATGGTTTCATTTCTCGATGTGAACCAATATTGTAAATAAAAAAGGTAATTTTAGGAATTAGGTGTAAGTTTTTCCCCCAAATCATAGCTATCAATATAGTTATTGTAGCCAATAGCTGACAAGCTTTAATTGCATGTACTTTGGTGGCTTACACAATTGGTGATATAGTGCTGTCATTTCATTTAATATTGTATTAAGCAGAAAGTATCACATATAACTGTAATAACAGGTGTCGAAATTAGTTTAAAATCATATTGCTAGTAATTTTCTTTTAAATGAAAGTTAATATTGATACGTAAGAATAAGAAATAACTCGATATTAACACTAATAAGAATTCCTATTATTTTATGGTAACGTAGTGAATTTGGCTATTGCAGGGTAACGCCTTATCCGCTGAAAAGCTAACGCACTTCATTATGTGGCTAATATAACTTGGTTTTAGAAATTTACAGTCTACAAACCTCATTTTGTGGAGGTCGTTTGGTAGCCCATAATCTAATGATATTACTGCATTAAATAGTAATACATTTGAAAGTAAGTAACGTATATAACTGTAATATGTTGTATAATGGTTAAACGGATACTGGCTGTTTGCTGCATTTCATTTAATGATTTAAAGGCTATCGCCACATCCATATATAAGAATTAAGTATAAGTCACAGATACAATATATTGCAGCAGAGAATGTACACTGAAAATTGTGTTATACACACCTTCCTGAATTGTCATTTCAGGTGGTACGTACTTTCTTTGATTTGTAACAAATGTAAAACATGACAAACATTATTTTAAGAATAATGTTTAAATATGATTATAAATATGCTATTTTACTTGATAAATTAAGAAATGGGGAAGATTTCATTTCTTTTTGAATTTGGATACATTATATTCAGGGGGTGGGGGTAAATCACCCCTTCCGTTTGACATTTCACGTCTAATATACCATATAAACAAAATGTTTATATTGCTTTACTGTCGTATGCCATTGCATACATGAAATGTATAAATTTAAAAGGAATTATACTGAATAGGAAGCAATGGTTGAACGTGAAGCGTGTTTTCCTCTCAATTTATCTAAGCCTCATTTAGCTTAGGGTACGTTCAAAGATGACGTCCTACAGCAAAACTGCTACCACAATATGACTGTACGACGTACCTAGAAATATTGCAGAAGACCCCAGGATTGCATTTCTGTAGTCAAACCTTTTCTTGCAGGTAAGTTGTGCCAAGTCAAAAATTAAGGCATGTACAGAGATCAGCGCCTGGACTATTAACTGTTAACGACAGCATTACATTTGAAGTCTTCAGCTTCTTCCAACTTTCCGCCATTGCACTGAGGAAATCCTGCCAATAGTTGGATTGTGTCGCATATATTTACATGTATAAGTTACGTCTTTCCAGCGTACAAACGTCGTTACACCGTCTAACACCGTGACTGACGTCATTTTGTAGTAACAAATGACGTCAGCTAGCACGCGTTTTCCTCGCGCTTTCAAAACTGTGAATTATTGTTTGATATATCACGTTTTTTAGCATTGGCTCTATAGGCGAGCTGTGTTAGAATTGAATATAATAAAAAGAAAATCCATTTTTTTTCTGGAATGAATATGGTATTTATTTCATCTCGTGAAGCGGGAAAATGTCTATTTTATTCGTGGCTTCTTCACCAATGGAATATGTATTTTTCTCTTCACTCGATGAATAAATGGCATATTCATTCCAAAAATTTGAATACCCTCTATATATTAATTCATATTTTGGCCAATCAATGAGATACAATGTACTTAAAGCGTATACATAAAGTCATGTAGTCTTCATTAACGTCAACGCCAAACCTATAACGAGAATACATTTCACCAGGGTCTTCACTATTTTAAATAAAAAGGTTCTTCAGACAAAAAAATACAAAAAAATATTTATAAGCGACAATCCTAGATAATAATGGAATGTGATCCAAGACTTACGTTAAGAGTGTGTAAAGGAAAAATAATTTTCTTATTTCTTCTCAACCAAAACATATGTTGTGGGTACTCAAAAGAACCGTCTCAATGAGACGGTTCTTTTGAGCACCCAAAACATATGTTGAAAATATGGGTAAGAAAATAAAATATTTACAATTTTACGCTGACATTTTTGTTCATCTAAACCTTTTTATTATATCCCGAGTTTATTGTCTCCAACTGAAATGAAGAATCCAAGAATAGGTATACAAAGGGTTAAGGCTCTTACTTTGGGCTGTCTCATGAACCATTTCTGGACTCATAATGGTATCTACTTGCAAATAATTAAACCAGGTGAATTTCAAATGGACGAGTCTATTTTGTGGTTGTGTGGTATTTAGACTTAATTAAAAAAAATATGTATGCAGAAAGCATAGACCATGATCAGACACAACACAACGCCTATGTTTCGGGCATAGGTCGGTTTAAAGGTCTATATTTTGCGTTCTCCATCAGAAGTTCTAACTGTATTGTACTCAGGGTTTGAAATAATCTACACCGTACAGGCAAGTAGATTCTTCGCTTTATCAAATGGCAAAAAAACACACCTCTGTTTTCATAATCGTGCCCGTCGATCCATGTGGTAAGGTGAACTGACCGTCTCCCCGTGACCATAGCTGTTGATTGGGACGTAAGCAACAAAACAAACAAAATGCACGTCTCTCTAGATGTTATGCATACACATTTCCACACTTTGGGTAAATGCTAAGTCAAAGACAATTCAGGAAAATTTAATATTTATATTTTAGATTTATTAACATTTTATCATACAAAAAAGCATTTCTTTCAGTATTCCACAGACAAATTACTTAATGTCACCAAACTACCAATGTAAAGCAAATTCTGATCTGAGTCTTTGCTCGGTACACAATTTTGGATTAACAGCAATGTCTTTTATAGAAATGTGAAGAAATAGTAAAAGAAAGACAGAATGAGAAACAAAAAGAAGAGAGCATAAAAATGAAAGAAAGAAAAGAAACACAGAAAACAAGTCATCATTAACAAAAATAACAACATACGTTAACAAAAACGTGATATTTTTCTGATCAATGAACAGAACTGACCAGACCGAAATTCGAGCTACCAAAAGCTCAGCCCAGGTCAGTGATAACCAACATTTGAAAAACAACGAAAATTTTGATATTTTAGTTTTTAGTTGTTTCTCTTATACTGGAACATGGTCTGTTACCATGGCCTATTATCATATAGGCCTTGTCGCGAGAAAACTTGTCTCCTGGACATGCATCCAGAAAGGTAAATCCAACCTACTCAGCCGCAGAGACCAAGTAGTTAATCAAAATTTTACATGCACACAGTTTGATTTTCTTTCTTTCCACTAGTCAGATTGCAGATATGTACAAGCTGAGCTGCGCCTTCAGTATTGTTTGCATAAAACACATTTGAGCCGTGACATGAGATTTCCAACAATGTCGTATGTGCGATGAGCAAAGCCTCAGATCAGCCTGTGTATACGCGCCGACTGATCAGAGCCATTGCTTGTCGCTTGAATATTCTACAAGTGTTATGCTACTGACTGAACATAATAAGGAGTTTCTAAGCTTAAAGGAGGCTGCATAGGCTCATCTGAATCTACACTTGTCCAAATGCCACATTGTTAGAAATCACATGTCACGGCTCAATTGGGGTGTCTCGTGACAAGGCTTATATTAAGATTCAAAATAAATTATGCGACTAGCGCATATTTTCAATACTGTTCACGAAAAATACAACATAACATTTGCGACCAGCGCACTATCATGACTATGAACATGTAAAGTTAAGCACATCTCACAAGCTACAGTGCAGATTGCTAACGAGTTGTCCATTTTTGCGGGTCTCGTGCGAGACTCCTGCGAGTCCAACGCGTGTGAAATTAACGCATATTCCTTCGCGAATACACGCACTTTTCGCGAAGTTCTTCATATGAACCAATCAGAAACGCGTGGTCCGCGCACAGGATAGCCGTCCAATCATATTACTGATATGACCTGCGATAATCTACGCATGCCAACGCAGGGACATTTTAGCCAATAAATTTACTACTAACGCCGTGCGTGGGTATTGAGGACATCTGGTGTTCAGGACAGTACCTGTCTTTTTAATCTCTTAGCAGGTGGCAGAGTAACCATAGTAACGGCGTTTAATTCACTGGACTGTTACAATATTTTATAGTGAAATAGATTTTCGAAAAAATAGAAGCATTACTGATCAGAATAGTATGCCAAACAATTCTGCGCGTGTGCATCGAACACTGATCAGAGTGTACATCAGATTTGCATAAAAACAACGTAAAATAAGTATCATTTTTAATTAGTTTGATGCATTTCCATAACAAATTGGATCAACGAGGAAAGAAAGAAAAAATGTCTTGCACGCGTAGATTAGTAACAGAACAGAACAGAACAGAAGTTTTATTAGACTTAAGCATATACAGCTCATCGTCACAAAACAAAAATACATATATGTGAAAGTAGGATACATATGGAATGTACTGAGAGTGAAAAACATTTTCAAGTAGAAGGACAAAATATAGTAGCATTTAGCTAACTAGTAACAAATGTTGGCAGCCAAAAAGGCGACCATCGCGCCTTTAAGCCCTACAGCAACCAAAATGGCCAAACCTCTTGAAAGAGGCCTCGCCATTCCGAATGCTTTAGTGCAAAAAAGGTGCTAGTAATATTGCCATGTTGGTACGACTGCTGCTGTTGTTGTAATTGTTGTTGTTGTTGTTGTTGTTGTTGTTGTTCTAAACAGTAATGTTGAAACCTGCTTACAGCGTCTGTTTTACCATATAACACTCGGGATGGCCAACAATCTATTGAGGGTTCACCATTCCGAGTGTTACACAACACGTACACAGATGCAGTCTGACCATCGCTTGACATATGTATGGTGCTGATAAGTATGATATATCTGTCCTACCTATCAGAATGAACTTTCCTCATTTATCAACCGGATGGGTTTATTTTACATGTTTTATGCATTTTTTTTTTTAATTTATTGAACTTTTAGAGGACCCGTCTGTGAGCCAATAGTGAATACCCTGATTAAACACCGCGTACTAGATAATATGCGAACCAAACCATGATGTGGCTCTGGGAGGTATTGCAAACAGCCTGGTCCCAGATCAGTCCCGACAAAATGTTCATCCTGATCTAAACATTTTGAAAATCTGGTGGTATTACTGAAAGTTTTTTGGAAGACATTTATTTTGAAAAAGTTTTCAGCAGACAACTTAACTCATGTAGAACTCATCGTTTAAAAACAACAACAGATAGGCCAGTAGGCTTCGACGGCGAAAATCTGTGTTCAGGATTTTCGACCAGGTAAGGTTCAACCAGCCTGATTAGCTACAGAGACTAGCTAGAATCCAGAATTTTGCGTATGGCAAGTTTAAAGCCCTCAAGATAGCGAAAAATAAAGGCGATTATCAGACTGCGCGGATGCATAGGCTGTTCTGCGCCTTTGTCATTTCTTCTCCAATAAACGGGATTTAACTTTAGTGTAGAAGCGGACAGTAACCATGGTTAAAGGCGTTTTATCCACTTGACTGTATTTCGCAGATTATTGAAATTATTAGTATACTGTAAATTTTATCAACCCATTTAAGGCAAATGGAATTTCCCACTCTTGTCCATTGAACCAGTCCATTTCCATTTTAAGGGTTGATGGATGGTAATTTTCATTTGTATTCAAATTTTAATAGAACATTCTGTGTGCAGACAGTGGGGACCCTGATCAGATGCCGCGTTCTGCTGCGTCAGATCTGGGCCTGCACTGTTTTCCTATGTCCCACAAAAAGGACGATAGGCTTATATGGGTTAACGTCGTAAATAGAAAAAATAGTTTTCTTGCATGCTAGTTACAAACGCGTAGATTACCTCTACACACCGCGTACAGTCTGATGATCGCTCAAGATATTCAATGTATTCACGTTTTAGACGAACCTTGAGTGCGCGAACAGTGAAGACCCTAAGTAAACGCCACGTTCTGTGGCTCTGATATTGGTCTGTGCGGTTCACCTATGTTCCACAAAAGGGACAAAGGGTTTATATGAACTGAACCTGTTCAAATCATTCAAAAGATAGATTTCTCGTGACGTAGGCAACTTATTAATAAAATATTAAAAATTGCCAATGGAAGCGTCGATCCCTGGGTTTGATTTTACTGTTATAACCATTTATTTTGCAGAAAATCAACAGACAGCCAAACTCATGCAGAACACATTATTTATATGCTTATATATGATCATTACTTAGCATTTTGAAAGTACAAAAATAAGTATGACCCTAGCAACGAAACGATAATACGTATTTTGGATTTTACTGTATTTTTATCATTTTGATTTTTATCAAATGGGCCTTTGAAACAATATTTCAAAATCTTTTTTCCACTTTATTTAAGAAACACCTACACAGTGTCAGAATTTCTCACTCGAACAGATGGAATCCAGATCAGTTTGACGCTTTGTCGGGCCTGATCTGGATCCACATTATTTGTACCAAAATTATCGCCACTAGCAAGTGAGAATCTTAACCAATACATCAATTTAACAGCGTTTGATCTGGTATCCACTGTTTGCCGTTGCCTATGTCCAATTAAAGGACGCTATGTTTGTTTAGTTTAAACACATCCCTTAAACATAATCCGATATGCTTTTTAACCCTTTCAGACCGATTGAATTCCCCACAAAATGCATGAAAGTCAGGATGGCCCATTGCATATATTGAGGGGTCATTGATTATATTTGGAAAGTTTGAATATTCTCACTCCTATTGATAGGACAGGTTCATTTCGGAATAAGTAATTTTGATGGCTTCCGGTAAATATATTTATACTTAACTACTAAAGAAACCTGACACATACTGTGCGTCAATTTTTTAGTAGTAAATGAATACGCGCTTGTCTAGCTTTCCATTGCGTTAAGCCGAACAAAGGCAGACTAAGATGCACTGAGAATATTTGAAAAGATGAACTAATTTCAGACGTCAGCTATCAAAACGTCACGTAACCCCTAAAATCAATTTTCGCAAGAACAAAGAAATCATGCACAATTCACCTAAGTCCTGCTGATAACAAGACGTTTCACCCCAAGACGTTTCCCTCTAGTCATTTCCCCCTAGTCGTTTCCCCCTAGTCGTTTTGTCTCTATTTTCAATCCTATTCGTCCGCCCCCATACCCTAGTCGTTTCGCCTCATACCCTAGTCGTTTCGCCTCATACCCTAGTCGTTTCGCCCCCAATACCATTTCATACCTAGTCGTTTTGCCCCCTTTTTTTAAAAAAAAAAAATATTTAATTGTCATATGTAGCTAGGTGGGTTGATATGACAAATAGCTAGGTGGGTGGATGGAAAGCTGTGTGGATGGATGGACGGACGGACGGAGGGATAGACAGACTGGATGAATGGGTGGGGTGTCGGTCTTATTACCGCAGGATACCACAGGATATCGCATGCTACCCCCGGATGCTGCAGGATACCTTTATAGATAGTAATTTAACATGAAGTTACATGGTAAATTAATTTTGAAATAATAACAAGAAAAACTATAACATGTGTTACATGTTATAAACGGCGTTGTTGAAAGGTTCTTATGAATAATAATAGATGAAGGATAATAATGAAGTTTTTTTTTTCGCAATGAGATATACATTAAAGCGGCTTTGAAATGAGTCATTTTTAAAGCTTGACGTTTCGCTAATAAACCATTCAATGAGATGGTGATGGGGAAGCAAGCTTTTGTGAATACTTGATATCATCAGTCTTTTATGAAAACCAATACTTGTCCGCGGGGAAAGAAAAAGTTAGACTGCATTACGTCCCTTGATATACAGTATTTTAAAAAAGAACAAGAAAAACTATGACTTCTCAAGTCGAAAGAATAATATCCCATGCATTTTCCTCCTTTTGATGGAAAGAAACCCAACCCCAGCCATGAGTTTGCGGGTGATAGGAAAAATCTACTAGCGTGCCAGTAGCAAAATAAAGAAAGATGATGATTGCTTCCGCGTTTGACACAACATCGAAACAAACCTCAGGTCAAACTAATCGAATGACCTATTTTCCGCGTTTTGCCTTAAATATTTCTTAGGTTATTTTCTTTGCTTATTCATATTTTCTGCGTGTATGCCCGTCGTACGTTCTGTTTGTTTGTTTAACTTTTTTTTCTTGCTCCTATTTTTCTAATAAAATGAAAAGTTTGTTTCTGTTTTATCGTAGCACTGATTTATCGCACACTGCTAAATATAGAATGAATGACGTCACAATGATTTACAGAATAGTCCTTTAAATACTTATTTAATATACTTATTTAAGAATTTCGTATCTATAGTAATGAATTATCAATAAGTTCGCCCCAGAAAACCGCTGATAACACATAATTGGAAATATTTTCTTGGTAGAAATATTAATTACAATTCTGAATTATTCTAAGTTAGACCATTAGACCTGCTGGCGAGTGTGAAAAATAGGTACAGTCCGTGGGTATAACAGGGGTTGAACATCCGACATTTACACTGAAAAGACACTCGATTTTAGACGTTTTAAATACTCTTTTAATAAGAGAAGTCTACGTTTGTTTTTACTTTACCCTTGGAGAAACGAAAAAATTAATCAAACATTATTCATTGAACAATAACTTTGATCACACCCCTCTTCGGAATAGTCCATTTCAAAACCAATTACAATTATAGGCTAAGTAACCACTGTTTCATAAATGAACTAATATTAGTTACTTATGCATTAATAAGTAACGCCGTAGAAAATACAAATCCTCAACTGTTTTCGTTTGTTGATAGGATCACTGGACAATTCGGCCCATCATCTGGCTGAATACTCGTACTTCACTATTTTAAGCTGGTGACTATTGATTATTAGACGCACATAGGTTACTTTCCGAAGAACTAATCGGTTGTTCTCCGGAAGTTAACGGCGATAGGCGATACTCTTAGGTGACGGATAATCCCTGGGGCTATAGTTCTTATATTGGTCATAATAAAAGACAGATTTTATAGTTTTATGACGCGTTCAGATTCAGAAGTGTTTTGCTGCAAAAACTGCTCATGTGAAATAAATGTGACAAAACCTAACAAAATGGTTATGCGCCACCGCACACTACCTTTTAAATTTCCAGTTTTGACATGCGGCGTTTCGTCAGGGTCTTTGCTGAACAGAATAAGACTAGTATCACGATCTAAATTGTTCAGTACAATAACAAATTTTCAGTCATGACAATGTTATCAAAAATGTCGCTTCATAAACAGATGATCAGACGGCACAATAATTATTCATGACTCGGACCCAGTATACTGGGTCCGCGTTCATGGTAATTGAGAATAAATACGATGTTGCTGAAGCGTCAAGCAACAGTGTGTCATTTTAAAGGTGTCTTCGTTGCTCAATGAGACGGTTCTTTTGAGTACCACAATACATGTTTATCATTGTATGTTTATGTATCGTTATAGAGAAACAAAATAAAATGCAAGTAGAAATGCACCGCGACGCAGGAAAATGACCACTCGGACAGTGCGCAGTGAGGTCATAGCTTATTTTTCGACTTGACCCAACGTTCATTAGAGTGAACAGTAAAGGTTTTGGCGAGAGTGCGCAGTGCATACTCGCATTCGCATGCCATATGCCTCCATAAAAGCATGTTGTGTGCAACTTCTAATAACTGTTATATAGGCAAAGCACACGAGATCTTGGTACTTATTGTACATGTCTCTGATAACCGCAAATGCTGACGTATCCAAAGTGGATATATAGGGGTGGTACTGGCCATATTTCCTTTTGAAAACATTATAAGTTCCAGATTAAAACTCTTTTTAAAACAGTGTAAATCCAGATCAACTGGTTTCTTTAATGATTCTCGTCATGCGAAAACGTATTCAGACCTACACTGCCGCAAGTTGTAGGTTGCTACCCGTGTCGCTGTGATGTTGTTGAACAATCGGTATACATTGCAGACCTTTAATAAAACGTCACAGGAGGCACTTATCATGTCACCTGGGTCTTCACTTATTGCACATATATATCTTCCCACCCCAAATTTTCCTAAAATCTAAAAGTGGGAGAAACAGGAATACACCATATATCCAATATTTTGGAGTGGGTAAGTGGATTAAACTGAGAACAAATCGACCCCATTGTGCGTGCGCTTACCAGTAGCTTCGTAGCATAGCAGCTCCTAAAAAGCATGAAAAAGTACCAAGCATGCAAAGAGTTAAAACATAGAGTGTATATACTCGCTAGAATTGCGAAAAGAGTACCCAACCGAGCGAATAGCAAAGACGCTGATCAGACTTATTTTTGTCAAACGCAATTTTTCTTTACAGTCGTCAGATTTTATTTTTATAAAAAGTTGACGGTTTGGTTCCTTATCAGGACCCAGCATACAAGGCCACCATCGGCGGTACGTCCGGTTCTGCTATGGCTAGACCATTCTTTTGGCCAAAAATGTTTTTTGCCGGACCACTTTTTTGCCGAATATGCTTTTTGGTAGGGTCCTTCTTTCAGTTTCCTTTAGAATTTTTTATGCGATGATCAAAGTTTGTTTATTGTTTGATAACTTAAGCGTGCATAACTCAATGCTCCGCCTGCCTCAGGGTCCTTATCTGGATCCACACTGTACATTTTTTTCGAATATGATCAGCGCCGGTCTTCGCTTCAAGTTAAACAATATTATACAGGAATATGATGCAGACAGAAAAATGCGACAAAATTCACGAGAGCAGTCGCTTATCAGCTATTTTCACACTTTAAAAGCACAGATGAGCGAACTCCCACTGAGTTCCCGCTGTGTCAATGAGAAAATGACCACATCATAAAACGACTGCCAGATTCTTTAACCATACGCGAACAGCGTACATTAATGGTGCATGTTAGTCTGCGCATATATTACTTGCTCATAGCAGTTTCTTGTCTTCACTGCCTAGATGCTACCTTCAGTCAACCATATGCGCATAATAATTTATCTGCGCAGTCTGTTCAGCCCCATTGGTGTTTGCTGTTGAAATACCTTTTACCTTTTATAAATTGTGTTTGGTCTGTTCTAGTTTTTACTGATCCCGATCAACTTGGTGTGAGGGGATTTGTTAAAACCGGTGCATTCTGGGAATTTTTAACCGAGATATATGGAGCGCAAACAGCAATGGTTCAGGTCAAACTGCGCTGTGCAATCTCATCAGAACCTTTGCCGTTCGCTCAAGTTGAACGGCCTCACTTAAAACTCACTTATAAGTTTAATAAATGATTATCGTTTATAATCAATAAGGCCCGACCTCTATGACCTGAGAAAGAGCAGAACAAATATGATGCTATATTCTACAATCGCGGTAACGTTTAATTAAATGATATGCCATGTGTTGTAGATGCGCAGCCTGATTTGAGTCTTCTCTCCGTATAGAATAGTTTAGATACGCAAAATAACTTTTAGCGTAATATTGAACGTAAATATTTTTTTATCCATCCGTTTTAATATTTGTTTTGGGTGCTCAAAAGAACCGTCTCATTGAGACAACATATATTTTGGTAGTGTAGAATGGTCAATGGTGACAAACGATACTCAACTAGCATTATGTAGATAATATATAGTCGCTGTGTTTTAGTAGATATATAATCCACTCGCCTTGTGTCCATGGGGTCCTGAGTTCGATCCCTGGCTCCTCCAGTCTACCGTATGAGGCTCTTTGTCGTGACCTTGTCTCCATACTCGGACCCAATGCTGG
Organism: Loripinus fragilis; assembly: GCA_964019695.1. Taxonomy (NCBI): domain Eukaryota; kingdom Metazoa; phylum Mollusca; class Bivalvia; order Lucinida; family Lucinidae; genus Loripinus; species Loripinus fragilis. Next base: position 47,628,611 of record OZ026528.1, read on the forward strand.
GTCCAAGCTCCATATGACCTACTGGACGTTTGACACAAACTCACTCACCCTATCAGCCAGATTTCCATCGAACGAAGAATTTTAATGTATTTTTTTCTTGACACATATATATATATATATACATCCATGCTCATTCACCTTGACTTATCCCGTTCTCGCTGGTGGGGACTTGTCACGTGCAAACAGTTTGACTCATGTCAGACACGAGAAACCGGGGCTAATCTGGATCCAAATCATTTGGCTTCGGTAACAGGAATTAAGGCGGGGTTCCGGCATTTTCTTTGTCTTTCCTGAGGTTTGCAGTTTGTCAGACTTGGCGAACATTGCAGACCCAGACCAGGTGTTGCGTCATACAGCGTCTGGTCGGACTCTATAATGTTCAGAGAGGTGCCTATTTTGTAAAATTGATAAAATAATATTTGCAGACAGTGAGAACCAAGGTCGCAAAAGGTATGTAATATTTAGGGAAATGCAAAGAGTACGGACCCCGGTTCGACATCGCCGTGTATATTATAGTAGGTAACATTTCATTGAAAATGTTTGATATCTTTCAATTTAGACTGTAAGAAATCCAGTATCATGATTTTGGATTTTAATTTTTACATCGGCGATCAGCGAAGGCTCAAACGAGCCAGTGCATCTGCAAAGTCTGGCCAGAGCCTTCGCTGTTCGTATACATAAAATATGGTAGCAGATGAAGACTCAGACCACAAAGCAATATTATCAAAATGGTAACCATCAAAACATCAAGATAATCCACTTAACTCAAGAACAGCGATAATTGGACTATCAAAGCGTGTGAACGATTATCAATTATTGGTAGTATCGATGACTGAGTGTTTATTGAATGTCGCGTGCCTACCTTGAACGTGTCCGACAGTGTATATAACAAACAAACTAAATATTTTCTTTCACTGTAGACCATTTTTGTCTTTACAAACAGTGTGGACCCTGATGAAATGTCACATTATGCGGCATTTCATCCGGGTCTTCACTGTTTACAAAAGTACGCGTTAAGGAGTCATCAGTATATAATGAGCCAGTTAATAAAATGTTGGTACATTGTGTGAATAGTGAATGCTCAGACCAGCCTGCGCGCCCGCGCAGTCTCGTCAGAGCATTTGCTCGCATACATGATACAGTATTCGTCTTAAAACAACTGAAAGAAGATGCCTTCAATCATTGCTGTTAGCCGCTGGATTATGCATTTGTTTGTTTGTTTGTTTGTTTTGTTGCTTTACGTCCCAGTCAACAGCTATGGTCATGGGGGGGGAGGTCAGTTCACCTAACCACCTTTTTTCCTGGGCAAGCTTGAACAAGCGGTTAATTTTACAGTTCAGATATAGAAGGAGTAAGATTATTAAGCGTGCAGGCGCAGCTATCTAGTGGGGCTATATGCTTAGGTTTTGATTTAAATGTTACTTATTTTCATGCATTAATCGTTAAAAAATAATTATTAACGTCAATGTGAAAAAATGGATTTATCGTTAACGTCAGTACAAAAATTATGAAAGTTTTGGTCTCGTCCAACCCAAATATTGTTGTGGGTACTATAAAGAATCGTCTCATCGAGACGGTTCTTTTGAGCACACAAAACACATGTTTAAATTGATAGGCAAAAATATCATTATAGTTTAATTCTCCTAAAGTTCCCTTCTCTGCACCTATCATGTATTGTATAAGCGATCATAATGCCTCAAAGACTTAGATCTCGGTAGCATGTAAAGAAAAATGAGCCTACATGCGAGAAAACGCGATGTTGTTGGATGCGAATAACAAAGCGCAAAACAGCCTCGCATCAGCGCAGTCTGATCAGCGCCTTCGTTATTTGCTCTAGCTAAACGAGCGAGACGCGAAATTTCACTATTTAAACTAGTCCCTATAGCTGGGCATGCTGGTTTGAGCCAGGTTTTGAGCTTGGCCAGATAAAACACCACTGAGTCTGCGCTGTGTGAAAGACTCATATTATTAATTTAAGTTTATAGCTTAGCTAAGACCTAGTCTATTTCATAGAAAAAAATAAATAAACTTTTCTTTCTATCTTTAGCATGACTGTTTACTTTGCATATTTTATTATTCAGTTTCCCTCCACAGATATTCTAGAGGATTGAAAATCGCGCAATCAGAAACATGCACTGAAATTCAAACTCGATTTTATTTTCTCCACAGGCTCGCTCAAAATTGGAATATTCAATGTGCCTTTATGCAGTCTCGCCAGAGCCATTGCAGCTCATATACCTAAAGTAGGGACGTAGATGAGGACGATATATAGGCCTGTGTTGTCCAACTAGATTGCAGTGCATGCAAGTTCAAGAGAGACGTACTCAAGAACCTAAACATTATGAACTTGCACACCTTTAAAATACGTGGCGATTTTTGCAGTATGCAAACTTTTTAGACCCAGATTAGATAAGACAGAACTTTTATACATACTAGGGGCGAAACGACTAGTGGGGCGAAACGCCTAATGGGGCGAAACGACTAGTGAGGCCGAAACGACCAGGGGGAAACGTCTTGGGGGCTAAACGACTAGGGTAGGAAATGGTTTGGGGCGAAACGTCCCGGATTCGTCCTGCTATGTCCCCGGCCCCAAGTAGTCGTAGTATACAAATGACTGGTGCATAAAATGTATTTCTTTCTATGAAGCTCACCTATGTTTAAGCAAACATTGCATACCCGGACGAAATGCCGTATTACGTGTTTTTTTTTTATCTGTGTCTTGATTGTATGTAAAAGAACATACTGTTAATCAGTATGGATCCCTATCAACTTCGACTTTTTTGGTTGGCCTGGTCCAATTATCAGCAGCATTCCCCAAATGCATTTTTTCATAAATATATTATAGTTTTAAAAAACATCACCTTTCATCCCTTAAAACACAGCTACATCATACTTATTGTAGCAATATCGTTGGGAGAATCCATTGAATGACAAGGGTTAAATACATATTTCAGTGTTTGTTTGTCCTCGAGTATTTTCTTACGAGGTATGTTGCAGCCTTTTAATATACGTAACTGGCCCAAGGCATTATGCACATTGCTTTGTGGAAGCATTATCAAAAGAAAAAATCTTACAACTTTTATACTACATTTCCTGGGTTGAATCAGTCCTGAGCAGAGGATAAAATGTCTTGCACAAGGACACGACGTAGTGCCTCCGGTAAGGCTCAAATACGCAAACCATAGATAAAGACATCTAAGCTCAAAACAAGTTTTACAGCAAGGTAAAGGTATGTAATTTTCTCTTGACCAGGTATCCTGTCCTCGCTAATAAAATAAAGGGATTAATGTAGGTGTAAGGACTATTTGGGTTGCTATGGATACGAGAATGTTTTATCAAAATAATTTGGTTTCCGTCTTTCAATGGAAGAGGGATTGGAAGAGGGTACCAGTCTCCTACAAATATTTGATTGGTCGATTCAATCCCGCGTGAGTGACGTATTCACTCGAGCGATACCGCGATGAATTTACTAGCGTTTCATTGGTTGAAAAAACAACGCAGATATCGTGGGAAGGTTGCGTAGGTCTCGCAAGTCTGGTTGGCTAAAAAAACTTCGCACTGCTTTCGCAGGCAACCGCGTGGCCTACGCCTGCGATAGGCGTGCGAAGGCAACGCGCAGTCTGCGCACGTGCGAAGACAACTCGCTAGCGATCGCCACTGTAGCACTGTTTGTTTAATTAACCCTTAATGCGCCAATCGCAACAAAAGTCGTCTGCTTTTCTCTCCTGCTAAAATGTTTAAGAAGCCTCTATAGCAAACAGTGTGGACTCAGATCAGACTGCTCCTATAGGAGCAGTCTGCTCTGGGTCCACACTGTTTGCTTCTATACTTAATTTGTCAGTAATGCTAGGCAATTATCTGCAGCAGACAACTTCAGAAGACGACCTTTTCAGATGCATTTTTTCTTGGCGCTTTAAGGGTTAAAGCACTTTAGCCTTTAAAGCGACGATCACGACTGCAGCAGACGACAAATTTTGCGACATCTTTCTTCATTTTCAAAAAAAAAAAAAAAAAAAAAAAAGGTTTGATATTTCAGGAGAATTGTCTGCCAGCAGACAATGCTTATGAAATATCATGTCTTATTTGTTATTCTTGAAAAAGCAGCAAAATTTGAAATTGTTTTCTGCGGCAACCTGTCGGTGGCGCTTTATGGAGTGTAAAGTCACACTATCATCATCTAGAAGGCGAGATTCAGTCTGGACAAGGTTCGCTTGAAAGGTTTCTTCTGTTTTTCTCCTGCTGTCCATGATTTAGATTTCTTCCGGAAGTGACGTAAATCTGAGCCATGGTCCGCATGTAACATTGGCTTGTAGCTGATTGGATCACACAAATTCTGAAAATAAAAAGTAATCACATATGATATATAGTAGACAAAGCTTAGTTACATATTCTGAGAAATGGAAACAGAGATAATAATCTAAACTGACATCGAAAGTGCTGAAATAAGGATCAGGGGCGTCAACGTGCCATGTCTGCTGTCTAGTGACGAGCTTGTCGAAATACAGACTGATTCAATGTCCTGGAATTTTACTCAAAACTGGTATGCTTTTGTTCGCAGATGTTGTCATTACTAAAACATAGGGTAGAAAATAGGTGACAGAACCCCACCCTGTCCCAACCCCTGTAAATATCACAGTAACATAATAATAATTGGGCGTCGATGCGAGAAAACCAGTCTTCGGAGGTTAACGAACAACACAGCCGCAGACCAGCCTGCGCATCCGCGCAGTCTGATCAGCGCCTTTGTTTTCGCTATTCGGAAAGTATCACATGTAAACTTGCTATAGGTGAAATTTTAATTTTCTAGCTAGTCTCTGTAGCTGAGGAGACTGGTTTGAAACTCGCTTTGACGGAAACCAAGACAGCTTTTCTCGCGTCAAGGCCCATTATTACAAGACAGACCGTTTTATGCCACTTTTCATATAGATCTGATATACTTTATATATGCGTCTCATATGCTTTTAGGAAATAAGTCAAGCGTTTAAAGGGACAATTAATACAAAATATTTGGTAATGATCACATAGTCGGCAACCGAAGACTCAAGTGAGCCACCATTTATGTACAGTCTCTGCAGAGTATTCGTTGCTCATAAATATATACAGTAAGACATGAAATATAAGGACAGACCAAACAACAAACATAAACCCTATGGGATAGCTGTACAGGTACAATGAAAGTTGCTTAGAGTTTTGGTAATTTTGCGCGAAATTGTTTGCCCAACTCTCAAAATTATTTTTAGGAAAATTTGAAATTCTATCTTACCTTCTGATTCTCAAAGAACGCCTTGTAGCCACCTTCTAGAACATATATCTCAGGGTAGACCAATGTTGGATAACTGTCTTTGTTTAGTTCTCGATCTTGATCTCGTAGAAAACGATACATCTTTGGACCTCGTTCTGAAGAAAACTCGCAGTGGAAGATGAGCACGTGTGGTAGATCTGACGTCACAGGTTTCTGGAGTAACGAGTGGATGGCATCCTTGGTGTACAAATTAACAGCTCCCTGAAAATAAAAAAAAATACTTATATAATCAATCATTCGACACAATTCAAAAAGAAATGAGAAAAGAGTGACATTTATCTACGCTTACGCTTATTTATGCAAAATGTATGGGTTCGATTTGGCCCAAAAGATCAGTTGTACATACCATTTGTCAATATTTTGTTAAAGCAAGGAAGAAGGCAAAGATCAAAACTAGATATGCAAAAGTGTCAACAACACACAAACACAAGAGAACATCACATACAAGAGAGCCAAGAGGTCAGCCCTTTCTTGAAACGTTTATGGAGACGTACACCAAATGCACTGAGTTTCATGCTTTTTGCAGTGTACTGTTCTATCCTTTTGATATATAAGCATTATTTAATATATATGTGATTGGCTTTATTTCTACTTGAAAGCCATTGAATAATTTAGATGCACATGAAATGAGTTTTTATAGTGGTACCGAGTCGCTACTACATGTAGCTGACGAGCGATTTTTTTGTGGTAGTCTACGATATATTGAAACGCTTAGATTGTCTACACCTAAACAATAGATAAAGTAACGATAAAGTAGTGAGTTTCCTAACTTACCTTAATATGGCCTCCCTCATACTCATATGGATACCGACAGTCGACGATGGTCACATGACCCAGCTTGTCGCCATAGCAACCATCAACAACATCAGCCATCTGAAAGAAACAAGAAAACAGCATTTGTTTACTTAGTTATATACATGTTTCTATACGGTGTATTATTCCACAAGTCGTATATCACAAATGCCAAACCTGTTATAACTATCAACAACTCTGAGGCCTGCTTTTTGTACAAAACATATTATGACCTCACTGTCGGAGTCTCCTTGTTTAATAGTACAAGCGTTTGCAAATAAATTACATGTTACTAATAAAAAAGCATAATATTTATTTATAGATACACAGCATAGCATATGTAAATGTAATTTCAATTTTATTTATGTATCTTTTTGTCTTCGTATTTTAGGAATTACATGTATACATGCCACAAATGTGGCATTTGTATGTTTATGTACATGAAATAAATAACAACAGACACATGGGTAATTGATTGAAAACAGGAATAAGCACATTATTTTGTGCATCACGTTTTTTTATTATTTACATTTTACTTCCATGGTCTTGTCTCGAATTATAGTTTTTTTCACTTCTAGAGAAAACAAATATTCAGCTGTATTGTTACAAAGAAACCAATGACTCTTTAGTGCAAACTGGCCGTCGCACATTAAAGATTCCCTCTCAGTATTTGACATGTAAAAATAAATAAACCTTACCGTATCAGGAGAGATGGTCTGTAGATCTTTGTGTTTTCCGGATATTGTTGGGAGACTGTAAACACGTGACCCATCCGCAATGAGGTCATCATCTGACGTCAGTCGATCAACGGCACTAACAATCGTCTCAGCGTGTTCTAAAGCTGATGGTTCATCCTTAAATAAAGAATTACAAACTTGTTGTATTAGAAGTCAAAGCACACACAAATATTCTATATACAATTCAATTCCTGATAATCTTTCTCGTAGCCTATAGTAAATTAAGGAGGACCTGGGGCTGGTATAGTTTATCTCTTAGCATGATGAGCAATTTTTAATACTTTTGTTGTCGAAGGTTGACCTTTTTCAAAATAACCTTTTTTTTTCAAAAAAAATAAAAAAAAATAAATAAATAATAATAAAAAAAATCAGGGACACTATCAGAGTGTCACTGAAACGGTTTGAATCTTGATCAGGACTGACGTTCTGTTGTTCCTGGTCTTGGTCCAAACTGTTTGTAAATGTCATCAACAGACGATAAAAATTGCCGCTAGCAGGGAAAGACTAATCAGTAAAACTTGTCAGTTCGCAATAACTTGAATATAATTACAGTGTTGCAATATATATTTGATTTAAATACCAATAAAAGAGTTTGATGAATTATGCTGTCGCGGCATCATTAGGAAAACAGCTATGAAGGAATTCATTAACTGCATGACTTTATAAAAACGGAGATGTCCATATGATAATAAAACGGTACTTGATTACATACTATATGTATACAGACTCATATTTTAAGTGTGACATACAAATGATTGAAGGAATTTCGTCTAATTCAATGCATTCAGAATAAATACTCTGTTGTCACCTTTAATTTAAGTCATTTTGTAATTTATGTTTCAAACATACAAATCTTACCTTGGTTGTAAACACTTGAAGATGCTCATCAGTTTCTCTTGCTTTCTTGGTTGCTGGGGAGTAGTGTTCTACTTCTTGGTCTTCTGCAAGGCGCTTCCCTAAGAACAGGCTTCTTCTTGCATCACGTGACCGGAATCGACGTGACTTTCCACAGGATGGAATCTCAATCTGAAAATTAGAAAGTCATTTAAGCAACAATAACAACAGCAAAAATAGGAAAAAAAAAACAACAACAAAAAAACCATTCATTACCCTGTACATTTTTCTATAAAGCGATACATATTTTACTGATAATATTCAGTGATAAATTCTGGTTTATCGCATTCTTGAGGATGGCAATTATAATTGACTAAGATTGCAACCTGTATGAAAGCATTGGCTATGTGTTGTTGTATAAGATAGCACTTTCTGTAAAAAAATACCTGTATATATTGTCTCATGGTGTCACAGCACTAAAATGACCAATCCAGCTCACCGCCTCTTCCGCTTGTGGAGGCGGCGATGAGTTAACTGTGTCATTTAATAGGTCATCACTTTCGTTTGAAATAGCTTTCTGTATTTTCAGTCTATAGGCAAAGCCCCACTTTAGTAAAGTGCTGAAGGATGGCAAGCTTTTTTGAAAAGTATAAACTTGTGACTTTATCATTGTTCTTACTCATTTGATATGATTTATTTAAAATAATAATTGAGTCGTCTAAATATAGGTCAAACATTAATGCCGACTTTTGAACTTTTCCTCCCTATTACTGTTTGCCTTAGTTTAACAGTAAAAAAAGTAGGAAAAGAAGTATTGAAATAAAACTCACCAAAAAGTCTGACTGAGACTTGAATCCAGAATCAAAGGAGCTGTCGACCTTGCTGTAAGGGGTGATAACTGCTGTGATTTCATCATTTTCCCACTGCTGTGGAACAGGAGAGCCAACGTCATCAGCGAACAAACGCATTCTGTAAAAAAAGAGAAAAGAATGAATAAAGAAATAAGAAAAATATGGATACACCATAAGCGGACTGATAAGTGCATACCAATAAGGCTGCTGTCGCCTCTACAGAGTTAATGTAGTACGCGTAGTTGCATATTGCCTGTTTGTCAGTGAGAAACTCAGTCCGCGCTTGAAATATTCAATGCTGTTACAATGATTACAGTACTTATCGAATCATCGAGCTGTGAAGGCTCGGGCGAGCATGTGCATACAGTCTAGCCAGAATCTTCACTGTTCACATACACGAAGTTTTGGATGTAAATGAAGTGTCAGGCCAAAGTTTTGACCTCGAGCTTCGCTCCCAAGGATACGCTGGCACATGACTATGTACTACAGAAAATTGCGCGTGTGCGTCACGTGTACTGCTCGATTATTATCTTGTAACCTTTGCAATCGGGAAACCCATAAACGAGTTCTTTTTGCACATGCACATAGTGAAGACCCAGATGAAATGTAGCACAATGCTGCATTTCATCAGGGTCTACACAGTTTGTAATGGGAAAAATATCTCAAGACAAAAGATTACAATATCTTTTTGAATATTAAAACCTGATAACCCTAGATATGTACAATAGACTATCCAAGGTTAATTATATGAAACATAGATAGATAGAGCTTACCCCATTTACATGTATTTGAATATCAATTCCTTTATTATCCTACAGTGCAGATTGCTAACGAGTTGTCCATTTTTGCGGGTCTCGTGCGAGACTCCTGCGAGTCCAACGCGTGTGAAATTAACGCATATTCCTTCGCGAATACACGCACTTTTCGCGAAGTTCTTCATATGAACCAATCAGAAACGCGTGGTCCGCGCACAGGATAGCCGTCCAATCATATTACTGATATGACCTGCGATAATCTACGCATGCCAACGCAGGGACATTTTAGCCAATAAATTTACTACTAACGCCGTGCGTGGGTATTGAGGACATCTGGTGTTCAGGACAGTACCTGTCTTTTTAATCTCTTAGCAGGTGGCAGAGTAACCATAGTAACGGCGTTTAATTCACTGGACTGTTACAATATTTTATAGTGAAATAGATTTTCGAAAAAATAGAAGCATTACTGATCAGAATAGTATGCCAAACAATTCTGCGCGTGTGCATCGAACACTGATCAGAGTGTACATCAGATTTGCATAAAAACAACGTAAAATAAGTATCATTTTTAATTAGTTTGATGCATTTCCATAACAAATTGGATCAACGAGGAAAGAAAGAAAAAATGTCTTGCACGCGTAGATTAGTAACAGAACAGAACAGAACAGAAGTTTTATTAGACTTAAGCATATACAGCTCATCGTCACAAAACAAAAATACATATATGTGAAAGTAGGATACATATGGAATGTACTGAGAGTGAAAAACATTTTCAAGTAGAAGGACAAAATATAGTAGCATTTAGCTAACTAGTAACAAATGTTGGCAGCCAAAAAGGCGACCATCGCGCCTTTAAGCCCTACAGCAACCAAAATGGCCAAACCTCTTGAAAGAGGCCTCGCCATTCCGAATGCTTTAGTGCAAAAAAGGTGCTAGTAATATTGCCATGTTGGTACGACTGCTGCTGTTGTTGTAATTGTTGTTGTTGTTGTTGTTGTTGTTGTTCTAAACAGTAATGTTGAAACCTGCTTACAGCGTCTGTTTTACCATATAACACTCGGGATGGCCAACAATCTATTGAGGGTTCACCATTCCGAGTGTTACACAACACGTACACAGATGCAGTCTGACCATCGCTTGACATATGTATGGTGCTGATAAGTATGATATATCTGTCCTACCTATCAGAATGAACTTTCCTCATTTATCAACCGGATGGGTTTATTTTACATGTTTTATGCATTTTTTTTTTTAATTTATTGAACTTTTAGAGGACCCGTCTGTGAGCCAATAGTGAATACCCTGATTAAACACCGCGTACTAGATAATATGCGAACCAAACCATGATGTGGCTCTGGGAGGTATTGCAAACAGCCTGGTCCCAGATCAGTCCCGACAAAATGTTCATCCTGATCTAAACATTTTGAAAATCTGGTGGTATTACTGAAAGTTTTTTGGAAGACATTTATTTTGAAAAAGTTTTCAGCAGACAACTTAACTCATGTAGAACTCATCGTTTAAAAACAACAACAGATAGGCCAGTAGGCTTCGACGGCGAAAATCTGTGTTCAGGATTTTCGACCAGGTAAGGTTCAACCAGCCTGATTAGCTACAGAGACTAGCTAGAATCCAGAATTTTGCGTATGGCAAGTTTAAAGCCCTCAAGATAGCGAAAAATAAAGGCGATTATCAGACTGCGCGGATGCATAGGCTGTTCTGCGCCTTTGTCATTTCTTCTCCAATAAACGGGATTTAACTTTAGTGTAGAAGCGGACAGTAACCATGGTTAAAGGCGTTTTATCCACTTGACTGTATTTCGCAGATTATTGAAATTATTAGTATACTGTAAATTTTATCAACCCATTTAAGGCAAATGGAATTTCCCACTCTTGTCCATTGAACCAGTCCATTTCCATTTTAAGGGTTGATGGATGGTAATTTTCATTTGTATTCAAATTTTAATAGAACATTCTGTGTGCAGACAGTGGGGACCCTGATCAGATGCCGCGTTCTGCTGCGTCAGATCTGGGCCTGCACTGTTTTCCTATGTCCCACAAAAAGGACGATAGGCTTATATGGGTTAACGTCGTAAATAGAAAAAATAGTTTTCTTGCATGCTAGTTACAAACGCGTAGATTACCTCTACACACCGCGTACAGTCTGATGATCGCTCAGGATATTCAATGTATTCACGTTTTAGACGAACCTTGAGTGCGCGAACAGTGAAGACCCTAAGTAAACGCCACGTTCTGTGGCTCTGATATTGGTCTGTGCGGTTCACCTATGTTCCACAAAAGGGACAAAGGGTTTATATGAACTGAACCTGTTCAAATCATTCAAAAGATAGATTTCTCGTGACGTAGGCAACTTATAAATAAAATATTAAAAATTGCCAATGGAAGCGTCGATCCCTGGGTTTGATTTTACTGTTATAACCATTTATTTTGCAGAAAATCAACAGACAGCCAAACTCATGCAGAACACATTATTTATATGCTTATATATGATCATTACTTAGCATTTTGAAAGTACAAAAATAAGTATGACCCTAGCAACGAAACGATAATACGTATTTTGGATTTTACTGTATTTTTATCATTTTGATTTTTATCAAATGGGCCTTTGAAACAATATTTCAAAATCTTTTTTCCACTTTATTTAAGAAACACCTACACAGTGTCAGAATTTCTCACTCGAACAGATGGAATCCAGATCAGTTTGACGCTTTGTCGGGCCTGATCTGGATCCACATTATTTGTACCAAAATTATCGCCACTAGCAAGTGAGAATCTTAACCAATACATCAATTTAACAGCGTTTGATCTGGTATCCACTGTTTGCCGTTGCCTATGTCCAATTAAAGGACGCTATGTTTGTTTAGTTTAAACACATCCCTTAAACATAATCCGATATGCTTTTTAACCCTTTCAGACCGATTGAATTCCCCACAAAATGCATGAAAGTCAGGATGGCCCATTGCATATATTGAGGGGTCATTGATTATATTTGGAAAGTTTGAATATTCTCACTCCTATTGATAGGACAGGTTCATTTCGGAATAAGTAATTTTGATGGCTTCCGGTAAATATATTTATACTTAACTACTAAAGAAACCTGACACATACTGTGCGTCAATTTTTTAGTAGTAAATGAATACGCGCTTGTCTAGCTTTCCATTGCGTTAAGCCGAACAAAGGCAGACTAAGATGCACTGAGAATATTTGAAAAGATGAACTAATTTCAGACGTCAGCTATCAAAACGTCACGTAACCCCTAAAATCAATTTTCGCAAGAACAAAGAAATCATGCACAATTCACCTAAGTCCTGCTGATAACAAGACGTTTCACCCCAAGACGTTTCCCTCTAGTCATTTCCCCCTAGTCGTTTCCCCCTAGTCGTTTTGTCTCTATTTTCAATCCTATTCGTCCGCCCCCATACCCTAGTCGTTTCGCCTCATACCCTAGTCGTTTCGCCTCATACCCTAGTCGTTTCGCCCCCAATACCATTTCATACCTAGTCGTTTTGCCCCCTTTTTTTAAAAAAAAAAAATATTTAATTGTCATATGTAGCTAGGTGGGTTGATATGACAAATAGCTAGGTGGGTGGATGGAAAGCTGTGTGGATGGATGGACGGACGGACGGAGGGATAGACAGACTGGATGAATGGGTGGGGTGTCGGTCTTATTACCGCAGGATACCACAGGATATCGCATGCTACCCCCGGATGCTGCAGGATACCTTTATAGATAGTAATTTAACATGAAGTTACATGGTAAATTAATTTTGAAATAATAACAAGAAAAACTATAACATGTGTTACATGTTATAAACGGCGTTGTTGAAAGGTTCTTATGAATAATAATAGATGAAGGATAATAATGAAGTTTTTTTTTTCGCAATGAGATATACATTAAAGCGGCTTTGAAATGAGTCATTTTTAAAGCTTGACGTTTCGCTAATAAACCATTCAATGAGATGGTGATGGGGAAGCAAGCTTTTGTGAATACTTGATATCATCAGTCTTTTATGAAAACCAATACTTGTCCGCGGGGAAAGAAAAAGTTAGACTGCATTACGTCCCTTGATATACAGTATTTTAAAAAAGAACAAGAAAAACTATGACTTCTCAAGTCGAAAGAATAATATCCCATGCATTTTCCTCCTTTTGATGGAAAGAAACCCAACCCCAGCCATGAGTTTGCGGGTGATAGGAAAAATCTACTAGCGTGCCAGTAGCAAAATAAAGAAAGATGATGATTGCTTCCGCGTTTGACACAACATCGAAACAAACCTCAGGTCAAACTAATCGAATGACCTATTTTCCGCGTTTTGCCTTAAATATTTCTTAGGTTATTTTCTTTGCTTATTCATATTTTCTGCGTGTATGCCCGTCGTACGTTCTGTTGGTTTGTTTAACTTTTTTTTCTTGCTCCTATTTTTCTAATAAAATGAAAAGTTTGTTTCTGTTTTATCGTAGCACTGATTTATCGCACACTGCTAAATATAGAATGAATGACGTCACAATGATTTACAGAATAGTCCTTTAAATACTTATTTAATATACTTATTTAAGAATTTCGTATCTATAGTAATGAATTATCAATAAGTTCGCCCCAGAAAACCGCTGATAACACATAATTGGAAATATTTTCTTGGTAGAAATATTAATTACAATTCTGAATTATTCTAAGTTAGACCATTAGACCTGCTGGCGAGTGTGAAAAATAGGTACAGTCCGTGGGTATAACAGGGGTTGAACATCCGACATTTACACTGAAAAGACACTCGATTTTAGACGTTTTAAATACTCTTTTAATAAGAGAAGTCTACGTTTGTTTTTACTTTACCCTTGGAGAAACGAAAAAATTAATCAAACATTATTCATTGAACAATAACTTTGATCACACCCCTCTTCGGAATAGTCCATTTCAAAACCAATTACAATTATAGGCTAAGTAACCACTGTTTCATAAATGAACTAATATTAGTTACTTATGCATTAATAAGTAACGCCGTAGAAAATACAAATCCTCAACTGTTTTCGTTTGTTGATAGGATCACTGGACAATTCGGCCCATCATCTGGCTGAATACTCGTACTTCACTATTTTAAGCTGGTGACTATTGATTATTAGACGCACATAGGTTACTTTCCGAAGAACTAATCGGTTGTTCTCCGGAAGTTAACGGCGATAGGCGATACTCTTAGGTGACGGATAATCCCTGGGGCTATAGTTCTTATATTGGTCATAATAAAAGACAGATTTTATAGTTTTATGACGCGTTCAGATTCAGAAGTGTTTTGCTGCAAAAACTGCTCATGTGAAATAAATGTGACAAAACCTAACAAAATGGTTATGCGCCACCGCACACTACCTTTTAAATTTCCAGTTTTGACATGCGGCGTTTCGTCAGGGTCTTTGCTGAACAGAATAAGACTAGTATCACGATCTAAATTGTTCAGTACAATAACAAATTTTCAGTCATGACAATGTTATCAAAAATGTCGCTTCATAAACAGATGATCAGACGGCACAATAATTATTCATGACTCGGACCCAGTATACTGGGTCCGCGTTCATGGTAATTGAGAATAAATACGATGTTGCTGAAGCGTCAAGCAACAGTGTGTCATTTTAAAGGTGTCTTCGTTGCTCAATGAGACGGTTCTTTTGAGTACCACAATACATGTTTATCATTGTATGTTTATGTATCGTTATAGAGAAACAAAATAAAATGCAAGTAGAAATGCACCGCGACGCAGGAAAATGACCACTCGGACAGTGCGCAGTGAGGTCATAGCTTATTTTTCGACTTGACCCAACGTTCATTAGAGTGAACAGTAAAGGTTTTGGCGAGAGTGCGCAGTGCATACTCGCATTCGCATGCCATATGCCTCCATAAAAGCATGTTGTGTGCAACTTCTAATAACTGTTATATAGGCAAAGCACACGAGATCTTGGTACTTATTGTACATGTCTCTGATAACCGCAAATGCTGACGTATCCAAAGTGGATATATAGGGGTGGTACTGGCCATATTTCCTTTTGAAAACATTATAAGTTCCAGATTAAAACTCTTTTTAAAACAGTGTAAATCCAGATCAACTGGTTTCTTTAATGATTCTCGTCATGCGAAAACGTATTCAGACCTACACTGCCGCAAGTTGTAGGTTGCTACCCGTGTCGCTGTGATGTTGTTGAACAATCGGTATACATTGCAGACCTTTAATAAAACGTCACAGGAGGCACTTATCATGTCACCTGGGTCTTCACTTATTGCACATATATATCTTCCCACCCCAAATTTTCCTAAAATCTAAAAGTGGGAGAAACAGGAATACACCATATATCCAATATTTTGGAGTGGGTAAGTGGATTAAACTGAGAACAAATCGACCCCATTGTGCGTGCGCTTACCGGTAGCTTCGTAGCATAGCAGCTCCTAAAAAGCATGAAAAAGTACCAAGCATGCAAAGAGTTAAAACATAGAGTGTATATACTCGCTAGAATTGCGAAAAGAGTACCCAACCGAGCGAATAGCAAAGACGCTGATCAGACTTATTTTTGTCAAACGCAATTTTTCTTTACAGTCGTCAGATTTTATTTTTATAAAAAGTTGACGGTTTGGTTCCTTATCAGGACCCAGCATACAAGGCCACCATCGGCGGTACGTCCGGTTCTGCTATGGCTAGACCATTCTTTTGGCCAAAAATGTTTTTTGCCGGACCACTTTTTTGCCGAATATGCTTTTTGGTAGGGTCCTTCTTTCAGTTTCCTTTAGAATTTTTTATGCGATGATCAAAGTTTGTTTATTGTTTGATAACTTAAGCGTGCATAACTCAATGCTCCGCCTGCCTCAGGGTCCTTATCTGGATCCACACTGTACATTTTTTTCGAATATGATCAGCGCCGGTCTTCGCTTCAAGTTAAACAATATTATACAGGAATATGATGCAGACAGAAAAATGCGACAAAATTCACGAGAGCAGTCGCTTATCAGCTATTTTCACACTTTAAAAGCACAGATGAGCGAACTCCCACTGAGTTCCCGCTGTGTCAATGAGAAAATGACCACATCATAAAACGACTGCCAGATTCTTTAACCATACGCGAACAGCGTACATTAATGGTGCATGTTAGTCTGCGCATATATTACTTGCTCATAGCAGTTTCTTGTCTTCACTGCCTAGATGCTACCTTCAGTCAACCATATGCGCATAATAATTTATCTGCGCAGTCTGTTCAGCCCCATTGGTGTTTGCTGTTGAAATACCTTTTACCTTTTATAAATTGTGTTTGGTCTGTTCTAGTTTTTACTGATCCCGATCAACTTGGTGTGAGGGGATTTGTTAAAACCGGTGCATTCTGGGAATTTTTAACCGAGATATATGGAGCGCAAACAGCAATGGTTCAGGTCAAACTGCGCTGTGCAATCTCATCAGAACCTTTGCCGTTCGCTCAAGTTGAACGGCCTCACTTAAAACTCACTTATAAGTTTAATAAATGATTATCGTTTATAATCAATAAGGCCCGACCTCTATGACCTGAGAAAGAGCAGAACAAATATGATGCTATATTCTACAATCGCGGTAACGTTTAATTAAATGATATGCCATGTGTTGTAGATGCGCAGCCTGATTTGAGTCTTCTCTCCGTATAGAATAGTTTAGATACGCAAAATAACTTTTAGCGTAATATTGAACGTAAATATTTTTTTATCCATCCGTTTTAATATTTGTTTTGGGTGCTCAAAAGAACCGTCTCATTGAGACAACATATATTTTGGTAGTGTAGAATGGTCAATGGTGACAAACGATACTCAACTAGCATTATGTAGATAATATATAGTCGCTGTGTTTTAGTAGATATATAATCCACTCGCCTTGTGTCCATGGGGTCCTGAGTTCGATCCCTGGCTCCTCCAGTCTACCGTATGAGGCTCTTTGTCGTGACCTTGTCTCCATACTCGGACCCAATGCTGGGTCCAAGCTCCATATGACCTACTGGACGTTTGACACAAACTCACTCACCCTATCAGCCAGATTTCCATCGAACGAAGAATTTTAATGTATTTTTTTCTTGACACATATATATATATATATACATCCATGCTCATTCACCTTGACTTATCCCGTTCTCGCTGGTGGGGACTTGTCACGTGCAAACAGTTTGACTCATGTCAGACACGAGAAACCGGGGCTAATCTGGATCCAAATCATTTGGCTTCGGTAACAGGAATTAAGGCGGGGTTCCGGCATTTTCTTTGTCTTTCCTGAGGTTTGCAGTTTGTCAGACTTGGCGAACATTGCAGACCCAGACCAGGTGTTGCGTCATACAGCGTCTGGTCGGACTCTATAATGTTCAGAGAGGTGCCTATTTTGTAAAATTGATAAAATAATATTTGCAGACAGTGAGAACCAAGGTCGCAAAAGGTATGTAATATTTAGGGAAATGCAAAGAGTACGGACCCCGGTTCGACATCGCCGTGTATATTATAGTAGGTAACATTTCATTGAAAATGTTTGATATCTTTCAATTTAGACTGTAAGAAATCCAGTATCATGATTTTGGATTTTAATTTTTACATCGGCGATCAGCGAAGGCTCAAACGAGCCAGTGCATCTGCAAAGTCTGGCCAGAGCCTTCGCTGTTCGTATACATAAAATATGGTAGCAGATGAAGACTCAGACCACAAAGCAATATTATCAAAATGGTAACCATCAAAACATCAAGATAATCCACTTAACTCAAGAACAGCGATAATTGGACTATCAAAGCGTGTGAACGATTATCAATTATTGGTAGTATCGATGACTGAGTGTTTATTGAATGTCGCGTGCCTACCTTGAACGTGTCCGACAGTGTATATAACAAACAAACTAAATATTTTCTTTCACTGTAGACCATTTTTGTCTTTACAAACAGTGTGGACCCTGATGAAATGTCACATTATGCGGCATTTCATCCGGGTCTTCACTGTTTACAAAAGTACGCGTTAAGGAGTCATCAGTATATAATGAGCCAGTTAATAAAATGTTGGTACATTGTGTGAATAGTGAATGCTCAGACCAGCCTGCGCGCCCGCGCAGTCTCGTCAGAGCATTTGCTCGCATACATGATACAGTATTCGTCTTAAAACAACTGAAAGAAGATGCCTTCAATCATTGCTGTTAGCCGCTGGATTATGCATTTGTTTGTTTGTTTGTTTGTTTTGTTGCTTTACGTCCCAGTCAACAGCTATGGTCATGGGGGGGGGAGGTCAGTTCACCTAACCACCTTTTTTCCTGGGCAAGCTTGAACAAGCGGTTAATTTTACAGTTCAGATATAGAAGGAGTAAGATTATTAAGCGTGCAGGCGCAGCTATCTAGTGGGGCTATATGCTTAGGTTTTGATTTAAATGTTACTTATTTTCATGCATTAATCGTTAAAAAATAATTATTAACGTCAATGTGAAAAAATGGATTTATCGTTAACGTCAGTACAAAAATTATGAAAGTTTTGGTCTCGTCCAACCCAAATATTGTTGTGGGTACTATAAAGAATCGTCTCATCGAGACGGTTCTTTTGAGCACACAAAACACATGTTTAAATTGATAGGCAAAAATATCATTATAGTTTAATTCTCCTAAAGTTCCCTTCTCTGCACCTATCATGTATTGTATAAGCGATCATAATGCCTCAAAGACTTAGATCTCGGTAGCATGTAAAGAAAAATGAGCCTACATGCGAGAAAACGCGATGTTGTTGGATGCGAATAACAAAGCGCAAAACAGCCTCGCATCAGCGCAGTCTGATCAGCGCCTTCGTTATTTGCTCTAGCTAAACGAGCGAGACGCGAAATTTCACTATTTAAACTAGTCCCTATAGCTGGGCATGCTGGTTTGAGCCAGGTTTTGAGCTTGGCCAGATAAAACACCACTGAGTCTGCGCTGTGTGAAAGACTCATATTATTAATTTAAGTTTATAGCTTAGCTAAGACCTAGTCTATTTCATAGAAAAAAATAAATAAACTTTTCTTTCTATCTTTAGCATGACTGTTTACTTTGCATATTTTATTATTCAGTTTCCCTCCACAGATATTCTAGAGGATTGAAAATCGCGCAATCAGAAACATGCACTGAAATTCAAACTCGATTTTATTTTCTCCACAGGCTCGCTCAAAATTGGAATATTCAATGTGCCTTTATGCAGTCTCGCCAGAGCCATTGCAGCTCATATACCTAAAGTAGGGACGTAGATGAGGACGATATATAGGCCTGTGTTGTCCAACTAGATTGCAGTGCATGCAAGTTCAAGAGAGACGTACTCAAGAACCTAAACATTATGAACTTGCACACCTTTAAAATACGTGGCGATTTTTGCAGTATGCAAACTTTTTAGACCCAGATTAGATAAGACAGAACTTTTATACATACTAGGGGCGAAACGACTAGTGGGGCGAAACGCCTAATGGGGCGAAACGACTAGTGAGGCCGAAACGACCAGGGGGAAACGTCTTGGGGGCTAAACGACTAGGGTAGGAAATGGTTTGGGGCGAAACGTCCCGGATTCGTCCTGCTATGTCCCCGGCCCCAAGTAGTCGTAGTATACAAATGACTGGTGCATAAAATGTATTTCTTTCTATGAAGCTCACCTATGTTTAAGCAAACATTGCATACCCGGACGAAATGCCGTATTACGTGTTTTTTTTTTATCTGTGTCTTGATTGTATGTAAAAGAACATACTGTTAATCAGTATGGATCCCTATCAACTTCGACTTTTTTGGTTGGCCTGGTCCAATTATCAGCAGCATTCCCCAAATGCATTTTTTCATAAATATATTATAGTTTTAAAAAACATCACCTTTCATCCCTTAAAACACAGCTACATCATACTTATTGTAGCAATATCGTTGGGAGAATCCATTGAATGACAAGGGTTAAATACATATTTCAGTGTTTGTTTGTCCTCGAGTATTTTCTTACGAGGTATGTTGCAGCCTTTTAATATACGTAACTGGCCCAAGGCATTATGCACATTGCTTTGTGGAAGCATTATCAAAAGAAAAAATCTTACAACTTTTATACTACATTTCCTGGGTTGAATCAGTCCTGAGCAGAGGATAAAATGTCTTGCACAAGGACACGACGTAGTGCCTCCGGTAAGGCTCAAATACGCAAACCATAGATAAAGACATCTAAGCTCAAAACAAGTTTTACAGCAAGGTAAAGGTATGTAATTTTCTCTTGACCAGGTATCCTGTCCTCGCTAATAAAATAAAGGGATTAATGTAGGTGTAAGGACTATTTGGGTTGCTATGGATACGAGAATGTTTTATCAAAATAATTTGGTTTCCGTCTTTCAATGGAAGAGGGATTGGAAGAGGGTACCAGTCTCCTACAAATATTTGATTGGTCGATTCAATCCCGCGTGAGTGACGTATTCACTCGAGCGATACCGCGATGAATTTACTAGCGTTTCATTGGTTGAAAAAACAACGCAGATATCGTGGGAAGGTTGCGTAGGTCTCGCAAGTCTGGTTGGCTAAAAAAACTTCGCACTGCTTTCGCAGGCAACCGCGTGGCCTACGCCTGCGATAGGCGTGCGAAGGCAACGCGCAGTCTGCGCACGTGCGAAGACAACTCGCTAGCGATCGCCACTGTAAAAGTAAACTGTAGTGTTGTCTTAAAAAACATCAGATACAATATGATTTTCTGAAATTTTTGGTTTATTTATATATGCTCTAGATACATGTCGAGAGGAAGTAAATAATTGGAGGGGAATCGCTTTGAGCACGAGAAATACTGAGACTTCGCAATGACATGTCACTCACTAAGACAACGACCAATTAAGAGATGGCTCGCATCATTGGACACCACTTCCCATGTCAAAACAAAGTGGTTGATGTGATTTATCAAACTTGTATTGTGATACAACAACTGATTACCTGACTTTTGATAGATTTAATATTAAGATAAACATTTAAGTATGCATTTAGTAGATTGACATGCCTGATAATTAGTAAAATGAGAGAGCAACAGACAGACAAACAGACAGACAGACATATGGAAAGCGAGAACTTTGAAGGCACATATATACAAAGGAGCGTAGTCTTAGTCTTCCATAAAACCACACATGGTTCAAACCCGTCAGAAAAAATGCCTTTTAATGAAACAATGAGAAACATTGACAAAGTAACATGTGCATATGCAACAGTCCAGTGTCCCAGCCAGCACAACGTCGGGCCAATATAGGCACGCCAGTGAAACACATTTGAATTGCGTTTCGCTGGTAGGCCGATGGTGACCCGCTTTTAGGTGCTTACAAGGGGAACTTATTTCTTTTGATTTGTTTGTTTCGAGTCCGGCCATTTTTTTTCAGGAATGTCGGGACGGGTCTTCTTGGGTTGAACAAATTTTAAGCAGTGGATAAAGTAGACTGCTACACTGACCTCGTAGTTTCATACGTGGGGCAGTGAAGCAGTCTATGGATAAGTGCCTTGCTAAAGGACACAACACAGTAACCGTCCCTGCTATCGGTGAGTCTCGAACTAGCCACTCTTTGATCGCCAGTCAAACGCTCTACCAACTGAGCCATTGCGTCACGCGGATCCGGTTCTTAATCTATTAGCATAAAGCAAGTGTGGCATTTATACAGTACCGAAAGCAAATGAGCCACGTGATTTCCAACAATGTTCAGTCAGTAGCTTAACACTCATAGAATATTTAAACGCCTAGCAAAGGCTTTGCTCGTCGCACATACCACATTGTTGGAAATCTCATGTCGCGGCTCAAATGTCCAAGGCCTTTGTTCTTCGCATACATCAAAGTTTTCTCGCGAGGAAGTCTAATTTGTATGTGCATAAGGTAACGGAAATTATATGCTTATTCGTATGTACTGATGTCTTGTGTATTACATGTTTCATGTTACTGAGAGAATAAAGCTGAGAGTGATTGATTGACGTTTAACAGCTTGTAGAGGTTATTAGCGTGCATGCGTTTGGTCTGTGATTATAGTCATTGATCATATATTTTCAAAAATTGATTTAATACAATATGGCTGTCTTAGGTGATTCTTATTTTCAGTATTTAACCCTTACCGTGAAGGATAATTTTATGTACAACATTTTGCTCAATATGTATGGAAGCTCACTGTTTGAGCACACACTTCTAGAATGGCAAGCAGTGGATAAACTATTTTCCCTGAAGCAGGCTGATTTGGACCTACACTATTTTAAATGAATAAGTTTGGAATGTGTATTCTTGACATGGTCATGTATTGCATAGTTTAACCATGTAATCAGACACATGATCTATGAAGATTTTCTTTATTACATTATTATTCGATTTATCAGACATATTATCAGCTTACAAGCACTTTTCGAGTTTAAAAACATTGATCTTTTAAAACATGTTATCATCTGAAAGATCACTTCAATCAAAAGATGTGACATATGGAAATACACGTTATAACATGCCGATTACAACACATATTATTCTGAAATCAGTCTCGTAAAAGCGTGATTTGTACATATTACTACTCTAAATTCTCAAAGAATATAATGGTAAGTTAAATAAATAAATAAATATAAATAAATGAATAGATAAATACGAAGAGATATAATTACCTCATCGAAGACATTTTGCAAGATTTATAATCCAACTAATATTATTTTGACTTGGTATATCTTTTGTCAATCACTTATAAATTATTTATGAATCTGAATTGACGGGTCTGTGTTTTATAGGGACTTTAAGCTTTGACAAATCTCAGTCTATGAGGCTGGGACGCCAACTCAGTTAATAATGGGCTTGTGATTCAGAGAAACTTGACACTAGTTTTGCGAGTAGCCATCTATTCATAATTGATATAGTTGTATTATAATTAATGCATTCACAATTAATACCATGCACTTAATTGGCATAACAACTAGATTTTTTGTTGCAAACACATTTACTGTACTGATGATTCGTTAATTAAGTTTTGATCAACTAGTTTTTATTTAGCCCTTTGAGGACTGCAATACTATGGCAAACAGTGCAGACCCTGGTGAAATGCCACATAAGGCGGCATTTCATCAGGGTCTGCACTGTTTGCTAAGACTAAATCGATTTTCAGAGAAAGAAAAGTAATGTTCTTAATTATAACCTGCGACCACATGTAGCCCCTCAATATATATAATGGACCGTCCTGACTTTACTATATGAAATTTTATGGAAAATTATATTTGTCTTAAAGGCTATAATATTTTGTGTTTCTAGTCACATCATAAGAGATTCAATTCAAGTTTGTAAAATGCGAATAACACTGACGCTGACAGCCACTTTGCCTGCTCAGCGTCATTATTATTCCCAGCTAAAATAGTTTAAAAGCTGCACTTTAGCTAAACAAAATTACAATAATCTAGATAGTCTGTGAAGCTGAGTACATTGATTTTAGTAAAACAATGTCTCGAACACCATAGAAGAACAATATAAGATTAAGGGTTTGGTTCTTGTCCGTTGACATTTTGTAACTCGTACAGTAAAACCTGTCTAAAACGGCCACTCTAAAAATACCACAAATTGATTTTCAAGACAAATTATCGCTAAATGCAGGTCAAAAGTATTGCAGAATGCTCCAAGGGGAACATTCTACAATACTTTTGACCTTCATTAAGCTACCTTTTGTCAGTAAGATCTTTGTTTTGTCTATTTTTTAAAACCTGTGTAAAACGGCCACTCAAAAATAGACAAAACAAAGATCTTACTGACAAATGGTAGCTTAATGAAGGTCAAAGGTATTGCAGAATGCTGCAATAATTTTGACCTGTATTAAACGAAAATTGGTCTTGAAAAACAATTTTTGGTCTTTTTGAGAGTAGCCGTTTTACACTGGTTTTACTGTACATGATTCTAATATGGACCAGTACATTAGATTTTGATTTTTTTTATTCGTTAAATACTTCTTTAACCATTCATGATGACGTATCTGGCGGGAGCAGGGGTCTAACGTTTGATCCGAGTCATCATCGATATTAATATTTTGTGTATGCGAGCAACGAAGGCTCTTGGGAGCCTGCGCATAGGTGCATTCCCACGGGTGGTAAACCTAGGAACTACCCCGAATTTGTGTTAACGTAATTTTGTTCCCAAGCCACATCCGGGACACGTCGTGGTAGTTTCCAGGCCGAAAATTGGATAAAGAAAGGTTGTTGTCACTTTCATTTTTGTTTTATTTTACAACTAAGAACGAACAACGGTGAAATCCGACAATGTGGTTCCGTGTAAATATGTTTCAGCGTCCCCTCTAGCCCAAAATTTTGTTTGAAAAGTTATTTTCTTTCTTTAGATTCGTGTTTCCCCACTGAGCATCGGACCAACTTTCCCCAAAGTTCGAAGGATTTTAGCCCATATCTGTCAAATTAAATGGAATTTGATATCATTTGACGATGGAAATGATAAAAAGACCCTGAATAAACATTCCTAAACAGAAAAAAATCTGAGCATTTACTAGTAAACGATTCATGCCCCGTTCGTTTTGTGTGGTAGTTTCCAGCTCATCGTGGTAGTTAAAATGCTATCGTGGTAGTTTCCAAGACTTTGTAGGATACGTTTCTGAAGTGTTAAGAAACATTATAGTGGTTGTTTTTTTTTCCGCATGATAACCCTCGAACTCGTCAATTAATTACCACGGTATGCAAATAAATCTAATTTCAACACCATGAAGAAGCTAAGCTGAGGACTCAAGATATTCAATGTGATGCTTGACAGGTGGAGATCATGCCCTGGACTGCCAAACAACACCCGTCTGGAAATCTAAAGCAAAAGAAAGTCATCAGTTGAGCCGTGGTGGACCAAGCAACACACAAAAAATGATATACTGAAATTGCGTCACTCGCTACGTTGTTCCATGTTCAGTTAACTTTAAGATAAAATGGCAGGCTAAGACTACTGGCCAAAAGTATCGTTAGTATTTGCGTTTCAGAAAAAAAAGGGAAATATCCTCGGGTCGGGACACTTTTTATATACATGTGAGTGCGACGATGAACGGGTATGTTATTTGATAATTAAAAAGCATGTTTATTCAAAAACAAAATATGTGAATATCCCTTCTTTTCATTTCTCATTATTTCAATAGCCCACTAAAATTAAAATTCAGGCAGTCGACATTTGTTATCTGACAAAAGGTTGTTTGAAAAGGTCTTCGTATGAATAAGAGGGGTATCGCCGATCTGATAAGAACCAAAGTCGCATGTAAATTGTACTGAAGTGAAATAATTTATAATGAAACTAAATCACTAAAAACAGACTTTCTTGCGATATGACATCTTGTTTCATTATAAGGTTCTAGCTAGTCGGAGTAGCTGAGTAGACTAGTTTTAAAATAACCCGTTTAACCAGGTGGCATGCCCCGTAAGCAAGTCCCGAGGTTATACAAACTTTTTTAAGCTCAACTCAATTTAGCATGAACTTTATCATGCTCATAAATGTTTTTTTAAATGCTAAAAATATATCGTCTAGATAAATGTATCTTGTTCTATTTTAGAAGAACAGAACAGAACAGGCTTTCTAGCATATAGTCATTCTTAAACATCTCAATGCTATTCGTGACTGTCGTCTGATTTGTCATATGTTGGTGTTCATATATGTTGAATATCTAAACAAACATTGTGAAACCTTAATTCTTCTCATACTATTTGCATGCAAATTTAAATTATTTTGTTGTCTGAACCAACTATTGCAGCAATATTTCACTATATCTGGCTGCGTTTTTCGCCATACTTTTATTGTCGTCTACTGACTTTTTTTAAAAAATAACTTTGTGAAATACGACATGATATTTCGAACAATGTGGTATGTTCGACCAGCAAAGGCTCAGACCAGCCTGCGCATACGCGCAGTCTGATCTGAGCCTTTGCTAGTCGTTTGAATATTCTATGAGCGTTAAGCTCTTGACTGAACATCATTTTTAAGCTTAAAAGGTGGCTGCACATGCTCATCTGAGTCGACACTTGTCAAAATGCAACATTGTAGGAAATCACATGTCGCGGCTCATATTTTAGGAACACCATATAAAGAGAGTGAAGGGAGCGCAGTGGCTCAGTGGTAGAGTGCTTGACTCGAGACCGAGGGGCCGCGGGTTCGAGCCTCATCGTCGTCACTGCGTTGTGCCCTTGAGCAAGAACATTAATCCTAGCTTAGTACTGGTTCAAAACAGGAAGACCCGCCCCTTTATAACTGAAAAATTGTTGATGGGACGTAAAGATTCAAATCAAACAAACAAACAAACAAACAAATAAAGAGAGTGAAACGTTTCGATCCAGATCATCACCGACGTTTATTTGGATCCAACGCGACTGTTTGTAAAGGGTATCGGCATGCGACAAAAATCACCGCTAGCAAGGAAAGAGCTAAGACTTGTTCCATATTTTGGCCAGTTAATGAGATACAATGTACACAATCTTGCACAGCTTTCTAGCAGGGACAGAGTCGTAAAGCTTGACCCGAGTCTCCATTAACGTCCATATTTGGTGTATGCGAGATGTCAAGTCTCTGACGAGACTGCATGTTTGCACAGGCTCGTCTGAGCATTCGCTGCTCACACATGCGATTGGTACCAACATCTTACAAACTAGTCCAGTGTGTTTGCTAACAGGTTAGACTGCATGAAGAGATTACAATGTAGCTGCGACATGATATTTCCAACAATGTGGCATTTTGACAAGTGTAGACTCAGAAGAGCCTGTGCAGCCCCCTTAGAAACTCCAAATGATTTTCAGTCAGTAGCTTAATAGTCGTAGAATATTCAAGCGACTAACAAAGGCTCTGATCAGACTGCGCATATGGTCTGAGCCTTTGCTGTTCGCACATACCTCATGTCGCGGCTCAGATTATGCTTTCGTTATTTGAAATCATATAATAAACGGAATACTGATTGCATAGTCTTTAATCATGCATTTGTAGCTATCTAGTGGGGTGGAAGTCTGTGTGATAACCTGGTTATGTACATGTACATGTTAAATCGGCAATTCTCGTTAATTTAACAGTACTTTTCTCTCATTCCGTACTTCACGCCGTTGTATACTGTTGTGTGATTAGTTTGATATAAACAGTAGGCAGCATATCACTGGAATTGGTACAGTATGATAATGAATTTAAGACAATTGATCATTAGCCCGCCAGTCGCGACAATCTGCTAATCTCGTCTGCTTGTGTTAGCCTATATTGCAAATTAAATGGACCCAGACCAGACTGCTTTCTTGGGAGCAATCTGATCAGGGTTAATATGGTTTGTTTCCATGAAAGTTCTAGTCTGAAATACACTTGAGTATACATGTATGCATTAGACTAAAAAGCAGACTTTTTCAGGGCGGGATAGTGGTAGAGATAGAGCTCATACCTTGGGCTAATGGTATTTAACCCACCTGGACTTTCAAATGGACGTGTCAATTTCCACTTTAAGGGCATTTGTGTGTTATATTGTTTTGTCTTTCGACATTTATAGAAACTTATGTTAGCAGAAAGCAGAGACATTGATCAGACACCACACAACGCCTATGTTAAAAAAGTAACGGTGCAAATATCAGGAATCGATAGAATCAAGTACCACGCCAGACCCATAAGGACGTTCTAGGCATGATGGGTTAAAAACGTCTATAGATATATTTTGCGGCGTCACATGTTGGTTTAAACAGTATTTTATTTCGTTATATACATACAATATTTAACAATTTACACAATAAATGGGCCAGGATCTGACAGTAAGCTAAAAGCTTATACGAGTCATTTCCTGAATAACATTCAATAGCAGCAAATATATGTGAACAGTGTAAAATTCAAACCATTTTCTAGAGAGAGAGAGACATGCGTCACATGTTAGAAGTTTCTAAGCGTTTGGAAATATCTAATTTTTCTTTCGATACACCGCAGAGACAAATGAGCCGCGACATGTGATTTCCAACAATGTGGCATTTTGACAAGTGTAGACTCAGACAAGCAAGTGCAGCCTTCTTTTAAGCTCAGAAACTCCAAATGCTGTTCGGTCAGTAGCTTAACACTAATAGAATATTCAAGAGACTAGTACAGGCTCTGATCAGACTGCGCGTATGCGCAGGCTGGTCTGAGCCTTTGCTGGTCACACATACCAAATTGCTGGAAATTTCATGTCGCGACTCAAATATCGATACTTCGCCTTTTCAAACTCACTTTTTTTCATAATCGTGGCTGTCGATCAATGCACCTCTCTCCAGATAAAGTGCCTAAAAATCTGCACACTTTGGGCAACTTGAATACTAAGTCAAAGACAGTTCAAGAATATATTATATTTTAATTTATTATCATTTTATTATACAAATATAAAGTAAATAGGGAGACAAAGATTGATCCATGTTCTTCATTATTTAAAGGACAATGCACTCAGTATCACCAATAAGAAAGACAGAATGAGAAACAAAAAGAAGAGATTATAAGAATGAATGAAAGAAAGAAAACAAGTAATCAATAACAAACATAACAACATAGTAAACAAAAACATGATATTTTTCTGATCTATGAACAGAACTGACTAGACCGAAATCGACCTACCAAAAGCTCAGCCTAGGTCAGTTGAAAAACAACGAAAATTTAGATATTTTAGTTTTTAGTTGTTTCTCATATACTGGAACATGGCATGCTAATATAAATGCTTTATCGCGAGAAACTTTGTCTCCTGCATCCAGAGAGGTAAATCCAGCATACTCAGCTACAGAAACCAAGAAGTTCATTGAAGGTTTTCTTTTTCCAGAGAGCGGAAATGAAAGGCACTGGTCAGATTGCACATATGTACAAGCTGATCTGCGCCTTCAGTATTGTTTGCATAAAACACATTTGAGCCGCGACATGAGATTTCCAACAATGTGGTATGTGCGACCAGCAAAGCCTCAGATCAGCCTGCGCATACGCGCAGTCTGACCAGAGCCTTTGCTTGTCGCTTGAATATTCTACGAGTGTTAAGCTACTGACTGAACATAATTATGAGTTTCTAAGCTTAAAAGGAGGCTCGTCTGAGTCTACACTTGTCCAAGTGCCACATTGTTGGAAATGACATGTCACGGCACCGGGCTCATTTGGGGTGTCTCGTGACAAGGCTTATGTTAATAAGATTCAAAATAATTTATGCGACTAGCGCATATGTTCAATACTTTTCACGAACAATTCAATATAACATTTGCGACCAGCGCACTATCACGACTATGAACATGTAAAGTTAAGCACATCTCACAAGCTAGCACTGTTTGTTTAATTAAAGCACTTTATCCTTTAAAGCGACAATCACGACTGCAGCAGACGACAAATTTTGCGGCATCTTTCTTCATTTTCAAAAAAATAAGGTATGACATTTCAGGAGAATTGTCTGCCAGCAGTCAATGCTTATGAAATATCATGTCTTATTTGTTATTCTTGAAAAAGCAGCAAAAATTGAAATTGTTTTCTGCTGTAACCTGTAGGTGGCGCTTTATGGGTTAAAAAGTGTAAAGTCACACTATTAACATCTAGAAGGCGAGATTCAGTCTGGATAAGGAACGCTTGAAGGATTTCTTCTGTTTTTCTCCTGCTGTCCATGATTTAGATTTCTTCCGGAAGTGACGTAAATCTGAGCCGTGGTCCGCATGCAACATAGGCTTGTAGCTGATTGGATCACACAAGTTCTGAAAATAAAAAAAAAAGTAATCACATATTATATATAGTAGACAAAGCTTAGTTACATATTCTAAAAAATGGAAACGGAGATAATAATCTAAACTGACATCGTCTGTGCTGAAATAAAGAACAAGAGCGTCAACATGCCAATGTCATTGCTGACTAGTGACGAGTTAGTCGAAATACAGACTGATTCATGTCGTGGAATTTTACCCAAAACTAGTATGCTTTTGTTCGCAAATATTGTCATTACTAAAACATAGGGTAGAAAATAGGGGACAGAACCCCACCCTGTCCCAACCCATGTAAATATCACAGTAACGACCCTATAATATAAGACAGGCCGTTTTATGCGACTATTCATATAGATCTTATATACTATATATATGCCTCTCATATACTTTTAGGAAATAAGTCAAGCGTTTAAAGGGCCAATCAATACAAAATATTTGGTACTGATTACATAGTCAGCAACCGAAGACTCAAGTGAGCCACTATATCTGTACAGTCTCTGCAGCGTCTTCTTTGCTCATAAATATACGGTAAGACATATGAGCCATGACTTGTGATTTTCAACAATGTGGTATTTTGACAAGTGTAAACTCAGACGAGCTTGTGCAGCCTCCTATTGAGCTTAGAAATTCCAAATGATGTTCGGTCAATAGCTGTACAGTCATATAATAATCAAACGACTAGTTAAGGCTCTGATCAGACTGCGTGTATGCTAGTCCCACATACAGCATTGTCGCGGCTCAATATAAGGACAGACCAAACAACAAACATAAACCCCATGGGATAGCTGCACATGTACAATTAAAGTTGTTTCAGAGTTTGGCACTGTTGCGAGAAATTGTTTGCCCAACTCTCAAAGTTATTTATAGGAAAAATTGAAATGTTATCTTACCTTCTGTTTCTCAAAGAACGCCTTGTAGCCACCTTCTAGAACATAAATCTCAGGGTAGACCAATCTTGGATAACTGTCTTTGTTCAGTTCTCGGTCTTGATCTCGTAGAAAACGATACATCTTTGGGCCTCGCTCTGAAGAAAACTCGCAATGGAAGATGAGTACGTGTGGTAGATCTGACGTCACAGGCTTCTGAAGTAACGAGTGAACGGCATCCTTGGTGTACAAATTAACAGCTCCCTGAAAAATAAGAAATATTTATATAATCAAGCATTCCACAAAATACAAAAATAAATGAGAAAAGAGTGACGTTTATCTACGCTTGTTTATGCAAAATAGATTCAATGGGTTCAAGAGGAGCATTTTGATAAATAATCTCAAATAATGTCTTAATTCCAATTTGGGAAAACTTCGACTTGTACATGTCTGAGTCTTGGCTCAGAGAGAGAGAGAGAGAGAGAGAGAGAGAGAGGGCGAGAGAGAAAGAGAGAGAGAATTTGGCCCCAAAGATCAGTGATATATACTTTTGGTCAAGATTTTGTTAAAGTAAGGAAGAAGGCACAAAGATCAAGTATTGATATGGGAAAGTGACTAAAACACAAGAAAACATCACATACAAAAGAGCCAAAAGGTCAGTCAGCCCTTTCTTGAAACGTTTATGGAGACGTACACCAAATGCACTGAGCTTCATGTTTTTTGCAGTGTAATGTTCGGTGCTCTTGATACATTGTATATATAAGCATTATTAAATTAGTGTGATTGGCTTTATTTCTTCTTGAAAGCCAATGAATAATTTAGATGCACACGAAATGAGTTTTTATAGTGGTACCGAATAGGTAGCTTTACGAAAGGTCTCGCTACTAGCTGATGATGTTTACGTTATATGGACACGCTTAGATTGTCGACACCCAAAAAATAGAAAGACAATAAAGTACTGAGTTTCCTAACTTACCTTAATATGGCCTCCCTCGTACTCGTATGGATACCGACAGTCGACGATGGTCACGTGACCCAACTTGTCATCATAGCAACCATCAACAACATCAGCCATCTGAAAGAAACAAGAAAACATCATTTGTTTACTTAGTTATAAACATATGCTTATACATTGTATTATTTCACAAGTATTTTATCACAAATAACTTTCAATAACTGTGAGACCTTCTTTTAGTACAAAACATATTATGACCTCACTGCCGGAGTTTCCTTGTGTCTTGATATGTCTATGGTAAATCAGCTCGATGTCATGTATTATGACGGGAGTTATGAATAAAGTATTTCGTATCGTATCGTAATAGTACAAACACTTGTAAATAAATTACATGTAACTTATAGAAAAGCACAAAGTTTATATTTATTTATAGATAGACAGCAGAGCATATGTAAATGTAATTTCAATTTTATTTATGTATCTTTTTGTCTTCGTATTATGGGATTACATGTATGTTACAAATGTATGTTTATATACATGAAAGAAATAACAAAAGACAAATGGGTATATTTGAAAACAGGAATAAGCACATTATTTTGTGCCTGTTGGCTTTTTTTGCTTCTATGGTCTTGTCCCGAAGTAAAGATTTTTCACTTCTGGAGAAAACAAATGTTCAGCTGTATTATTATAAAGAAACCAATGACTTTTATTGCAAACTGACCATCGAAAATTTGAGGTTCCCTCTCAGTTTTTGACATGTACAAAAAATTAAACCTTACCGTATCAGGAGAGATGGTCTTAAGATCTTTGTGTTTTCCAGAGATTGTTGGGAGACTGTAAACACGTGATCCATCCGCAATGAGATCATCATCTGACGTCAGTCGATCAACGGCACTAACAATCGTCTCAGAGTGTTCCAAAGCTGATGGTTCATTCTTAAATAAAGAATTACAAACATGTTGTATTAGAAGTCAAAACACACACAAATATTCTATATTATTCAAGTCCTGATAAGCTTTCTCCTAACCTAGAATATATGAAGGTGGGCCTGGAGCTGGTATAGTTTAACCTTTTTGAATGATACACAATTTTTCATATTTTGTTGTTTAAGGTTGACTTTATCAGAGTGTCACTGGAACAGTCTGGATCCTGATCAGGACCAACGTTCGATCGGTTCTGATCTGTGTCCTAACTGTTTGCAAATATCATAAACAGACGACAAAAGTCGCCGCTAGCAGCGAACAAGCTACATTTGTAAACAAACCAGTAAAACTTGTAAGTTCGCAATAATTTGAAAATAATTACAGTTTTGCAATATATATTTGATTTAAACTCATTTAAATAGTATTTACAAATAAAAGAGTTTGGTGAATTACACTGTTGTGGCATCAAAAAAGAAAATTATCTATAAAGTACTACATTAACTGCATGACTTTATAAACGCGAAGAAGTCCATATGATAATAAAACTATACTTGATTACATACTATGTATACATACTCATGCTTTAAATTAAACATACAAATACGTGAAGGAATTTCATCTAATTCATTGCATTCAGAATATATACTGCTGTCATGCTAAATATAAGTTATTTTGTAATTTAGGGTTCAACATAAAAATCTTACATTGGTTGTTAATTCTTGAAGATGCTCATCAGTTTCTCTTGCTTTCTTGGTTGCTGGGGAATAGTTCTCCACTTCTTGGTCTTCTGCAAGGCGCTTCCCTAAGAACAGGCTTCTTCTTGCATCACGTGATCGAAAACGACGAGACTTTACACAGGATGGAATCTCAATCTGAAAATTAGAAAGTCATTTTAAACAACAACAACAACAACAACAACAACAACAACAACAACAACAACAACAACAACAACAACAACAACAACAACAACAACAACAACAACAACAACAACAACAACAACAACAACAATTCATTATCCTGTATATTTTTCTATAAAGCTTTACATATTCAACTGATCATGTTCAATGATAAAATGAGAGATTTTCTTCCAGATTTATCGCATTCTGGTGTCTTCAAATTATCATCAGCAGTTTTCTGATTGCCATCATCTTGAGGAAGGCAATTATAAATGACTAAGATTGCAACCTGTATGAAAGCATCGGCTAAGTGGTGTAGTATAAGATAGCGCTTTCTTGAAAAATATTGGTATGTATTGTCTCATGGTGTCACAGCCCCTAAAATGACCCACCCAGCTCACCGCCTCTTCCGTTTGCGGAGGCGGCGATGAGTTAACTGTGTCATTTAATAGGTCATCACTTTCGTTTGAAATAGCTTTCTGTATTTTCAGTCTATAGGCAAAACCCCACTTTAGTAAAGTGCTGAAGGATGGCAAGCTTTTTTGAAAAGTTTAAACTTGTAACTCTATTATTGTTTTTACTCGTTTGATATGATTTATTTAAAATAAAAATTGAGTCGTCTAAATATAAGTAAAGTAAGTAAGGTTGCAAAGATCAGGAATCGATACAATCAAGTACCACATCTGACCCAGGATACCAATCAAACATTAATGCTAACTTTTGAACTTTTCCTCCCTATTACTGTTTGCCTTAATTTAACAGTCAAAAAAAAGTAGGAAAAGAAGTATTGAAATAAAACTCACCGAAAAGTCTGACTGAGACTTGAATCCAGAATCAAGGGAGCTGTTGACCTTGCTGCAAGGGGTGATAACTGCTGTGATTTCATCATTTTCCCACTGCTGTGGAACAGGAGAGCTAGAGTCATCAGCGAACAAACGCATTCTGTAAAATAGAGAAAAGAATGAATAAAGAAATAAGAAAAATATGGATACACCTTAAGCGGACTGATAAGTGCATACAAATAAGGCAGCTGTCGTCTCTACAGGGTTAATGTAGTACGCGTAGTTGCATATTGCCTGTTTGTCAGTGAGAAACTCAGTCCGCGTTTGAAATATTCAATGTTGTTACAATGATTACGGTACTTATCGAATCATCGAGCTGTGAAGGCTCAGGCGAGTTTGTGCATACAGTCTAGCCATAATCTTCACTGTTCACACACACGAAGTTTTGGATGTAAATGAAGTGTCAAACCAAAGTTTTGACCTCGAGCTTCGCTCCCAAGGATACGCTGGCACATGATTATGTACTACAGAAAATTGCGCGTGTGCGTTACGTGTACTGCTCGATTATTATCTTGTAACCTTTGCAATCGGGAAACCCATAAACGAGTTCTTTTTGCACATGCACACAGTGAAGACCCAGATGAAATGTAGCACAATGCTGCATTTCATCAGGGTCTACACAGTTTGTAATGGGAAAAATATCTCAAAACAAAAGATTACAATATCTTTTTGAATATTAAAACCTGATCACCCTAGATATGTACAATAGACTATCTAAGGTTAATTGTATGAAACAAGAAGAAAAATACATTAAAGCTGCATACTCTGTAACTATGAAAATTTTTCGAAAAATTTTCTTTTCTTTTTAAATCATTTGTAAAAGTAGAATTAAGCTATGTTTTCACATTAAAAATGTTCACTACAGCTGACAACTGCATGTAAAAGTGAATTATCTCATCAAATAGGAGTGTTTTTCTCTTGTTGGTAATTATTTGCGTCCCTCCAATAATTCTAGACCGTTGAATTTTAACATAAATGCAGTTGTTTTGATAGTGATACCTTGTTAAGATTTACGAAAATGGTTAAATGTTTACCTAAATTTGAGTATTTTACTGTGTTCTTGAAAAATAAAAACATTATTTTTAAAATTAGAAGATCAAAAGTTACAGACTATGCAGCTTTAATATACAAAAGGTTAATTTTCATTCTTTTTTTTTAATTATTATTTATGAAATAAACTTCAAGTTAAGATTAACCATATACATATACATATACAGACATAATATTAAAAAAAAAAGATAGAGCTTACCCCATTTTCATGTATTTGAATATCAATTCCTTTATTATCCTAAAAGTAAAATGTAGTGTTGTCTTAAATGACATCAGATACAATATGATTTTCTGAAATTTTTTGGTTTATTTATATATACTCTAGATACATGTCGAGAGGAAGTAAATAATTGGAGGGGAATCGCTTTGAGCACGAGAAATACTGAGACTTCGCAATGACATGTCACTCATTAAGACAACGACCAATTAAGAGATGGCTCGCATCATTGGACACCACTTCCCATGTCAAAACAAAGTGGTTAGTGTGCTTTATCAAACTTGTATTGTGATACAACAACTGATTACCTGACTATTGATTGATTAAATATTAAGATAAACATTTAAGTATGCATGTAGTAGATTGACATGCCTGATAATAAAATGAGAGAGCGACAGACAGACAAACAGACAGACAGACATATGGAAAGCGAGAACTTTGAAGGCACATATATACAAAGGAGCGTAGTCTTAGTCTTCCATTAAACCACACCTGGTTCAAACCCGTCAGAAAAAATGCCTTTTAATGAAACAATGAGAAACATTGACAAAGTAACATGTGCATATGCAACAGTCCAGTGTCCCAGCCAGCACAGTGTCGTGCCAATATAGGCCCGCCAGCGAAACACATTTGAATTGCTTTTCGCTAATGGGGCAGTTGTGGCCCGCTTTTAGGTGATTGCAAGGGGGGGTTTATTTCTTCTGATTTGTTTGTTTCGATGTCCCAGCCAATTTTTTGCAGTAATGTCGGGACGGGTCTTCTTGGATTGAACAAGTACTTTTTTGTTTGTTTGATTTGATTCTTTACGTCCCTTCAACAAACTTTCAGTTAAACAGAGACGTGTCTTCCTGGGTTGAACCAGTACTAAGCTAGGATAAATGTGTCTTGCTCAAGGACCACAACGCAGTGACGCCGATGAGGCTCGAACCCGCGGCCCTTCGGTCTTGAGTCAAGCACTCTACCACTGAGCCACTGCGCTCCAATCAACAAGTACTAAGCAGTGGATAAAATGCCTTGCTAAAGAACACAACACTGTGACTCCGCCATTGGTGTGTCTCGAACTAGCTATTCTTTGATCGCCAGTCAAACGCTTTACCAACTGACCCTCTGTTGTGCCTCGCTGATCTGATTCTTAAGCAAGTATAGCTATTATAAATCTCTGAAATCAAATGTCCGAGACCGTTGTTCTTCGCATACATCAATGTTTTCTCGCTGCGAGGTCCAATTTGTATGTGATTTAGGTACCGAAAAGTATATGCTTATTTGTATGTACTGATGCCGTTTCATGTAACTGAGAGAATATAGCGGAGAATGATTGAATGAGTGAATGAATGC
Source organism: Loripinus fragilis (assembly GCA_964019695.1). Classification (NCBI taxonomy): domain Eukaryota; kingdom Metazoa; phylum Mollusca; class Bivalvia; order Lucinida; family Lucinidae; genus Loripinus; species Loripinus fragilis. Next base: position 47,665,623 of record OZ026528.1, read on the forward strand.
ATTATTGATTGACGATTATCTGCTTGCAGGTTATTGGTGTGCATGCGTTTTGTTCTGTGATAATGGCCATTGTTTATATATTTTCAAAACTCCATTTAATACAACATGGCTGTTTTAAATGATTCTTATAGTCAGTAACTCTTACCATGAACGATAATTTTATGTCCAACATTTTAGAAAACTGCATGGGCGGATCGAGAGAAAAAACACAAAAATATAGGGATTCCTAGCAATGTTGATTCGGATCCCCTTAAAATCACAATGCCGCCAAGCCAGCATTCAATGGTGGGCCATTATCGGCACGCCAGCAAAGCACAATTTCAATGGCGTTTCGCTGGCGGGCCGATGTTGGCCCACGTTTAGTGGCATTTCGATCCTCTCTCCTTCCCATCTAATAAAAAAAAACGTTGTCAGTGTTGGACCCCCCCTGACAAAACTTTCTGGGTCCGCGCAAAAACTGTTTGAGCACACACTTCTAGACTGGCAAGCAGTGTGGCGAAGATATTTCCTCTGAAGCTAGCTGATTTGGGTCAGCGTTAGTTGAACGTTGTCTCATCATTTTATGTCTGTAGAATTATATTTAAAAATTATACAAGCATTTCATTGTGTGTAAATAAAAAAAAAACCCTGTAATTTAGCGCACGTTCAACGACAAAGTAACGGCGAGCTACAAAATGTAACACTGATGGCATAGGATCGGTGTTTGTTCGGCGCTGCGTTGACGTTGTGTGCCTGCTTGGCTATTTATAGTGTTCGTACACTGTTCTGAAATTATAGGTCCACTGGGATGGGTGCATATAACCATAATTAACAATAATTTGAAATATTCATGTATTGCTCAAGTCACTATAATAAATAATTTCTTATCTTATCTGTAGAGTCATTATAGACTAATTACATGTAGTTTTGAAGCTGCTTTATAAAATTATACGAGTGGCCGTTATAAGTTGTACGTCTGGTCTCGGACCCAACAAACATACTGGGTCCGAGGTCTGGTAAACAAAGTGATTTCTTGTGATTTTTTTTTATAATCAATGACATTTGGTAGATGCGACGTTCCGTCGAGTACGACGTTTGGTCGAAAAACAATGACTTGACAATTTCGACCGAATGTCGTACCTGACTATTTTTTTTCGACCAAATGTCGTACTCGGCGAAATGTCGCATCGTCCAAAAGTCGTTTGCGACCGATTGTCGTATCGGCGAAATTGTTTTCGACGAATTGTCGTGCACCAGCTGATTTCGATCTACGCTATTTTGAATGTTACGTTTGGAATGTGTATGCTTAGAATGGTCATGTATTGCATAAGTTAACCATGTTATCAGACATAATCTTTGAAGATATTCATTATTACATATCTGACTTATCAAACATATTATCAGCTTACAAGCATTTGTACATCTTTAGAAAACATTGATCCTTAAAACATGTTATCATCAGAAATATCACATCAATCAAAACGGATGCGACATATAGAAAAAAACATAGACACATGTGTTTATGACAAGAAACTTATGTTGAACATACCGATTTCAGTGGATTACGAGATCATTAATAAAGCATAAAAAACAACAAAAAACAACGACAACGAAAAAAAAAACGAAAAAAAACAACAACAACAAACAAACAACAAAAAAAAACAAAAAAAACAGATAGCTCCCGTATTGCATAGTTTAACCTTATTATTAGACATGATCTTTGAAGATATTCATTATTACATATCCGACTTATCAAACATATTATCAGCTTACAAGCACTTGTCCAGTTTAGGAAACATTGATCTTTTAAATATGTTATCAACAGAAATATCACATCAATCAAAAAGGATGTGACATATAGAAAAAACATAGAAACATACCGATTGTATCGGATTACGAGATCATAAATAAAGCAAAAACAAAACAAAAAACAACACACAAAAAACACACACACACCGCAATAAAAAACAAAACAGATAAGTTTTCGGAATAAAAAGTGAAATAAAACATTTTTTTTTTCAGAATAACAATTGCTGGTAACAATGACGCAGACCAGCCTGCGCATCCGCGCAGTCTGCTCAGCGTAATTGTTTTATAAATGTTTAATTTTAAAAGTACGAAAAGCTGCACTTTTCAATAAACTATCCGAGATTCCAATATCTAACTTTTGTTGCTATAATAATTATATTATGCCTTATCTAAATTTGGCATCAGTATTTAGTATGATTACCGAGGTCCAAACCCGATCTAGTATTGCTATTTTCATACAAGTATATTCTTGAAATAAATCAGACCGACAATATCGCACTGTCGAGAAACGTAGTCTCGGGGGGGGGGGGGGGGGGGGGTATGCGCAACTGCACACTCACATACTCACTAGAGCCTTCGCTGTTCGCATACACAAAGAAGGGATGAAGAAGCTAAAATTAAAACATCTTGTCCAACATTCACATTTTAAGAAAGTATTTTCGCATATGCAATAAGTATAAAAGTTCTATGTGCTGGTCAAAACTGACAAATGATAATTAAACAAATAAAATAGAAAGAAATAGATATAAAGTTTCCTTTTAAAAGGATGGTTTGCCCAGTTTTCCTCATGAATTACTGCCCTATTAATTCCTAGGAAACCACCCAAGATGCAGTATTCAAGTTTGATAAATTTTAATCTCAAAAGTGAGATAAGTACATTAAGTAACACATAAATTTGAAAGATGGGTGAAGTATCAGTTTTCTGTTCAATGTCAGTAAAATATTAAGTAGCTATTTGATTTAAAATAACTGTAACCTTCTGAGTAACTGTACACATACTACTTATTAGTCTCATCCAATCTTTGAATTGTATGGGTCAAAATTTACATTTAATTGCACTTTTTTGTTTAATAATTACGCATGCGTTCTTATCCGATTGGAGCGATTATGACATCTATGCTGGGGCCTCAGGTTATGCTTACCGAAAGCTCTGTAACTCCCATTGACCAAAATACAAATTCAGTGTAAACTGGCACACAGAGGTAGTGTTTGGTTGGGCGAATGCTTTATATTTTACTATTACTCTATTTACTGGTCTGATACCAGTCTAGGAATCCTTATCACAAACTACAAACATGCAATAATCACATTGAAACTTCACCGCTCAGATCAGAGCAGGTATCTGTGTAGACTACCCCCTGCAAAATTTTGTTCTAAAAATTGGAGGTGTTCTAGTAATAGAACTCTTCTAGAACATTTAGAACTGTTCTAGAACTGTTCTAAACCAGGTAAATATGCTCGTTCTAGAACTTTTGTTCTACAACTGTTCTAGAATATGTTCTAGAACAAATCAAACACATTCTAAAACTTGTTTTATTCTAAAACTGTTCTTGAAATAGTCTAGAACATTTTAGAACTTTTCAAGAACCAATAAGTTCTACAAATGTTCTAATAATATTCTAGACAATTTTAGAACTTTTCAAGAACAACATATGTTGAAAGAAACTTTTGAAAATTATTCAAATTAAGTTCTAGAACAGTTGTCTTACTTTTTAGAACTAGTTAATTCTAAAAATATACTAATAATTCTAGAACATTTTTGTAACTTCTCAAAGCGAAAATAAATTAAAAAATTGATTTCCATTTACTATATTCAAATTGAGTTCTAAAACTTATTCAGTACTTTTGTAGAACCAACAAGTTCTAGAAATGTTCTCAAAAGTTCAAGAACATTTTAGAACATTTCTAGAACAAGCATGTCATAGCCAGATGGATGATGGGAAAACACGGCTGCCAGAATTGGAGGGATAATATGGAGGCTCTTCCAAAAACATTTGTTTGGCAACTTTTAGATGGCAAACATGATAGTAGTATGATAGTAGTATATTGTCGGAGATATGAGTAGGCCTGAGACACAGTTTTTAAAGTTAATTGTTACTGCGGTCTTCCAGGCTGAAATGCATGGCAGTGTTTTGAAATGGGTGGGGCAACAGGGTCGCGACAACTGACAACATTCAGGCCAACGTAGGGCCTCTGTTATGTTTTTTTTCAATAATAATTATTCCTCAGTTGATGTTTATTTATTTGTATTTATTTGTATTGAGCCACCTGCATGAGCATGAAATACACTTTGGTATTAGTTTTTTGGGGTCATCATGGAGTGTTAATTTGATTAGAGTGTTTTCCATGATGATACATTGCATTAGTTAGATGGCCTCTATGCGAGCTGAACATTTCTTGTACTTCAACAACAGCAGAATCTAGGGCGAAGATTTGGTACCAGTAAAATGCATTTAAGCCCCCCTTGGGCTTGGGCTGCTGTCCGTTCTAAGGCGGTGGTTCTGTTGTTGTTGACTTTTTGTTTATTATTACTCCCATTGTGGGAGTCTGTGATTGTTCTATGTTTTGTTGTACGTTACTTTATGTCCATTCTAGTATTGCAATCATCTTGATGGGGAAGAGAGAGCTGATTGCTTTGCTTAATTTGTCTTCCTGGTGTCTTCTGGTGGTTGAGCGACTCTTCCTCGTGGTGCCACGGGGTTGTCTGCAGTTTGTGATTGTGGTATTTCCTGATCATACTCACTTACTATTTTTAACCCAAATTTGTTAACAGTATTTCAGATATAATAAAGTGGCATTTCACAGAATAATATTTCCAAATGATCTACTAGGGCTAGGAAAATGTGCCTTCTGCTCAATGACATTCCTGACCGTGGCCATTTAAGATATCTACTAGAATAATTCAGAGACATTTATTGAACCCTTTATGGGACATCTTTGGGAGAGTGCTCTACAATTGTTCCAGAAAGTTTCTAAAGGCTTGTTCTGGAACAGTTCTAGAACAAACCAAGGTTTCTTCTAGAACAGTTCTGCAACAAACTATTAGAACATTTCTAGAATTGTTCTGGAACCATTCTAAAAATGTTCTAGAATAATTCAGACATTTATAGAACGTTAAATGGGACATTTTTTGAGATCAGTTCTAGAACAAACCAAGGTTAATTCTAGAACAGTTCTAGAACAAACCATTATAACATTTCTGGAATTGTTCTTGAACCATTTTAAAAATAATCTAGAAAAATTCAGAGACATATTTTAAACGTTAAATGGGACATTTTTTGAGGGATGTACTACAATTGTTCATAAAAGTTCTAAAAATTTGTTCCGGAACTGTTCTAGAACAAATATGAAGTGTTCTATAATAGTTCTAGGAAATATCTTTAGAATTTTTCTGTTACTTTACAAATCTTCTGGCCTTGGCTAGAGCAAGTGTAGAACAAGTGTCCCATTTAACGTACTACGTCTGTCCCATAAACTTTCTAGAACATATCTAGAACAGTTTCAGAGCAGTTTTTGACCATAGTTCTAAAAATTTCTAGATCTTGGTCTTTTCGGACTACTTTGGTTGTCATTCAATATCAAATCAGGGGAGTACAGCGGCTCATTGTAAAAATGATAAACTTGAGATAATGGGGTTGGTGATTTGAGCATCACCGGAGATACTCCTACTGTGTTTTGTGCTTTCCACTTAATCCTCTGCTTGGTAACGTACGCGGCCCTAAAGTCGTCACCTTGACGCATTTAGGCGATTGTCCCGGATAAGAGACACTCACTGACAAAGAATAGACTTAAGCAGATGGTAGTTTAACCATCCAGCTAGTGGATAAACTAAAGAAAATGGCTTGAAACTACCCGAAAATAACGTTAAAAGACTTATTTTGTCAAGAGGGGTCTGCCTGACGACTTTAGGACCAGCAAGACCTAAAGTCGTCAGTAACTAGGCCCTAAGGTCGTCAACGATGGGTGGTGTTTTGATGACCCTATTAGTGCAGTATAGGGCTGAGTGGTGGTACTTATTTATCTAAAAGGGTGTGTGTTTGGCCTCAGAGACGTCCTGACAGTCTGAGCACCGGTGCTGGTGGCCCTATGGGCGTTCTACGCATAAGGGGCAGTGTTGGCAGTCATAGGCGTGTACTATATGTCTTAGTGGTGGTGGAGGTCATCTGAGGGACGCACGGGTGGTCCGAGAGTCGGTGTTGATGGTCCCAGGAACATACTGGAGGTCTCGTTGGTGGTGTTGGTGGTCATATGGGCGTACTGAAGGTATGAGTGGGCTGACAATGTTCGCATTCCTAGACTTGTCGCCTAATTTAGTGGCAGTGTAGGTGATTGAAGGGACGTATTGAAGGTCTAAGTACCCTATTGGTGGTCTAAGAAACGTATTGAAGGTACGAATGGCGGTATTGATGGGCTTACAGACGTATTAAAGGTCTGAGTGGTGATGCTACTAATCGTTAGGGCATTTTGTTGCCCTGAGTAGCGGAGTTGGTAGTCCTCGATGTGTATTGAAGCTCCAAATGGCGGTGGTGGTTTGTGTGCAAACTAGGTGGCCATGATCCTATGAGCACACATGAGCTTACACTTGTATATAGATCAAAGTGGTGTGGTCGGCGTATGCTTAAACATAATACCTGAGAGATAGTGTTGGTCGTGTAAATGTCTTTATTCAGGTGTTAATAGTCCTGTATGCGTTATGAATGTGGTTGGCATACATGAGCCACTTCATGAGTAACCATGCATTTGGGATTTCTAACCTATACTGATTGAAACTGGCATGCTCAGCTACTCAGACTTGAAATTTAGGAATTGACAATTATGAGCATTTAATATATTATCTAGACAACGAAAACAAGAGCTTACCAGACCGCGTGCAGACTATTATGGTGGGAAATGAAACCCCAGCACATCTATGGCACTGCCAGCACTCATCAGGTTAACTCCGGCACTTAAGCCCCGCTATGTCTCCGGTATACATGCCCCCCCCCCCCCCCAGGAGGGGGGTATGCGAAATACTGGTGCATAAAACGAGTTAAAGTCGTTGTTTCAACACAGACGAAGTGAGTTAACAGGGGAAAAAAATCACCCATTTTTATGAAGCCCAAAAGTCGGCACGTCGGACCTAAAGTCGTCATCTCACTTTTCAACCTATTATTTCTGTTAGGGATCGTCTTATCGGTCAAAGGGATGTAATTATTGCTAATTCGATATCTTCTGTACATGTAAAAATGCAAGTGTTTATGTGGAACAGATGTACAGTATAGTAATTTCGTTTCGCCGGATCGATATCAATATCACCTTCAGCTCTCGACAGACTCCCAATTTTGCATACAATTGGGTACCCCCATTTCAACGCCTACCACTCGGATGCCTTTTATACCTTGGCTGTACTTTATATATCAATACACAGGGCAGATAATTTCCTTTCAAATGATGCCCCCTCTAAGAAATTTCGATGATGTGGACGGAAGAGAGCGAGGCCAAAAGAAAACTGACGACCCTAGGGCTATGACGACTTTAGGGCCGCGTACGTTACTGATTCAATTCATGGGACAGTCTGATCTTATAGAAAAAAAAATGACTGGGAAGAAAACGGATTTAAACCTTTTATATGAAAATAAGAGCTAGACTGCACAAACCGGGTCATGAATGTGCATCCTAAGAAGTGCTCGAGATCAGAAATATGAAAATTCAAAATAATTCCAATGAAATAAAAATAATTTCACAAAATGTTCCTAATAATGCCCTCTACCAAAGTGAGGAAGAATGCAAAGATCAGGAATAGATACAATCAAGTACCACACCTGAACCAGGACATCGAATGGGTAAGTGATAAAAAAACAAGAAAACATCACACATAGGAGAGGCAAGAGATCATCCCTTTCCCATCAGGTGACCACAAAACTGCAAGACACAGGCTCGACAATATGTCAAAGACAAACCCAAATCCACAAAAGAAGTACTGCTTTGGAACGGTCAGTAAGAAAAGCACTGGAGGGCTTAAAATAGTTTCAAAATTTCACAAACTTTTCCCCATGACTGAACAAAATGGCCTGCAAAGTTTAAAATAGAAACCTCCTCCAGAACCACTGTTTCAAATTCAATGGTATTTCTGACAGAAATCCTCTATCAAAATTAGACAAACTGGTCTGGGGCCAGTGCTCCTATCCTGGAACATTTATATAGCAGAACATTTTTTCATATCCAGTTTACGTTCTCATTTAAATGACACTTCCTGGCAGCCTCAGAAGGTACAGTAATTTTGTCTGAGTATGAGGATTTCTCTGATATACCAATGTTTCAGGACTGGGGCCAGTCTACATTAAAATTACATGTATAACAAAAACGGTAGCAGAAAGAATCATTTTAATCAGTACGAATTGAATGTGAAGATATATCAATGTTTCAGGACTGGGGCCAGTCAAAGTATACATAACATGTGCGGATCAAGGAATTTATATCAGGGGGGGGGGGGGGGGGGAGGGATCCAGACCCGACGGCAAGAAAACAGCCTTGACAGCGTTTTTTTTGTTTTGTTTTGTTTTGTGTAGTCCTCAACCTATTAACAGAGTGGTTCCAATGGTTTTATTTCAGAGAGGGTCTAACATTTTCCAGGGGGTCCAACTTTTTCCAGGAACAGAGGGGGGGGGGGGGGGGGGTATTGAAACCCATATATAACTTGTGATTTCCTATCCCCCCCTGGATCCGCGCATGCATAATAACCTTTATTCATACTGTTCATCCTTGTTAAAACGCCACAAAATTTGCAACAGACACTATTTGTTTGTTTTGCTGCATGGCTATAGGAAATCACACTATCATGTGAACTGTCCGCTTGCATATGATACACATTTGAAAATGCCAAGGCTAAATCTCTCTGAAATTTAAGAAAATTATACTAAAATTTCAAGATCTAGATCGTAAATTGTGTGTAAGGGTTAGGCCATTTTTTCTGGATCTCTGGATAATTCTTGCTCAACATAGGCTAGGAGGAGGAAATAAAAATAAAACGCTCAAAAACTTCCAGGCGGAATGAAAATAAAAAAAATCTCAAAACTTCGAACTTTATTTTATTGGTTTTAAATGACATCAGAATTTAGCTTGTGATAGACCAGTTACGCATCTAGCTACACATCTATGAGTTGTAAAAACATTCAAGTACCGCATGCTCTCCCGATGAGGAGCATTAAAATGTTTGAGAGCGCAGTGGCTCAGTGTAGGACAATATCCCCCCGGACAACTACCCCCCCCCCCCCCACTGCTCAAATTTGTATACGTGGACATAATCCCCCCCCCATGAATTTTGCAACATGGACATAATCTCCACCCCCTATGAATTTTACAACGTGGACATAATCCCCCCTATGAATTTTACAACATGGACATAAACCCTCCCGGACGAAATCCCCCCCCCCCCTACGCACACACAAACACAATCTATATTCTATTGAAGCTTCCAAAAACATTTCCTACAATTCATTAAAAAAACTTTCAGGAACACTATTAGAGTGTCAAATGGTTCGTACTCAGTTCAGGGTCAAGGCCTGTGGTTCCTGATCTGGATCCAAACTGTTTGCGAAGGTTATCAGGTGTCGAAAGTCACCACTTGGAGACATCCATTTAGAATATTACCTAAAAGCAGTAGTTCATTGTTAAAATTATGTTGCCCTTATAATCAGGGACCAAGCTGGCCATCAACTTTAGGGAGAAGTCTTCTCCATAGAATGAGAAATCAGGGAGGTGATAGATGTGATGGATATAAGTTAATGCAGAAAAGTACTGTTATAATTCTCCTTCAATAATCCTGCCAAACTCTTTTATGTGCTGGATTTTTGTCATCTGCTGATTTAAATAAAAAAAATAATCTCCCAGCTACACTATCAGAGTGTCAAACAGTTTGGATCTAAATCAGGACCTACATTATGTCGGGCCTCATCTGGGTCCAACCGATTTCAATATTGTAAATACATTTCAAATACACAAAAAATTATCTTGCTTTCCCCAACTTATCTGAAGCTCTGTATCGAGCTGACCTGAGATTGTGCATTACGTAATTTGACATGACCGGACACTCTTTAAATACACTATCAGTCTGAAAATCAATACATACATGTATCATGCAAGACCGACATGATGGTTTATTGCATGCTTATTAAAGGTAAATAAACTAAATATCCGTCAGACACTTTCTATAACAACTAAATAGAGAGCCCTTGATTTCTGGCTGACAGCATGCAAAGAGTTACAGCTACTAGCAGGTAAAAGGGTAAATCAGTGAGTTGCATCAGAAATATACATGCGCCAGACCAGCTTGCGGTTTCATTCGTTGTTCAAAAACTTCAAAGGGAGAATATGTTTCGTCTCTGCAGATATTTTTCTGCATTACTTTTATCAAAATAACCTTTCAGGATAACATCAGCGTCTCAAAAAGCTTGGACCCAGATCAGCCCTGACGTTCTTATCTTGGTTCAAACTGTTTGCGACAACAAAATTAGCCGCTAGCAGTCAAATAGTGGATTTGACAGAAAATACCGTGTCAAGTTTTGTGTTTACAGGAATATATCATTAGTTGATCTCGGAGTATTACTGTTTTAAAATAATGCTAATTGGAGTTTTAATAAGGGGAGAGTGTGAAATACACACTTCAACAACCAGGTAGGTCAATTTATAAACTGGAACAATCGATTTTGAAAATTTTCAAGTTTTCGATAGCTGGCGACTACAGGACTATCGAGCAGGGCTGGACAACGTACTCGTTTTTTTTTCGGAGAAAATGGTACAGTCGGCAGCTATAAAACAGGGTCAGTTGGCAAACCGTAAACACACATATTTTTTTTTGCCTTAGCAGATCCTACAATATATCGTCCCAAATCAAAATTTTTCATTTGCCGCCGTGTTGCGTTATCATCCGCCTATTTTTAACAATGACAGCGGGTTGCGTCAGACAGCTAATCTGCAGTGCGCATGACCGGATTTCCGAAAAAGTCAATCTGAAAGTTTGCTGCTTCGAAAGCAGCAAACAAAAATAAATAATATATTAAAAATAAAATTAAAAAAATATGATAAAATAAAATAAATTAAATTTATTAGATAAAAATAGATAAATAATATAAAATAAATAAAATAAATAAACATCATTTACCTCGTCGAAGACATGTCTAAAAAACATATATTCCAAGCACTATGCTTATAATACGTAACTTTCAATATTCACTAATAGCTTATTTATGATTTCAAACTTCAAACTGGACAACATTTATAGGACTATAAGCTTTGACACGTCTCAGTCTTGGAGGCTGGGACGCCAACTCGGTAAGTAATGGGCTTGTGAGTCAGAGAACCTTGACACTGGTCTTGTTACAATCACTTGTTAAACCCATTATACATTTAATCAGCAGCACGTGTTTTAATTGTAATGTGACCTAATTAGCAAAGTTTGAGTCTAACAAAATTTGTTCTTATACTAATTAACATGGGACAGCTTATTAAAAAGCAAGTGTGCGTAGCCCTTTTCCATTCTGGAAACCCGTGAAAAGATACTCTGGCTAACAGTGAAGACCCTGATGAAATGCCGCATTGTGCGGCATTTCATCAGGGTATGCACTGTTTGCTAATTTCAAAACATCATTAGGAATCGAAATGCAACAAAGTTTAGAAATGCCTGCCTATGCTCCCTTAAACAACAAATGGACTATCCCGTACTTTTCTATCAATATGTTTGGAACAATCAGCCAGAATGAAAAGGGTTAATACAAAAGTACTAATATTGTTCATAAATGCTCGAGCACAGTGTGATAAAATGGAGCATGCAGATGGAAACTAAATAATGAGACATACCCTGTAGCAATCCCGACGCTACAAGACCAGTCAGCAATTGTCATCTGGACATTCACACTGCCTTTGTACTTCGTTAGCCTATAACAACGTTTACGACTTAAATTCGACGAATTTCAGCTTAACTCGACGAGCTTTAGACAAAATGTCGAAGTCGACCAAACGTCCCAGTCAACCAAATGTCGTATAGACCAAACGTCGCATTTGATCAAACGTCGTTTCGACGAAATGGTTTTCGACCAAATGTCATGGCCATGGATCCGATCTTCATGCGTTTATCGCCTGCTTTCTCCAAAATTTTCTTTTTCGAAAAATTCTTGGCCGGAATACCACCAGAGTGTAAAACAGTTTGGAACCAGACCAGGCTCGACATTTTATTGGTCCCAGTCTAGGGCCAAGTTATCAGCAGACGACATTTAGTAGTAGACAAATAGTTAAAGTAGACGTGGTTTTCGGAACTGGTTAGATCAAACGAGACTGCGTTACTGAACCAATCTGCTGCGAACTTTTAAATTTGGCAGACAATTTAGCTTATAAATAAGTCCCAATACAGATACGATTGTTGTTCTGACAACAGCACTCAGCGATGTCCGCAGCAGCCGGTGTGCAACAAAACAGAAAGACAAAATATAGACATGTTAAGTAATTCGAAGCAAAATTTGATAGATCAACCAATAATCGAATGACAATTAATCGAACATGTGAAATAGACCCTCAAAATGGTATGTCTTCGGTGTTTGCTAACAACAAACGTGCAGACCAGCCTGCGCATCCGCGCAGACTGATAAGCTTTTTTGTTATTCACTATATGAGAGTATCATATCTAAGCTTTCTACAAGCAAAATTTCAGTTTTCAAAGTAGTCTTTGTAGCCGAGGAGACTGGTTTGAGTATCGCTTTGTCGAAGACCCAGAAAAACGTTTTGTCTTTTACTAAATTGACAAAACTGATTGTGAATTACCAAAATGCCTGAGGTTTCAGGGGTAACAGGAAACCAATACGAACCGGACTGGCGGCAATCGAAAACGCATTTATCATTCGACGATAGCGGATCAAAAATCGCTAGAAACAGTGTTTTCGATTGCCCTTTGTCGCCAGTCTGGCGACAAATGGCAATAGGGCTTATCCGGCAGTGCTGTTTACACAGGTGTCAGATACTACACACAGCTGCAAGGGGTACAAGAAATCAGGGAAATTCATAGTTTTCCTATAGAGTTAGCCTGATCTCGCAGTCATTTGCTTTGTTTATTTCAATATTAACACATATTAAGTAATAATGGCTAGCATACAGTTTCATACAAGGTCTGTCAAAGACTTGCAACACTTTTTGAAAGAAAAAGGAGTGATTTTCAGTGACCAAAAGAAAGTTGATCTTGTGGAATTGTGCGAAAAGTCGTCTGCTGCAAAAATATGCTTACACTATCGACTTATGCATGTATAGAGACATACAAAGTGGATCCATCAGTGTTCTTGTAATGCAGAGCAGACTGCTACATTAAGAGCAGTCTGATCTGGGTCAACAAGTACTGTATATGTAGAAGAGGCTTTTTCTGCAGATGACAAAGCAGACAACTTTTGCTGTGAGTGGAGGTTTTAGTGCTATGGGTTTATGCTATGTCTTTTTTTAATAATCAGAATGGATTCCTATTTATACGGTACATGTGCAGTGCATACCCTGTAAAGATCTTCTCACATTGATTAATATCTTACAAGTGTGACGTGCGGGCACAGGAAAATCCAAGATCAGCCTTGGGATACATTAGACTTGGCTGTGCCCTTATAAAGTAGCTAAGGACCCACTCCACTCTACTCCAGACAATGAAAACTGTTCAGACTGGGCGGATGCACAGGCTGATCTGAGTTTTCACTTGGTACTTATGCGACATATTTGATAATTTAACCCTTTATATACGTTTGACTCACAAATTAGTGTTTGGGCAAACACATTGTACGAATGCTAAGATAAAAACGATATTTTGAAATTTTATTTGGATATTATAACCTGCGACTCCTCCTATATTAAATGTAATGCATCATACCAGATCATTATATTAAAACGATTAAGTGATGCTGAGAGTTTGGATCGGGCTCAGGTCTGACATTTTGTCGGGCCTGATCTGGGTCCAAACTGTTTGGCACTCTGATGACAATTCTTAATCAATCTTTAAAAAAAGGATGATTGTGATAAAATTCAGCAGACGACAAAAATGCAAAAAAAAATCAAATGAGCTGGTTTTTTGTTATAAATATGAACAAAATAAATATATGTAAATACTAAAATGGCACTACCTTTTGAACAATTATAATGATGACGAGCTATCTTATCAGCATTGAGTTGATCATGAGGTCTTGCGCAGGCTTTTACCCAGGATCTGCACCGCTCGCTTTGGAAAAGGGAAAAAAGTTACACCCACCATGTGCGTTTTTTGATGATAGCGGCTGTCACTGTTACATTTTCCCCAAGAGCATCTCTTTGTTGGCATTGTCTTTAATTCTTACAAAATAACATTTATCAATTATGCCCACAATTAACTCTCCTAATTGATTAAATTGACCTAACAGTAAAGGAATTCGACCTATTCTCCTAGTGTAAAGCAATAGAAATGGCAGCAGCAGCTGGGAATCTTGTACCCTACAGGTAATCTCTACACACAGCATATAGACTGCCGGAGTAGCCCTATTGATAGCTCTGTTTCTAGCTATATTTGTTCTACGTTCGTCGATAGTATGAATGTTTTCGATTGCCGCCTAACCAGCGTGAACAGGGAATTGGACAACCTGTATAATGTTGGCGTCTTACTTGTCAGGAGCCTTCTTTCACCTTGACTCTCTGGTCCGATACTCTGACATTTTTGGTGAACGACAATTCGTCGAAAACCATTTCGTCGATATGACTTTTGGTCGACGCGACTTTCCATCGAGTATGGCGTTTGGTCGAAAAAAAATTAGATTATCTTATTTAATATATATCTAGACTTGGCCAATATTTTTGGGTGTCAGAATTTTAAATTTCGATATTCTTAAGCTTTTCAGAAAATATGAATTTCAATATAATTTGAATGTGATGAAATTTTAATTCAAATTGAAACAAAGTTTTCGCTGTTTTTATTTTTGATGTTTTATCGTCAAACAACCACAGAGGCTTGTCATCAGCAAATGCTTGAGACTTTGGCACTTAATGCTTCGGAGATCAGCAAAGGCTCAGAGAAGTCTGTGCAAGCGCAAGGTTTTACCAGAGAATACACTGCTCCAGAATGAAATTGTATGTGGAATGAAAACCCACTAGGTGGTAGCGCACCTTGGTTTGGATAGTGACTTTATGTACACGAAATAGCTGGATCGTGTTGTTATGTCGCAGAATAGCTCGTGAGCTAATGTTGTCTGATATTTCGAATAGATGAAAATTCCATTAGACGAATAGGTCGTTAGACGAAATGGCAATTAGGCGAAATGCATTTAGTGCTTAGTCTGCGTCTTTGTTGTTGGCAAACTCTGAAGACAGGTTTTCTCGCGACCAGGCCCAATTATTACTTTCCCCTGTAGATTCGATTTGTCTTAGCAATCTACACTATTGGAAAAAAGTAACCGTTTACAAAGGAAAATAAGTATTTTATAATACGACTCATGTTTTACAGTATTAGCATGATGTTCCATATTTTGTAGCAACAAATTATTTTAATCTCAAATATCCATATTCCTTTCAGATATACTCAGTAAACTTTGGACACATGTACACTGTGAACAGTGAACCATAATTAAGCACTAATTTACTAATCTGTATCAATTAGTGTTTTAAAGAGCAGTAAGGTTTGTTTAACACATTGAAATACACTCTAAAATACCTAATTAAATCGCGTGCTGTTAATTATTGAATGATTGTAACAAGACCAGTGTCAAGGTTCTCTGAATCACAAGCCCCTTAATGACCGAGTTGGCGTCCCAGCCTCCAAGACTGAGATATGTCAAAGCTTATAGTCCTATAAAACCTGTCCACCCAGAAGTATAGAATCAATTATATTTGCTTAGTGCGCAGGGACCACGGCACACCGTCAATATAACCGTATAGAATCAATAATAAGTTATAAGTGAATATTGAAAGTTATATGTTATAAGCATAAGACCTAGTTGGATTATATATCTTGCAGAAATGTCTACGATGAGGTAAAATTGATATATTTATTTCTATCTATCTTTCTGTCTTTCTTTCTTTTATTTTTACTAATGCATTTTTTTATATTTTTTTTTCAGCTAAAGCGTCCGGTGCCTGTGCATCCGTGAAGTCTCGCTAAAATTACTTCTCACGCTCTGGTAGAACATATACAGAAAAATTTGGCCTGTGCATGTTCGTTTAATAAAATGAGCCTCGTCGCGAGAATACCTGTCTTCGGGGTTTCCGACGGATCAAGACTCAAGACAGTCTCCTCAGCTACAGAGACTAGCTAGAAAATTGACATTTCGCTCGCAGCAAGGTTAGATATGATACTTTTCAACAGGCGAATAACAACGGCGCTGATCAGTCTGCGCGGATGCGCAGGCTGGTCTGCGCCTGTGTTGTTCCGGGCTAACCCCCCGAAGACAGGTTTTCTCGAGTCGCTCAAATGTAAATGGTCTGAATACTAATGATAATTCCGACAAAAATATAATAATGGCCAAATGTATTGCAATAAACAAGCTGGGCGTGTCAAGCAGTATTCTGCTACTGTAATAGACCACTTTTGTCGTCGGCTGATAGCCCTCGCAAACAGTTAGGACTCAGATCAGGACCATCAGAACGTCGTTCCTGATCTAGATCCAAACCGTTTAACATTCTATGAGTGGTCCGGACTTTCTGTTTTTTAAGTTAATCAGCAGACGACATGATCTGAATATTAGTAATGAGTCCGAACTTGTCCAGCAATATCCTACTACAGTAGAGGCGATTTTTGTCGTCTGCTGATAGCCCTTGTAAACAGTTTGGATACAGATAAGGACCGACGCAACGTCGGTCCTGATCTGGATCCAAAACGTTTATCATTCTGATAGTGCTCCTGATTTTCTGTTTGTAAAGTTAATTTTGAAAAAGTCAGCAGACGACAACGAAAGTATGAAAAAATATCCAGCTTGCATGTAGCATTAAGTTAAAGATGTACAATGTGGGCTGATCTTTGGAGATGCACTATAAAGAACATATGAGCCACGACATGTGATTTCCAACAATGTGGCCAACAATTTTTGACCAGTGTAGCCTGTGCAGTCTCCTTTGGAGCTTAGAAACTCCGAGACTGCGCGTATGCGCAGGCTAATCTGAGGCTTTGCTTGTCGCACAAACCACATTGTTGGAAATCTCATGCCACAGCTCAGTTGTATCCATTTACAAGAAAACACATTATTTTACCTTAGACCTTGACTTTGGTGTCACATAAAACGTTTCCCAAGTACGCTCATATGAAACATTGCCCGGTACCCTCCTCAGTATGTGACCTATGCATCTGCAAAGTTTGAAGTTGCTATATCCAATGATTTAGGAAAAGGTGCATTTACAAGAACATACATTATTTGACCTTTGACATTAATATTGTGGATATGCAAGTACAAGAAACGTGATGTACATGCACACGACGGAAGACGGACACACAATTGTATGAAATTAATATGAGCCGCAACATGTGATTTCCAACAATGTGGTATGTGCTACCAGTAAAGGCTCAGACCAGCCTGCGCATACGCGCAGTCCGATCAGAGCCTTTGCTAGTCGCTCGAATATTCTATGAATATTAAACTACTGACTGAACATAATTTTGAGTTTCTAAGCTTAATAGGAGGCTGCACAGACTCGTCTGAGTCTACACTTGTCAAAATGCCACATTGTTGGAAATCATATGTTACGCCTAATATATACTTTCTTAAGAGAAAGCGGGTATAAAGACTCGGATTGCGTGGAAGACAAATACTTTCAAAATCGTATAACCTGTTGATGAAAATGCACAGCGTAGATCTATTGTAGTGTATGGAGTGGTGTAGCAATGACGAAAACGGCGCAAAATTGGAAAGCTGATATTTTTTGTGTATTCTACGCGGATTTGCCCTTATAAAGCTGAAATCTCTCGACTTTGTCGTTTCATGATTACACGATCTAACCAGTTCAATAATAATATCCATGTATCTACGCAGAAGCGGACCACAATCGGCGTTTCGCTGATGGGCCAATATTTGCCCGTTAATGCATGCTGGCTGGGGTAGTGATGTCGTGAATTAGGTGCCACTTGTTTATTTCTCTCTCTCTCTCTCTCTCTCTCTCTCTCTCTCTGGGGAGCGCAGTGGCTCAGTGGTAGAATGCTTGACTCGAGAAAACCCGTCCCTGTTTAACTGAATGATTGTTGATGAATCAAGAATCAAATCAAACAAGATCTCTCTCTCTTGTTGATGAATCAAGAATCAAATCAAACAAGATCTCTCTCTCTCTCTCTCTCTCTCTCTCTCTCTCTCTCTCTCTCTCTCTCTCTCTGTGATTATCAGGCATGTCAATCTACTAAATTCATACTAAAATGTTTATCTTAATGTTTAATCGATCAAAAGTCAGGTAATCAGTTGTTGTATCACAATATAAGTTTGATAAATCACATCAACCACTTTGTTTTGACATGGGAAGTGGTGTCCAATGATGCGAGCCATCTCTTAATTGGTCATTGTCTTAATGAGTGACATGTCATTGCGAAGTCTCAGGATTTATCGTGCTCAAAGCGATTATTCTCCAATTATTTACTTCCTCTATCTTGTATTTATAAATATTCTTGAAACATCCAGAAAGTCAAACTGTATCTTACATTCGAAGAGAACACACTATATTGCTTTTAGGAAATTTTTAAAGGAATTTATCTTTGAAACACCAACTATGAGGTAAAATCTGATTGGATTTATTTATATTTATAAATTCATTTTTATATTTTTATTGTTGGTTTTGTTTGTGTTGGGGCTTTACGTCCCAGTCAACAATTTTCCAATCATATCTATATAATGAAATGAAAGGACTCGCATATTACAATATAAGATCAGTTTTAATATAACAACTTTGCTGAAACTGGTCGCCGTACATGAACTTCTATGTGGTCGTTACATGTATAATCGCAGCAAATCAATGTAAATAGCAGTAGAAGTGTTATTCTTCGGTTAAAACATGATAATCTTTTCTCACAGTGAACCGACTCGCTGATATGTATATAAGCTTGTATTTAAACAAAGAGAAAATGTAAGAGAAAAAACTGTACAATGTACATAAACTACGTCAACCGAGCAAAGACGACCGCAACACTAATTTAATCAGCCCGCTTAGGCTGTAACGTGTATCCCAAATTTTCTTATTTTTATGGTATTCTTTTTATTCTATTTACAGAATGCGTTTGTTCGCTGATGACAATGGTTCTCCTGTTCCACAACAGTGGGACGATGATGAAATCACAGCAGTTATCACCCCTTACAGCAAGGTCGACAACTCTTTTGATTCTGGATTCAAGGCTCAGTCAGATATTTCGGTGAGTACGATTCTTCTTCTACTATGTCTTAAGTGAGCCACGACATGTGATGTCCAACAATGTGGCATTTTGACAAGTGCAGACTCAGACAAACCTGTGCAGCCTCCTTTTAAGCTTAGAAACTCTAAACGATGTTCGGCTAGTAAGTAACAATTATAGTATATTCATGCGACTAGCAAATGCTCTGATCAGTCTGTGCGTATGCGCAGGCTGGTCTGAGCCTTTGCTGGTCGAACATACCACATTGTTGGAAATCTTATGTCGTGGCTCAAATCTTACAATAGTGTGTAAATTTTGAAAGAAGCTATTAATGCTGGACCTATACTCAGACGATTCAAAGCCGATAGCATTGGCTTCTAGCATTGGGTTCGGTGTTTTAAATAAATCATATCAAATGAGTAAGAACAATAATAAACTTATCTCAAAACTACTGATGATAATTTGAACACACCAGAATACAATAAACCAGAAAGAAAATCTCCCATTTTAACATTGATTATGATCATTTGAAAATGTAGAAAAATATACGGGGTATAAATTGTTGCGTTTTATTGTTGTTTAATTTGAAAATGTAGAAAATATACAGGGTAATAATTTTTTGCTTTTTTTTTGCTGTTGCTGAAAGTGATTTTCTAATTTTCAGATTGAGATTCCATCCAGTGGAAAGTCCCGTCGATTCCGGTCACGAGATGCAAGAAGAAGCCTGTTCCTAGGGAAGCGCCTTGCAGAAGACCAAGATGTTGAGTATTATTCCCCAGCAACCAAGAAAGCAAGAGAAATCGATGAGCATCTTCAAGGATCTTCAACCAAGGTAAGATTTCTATGTTTGCAACCGAAATTACAAAATAGCTTCAATTTAGAGTGACAACAGAGTATATGTTCTGCATGCACCAGCTTTTAATAAATACTCCATTGAATAAGATAAATTACTTCAAGCATTTGTAAGAGACTGTAGTATGTAATTGAGTACATTTTTTCACCATATGGACATCCCCGTGTTCATGAAGTCATGCAGTTAATGATTTAACACACATAGATAGTTTATCCTTTTTGTTTTTATTCCACAACACAGTATTTCATTAAACGCCTTAAATGGTAAAAAAAGATTTGAATTAAAATGATATTAAACAACTCAAATTTTGTTCTAATTATTGCAAACTTACAAGTTTAACTTAAAAGCTTTTACTACACAAGCCCCAACCCACCTCAGTCAATTTACAATAGCTTTAACTACACTAGCCCCAACCCATCTCAGTCAATTTACAATAGGTTAAGGGAAAGAATAACACAACTTGAATTACATTATATATATATATATGAATTTTTGCGCGTTTTTTCTTAACGTAAAGTTTGTAATTCTTCATTTCAGGAGGAACCATCAACTTCGGTACACTCGGAGACCATCGTTAGTGCCGTTGATCGACTGACGTCAGATGAAGATCTCATTGCAGATGGGTCACGTGTTTACAGTCTTCCAACAATCTCAGGAAAACACAAAGATTTGAAGACCATCTCTCCTGATACGGTAAGTTTCATTTTATTCATTCTGAATGGCTATTCCTGCAAAGTCAAACATTTTTTGCACATCAAAGGGAAACTACGAACAGGGAGTCCCTTCAGTATTGTCTCTTTAACTCCAGGCATTTAGTTAAGAGTGCGTACCAAAAAATATTTTTTTTATTTCTCAACCAAAACATATGTTGTTGGAGCTCAAAAGAACCGTCTCAATGATCTATATCGAAATTCGCATTGTTCTACATCTAAATTTATTATCTGCGTCTTTTTAGCAAAGTAAGTCGATGCGAGTCTTTCATATGGTGCAAAAGTCAACAGACTTTAGACTTTTGCAAGTCATCCAACGAGAATCGCAAATTTAGTCTGTTTATAAGAGAGGTCATTGTCAAGTTGGGCTCATCGAGCAGCTATATGCTTGCATGTACGTCTGTTGTAAATCTACTCATCGTTCTGTCGATGTTCCTTTCCATTTCGAAATTTAACATCATAAAAAAGTAGCATATTCAATAGGTCATTGCCTAGTTTCTATGTTTCTATAGTGCGAAGAAGAATGAATAGAAAATTCATGCTTTTCTAGTTTGCATAAACCTTTTTTTTTAAAAAAAAAAACATTTCAGGAACCCTATCAGAGTGTCAAATGGTTTTGATGTAGATCAGGACCGACGTTCTGTCAGTCCTGATAGTGATCCAAAATGTCTGTTTGCAAAGGCTATTAAGAGATGATAATTTAAGTCACCTTTAGCAAGGAACGAATAAATTGATTTTTCAAGTTTATATACATGTACTATACAGTGTTCATGTTTCATAATGGAGTCTGTAATTTCGCAAAATATTAGTCAATTTTTCGTGCACAGTTTTAACTCATATAGCTATATAACTTTGTAAAATATGTTTTCTTGTTTCTTTCAGATGGCTGATGTTGTTGATGGTTGCTATGGTGACAAGTTGGGTCATGTGACCATTGTCGACTGTCGGTATCCATACGAGTATGAAGGAGGGCATATTAAGGTAAGTTAGGAACCCCAGTACTTTATCGTTTGTCACTTTATCGTCTCCCACCTCTCTCCTACCTTTTGGGCATAGACAATCTAAGGAGATAACTTAGTCCGTGGATGCAGCCGTGGTTCCATACATCGTAACTTGACTACCCAAACAATTGATTGTAAGGTACATTGTAGTAACAATTTAAGACCTTTCACAAAACTACAGAATCAGAACTAACAGATTCACTATAGATACTATAAATATTTCGTGTGCATCTAAATATAAGCCTAGCGTCCTTTTTGTGGGACATCGGCAAATTGTGCAAAACCAGATCAGACACCGCAAAACACGGCGTCTGATCAGGTTCTCTACTGTTCCCTTACAGAAGTTTCTTTTTAAATTTGAATAAAAATGAAAAATACCACCAACAACCCTTGAATTGGAAATGGACTCATCCAATTGAAAGGATGGGAAAATACATTCGGCATAAATGGGTTAATGGATTTCAATTCGAAATATAGCTACCCATACTCAATAAAATGCTTATATATAGGGGATAGAAATTACATACACTGTGCAAAAAAAACACCAAAACCCATTGAGCTCAGAGCATTTGGAGTACGTCTCCATAAGCGTTTCATCCCAACAAATTCTTAAATATTCAACTGATCTTTGTGGGCCTATGGACTCTCTCTCTCTCTCTCTCTCTCTCTCTCTCTCTCTCTCTCTCTCTCTCTCTCTCTCTGTATGAACCTTCCGCAGGAACGCAACACAACTCAGACGAGAACAAGTACACATTTTCTGAAATTAAAATTAAGCCAGATTATGTGAGACTTGCTTTCTAAAAATCCGTACAATGTGCACAAACAAAACTTGAAGTCTGAGCATTAGTAACGGTTCGCTGTCATTCTTCATATTTTTGTACTGTGTCGAATGATTGATTATTTAACCGTTTCTTATTTTTCAGGGAGCTGTTAATTTGTACACCAAGGATGCCGTCCACTCGTTACTCCAGAAACCTGTGACGTCAGATCTACCGCACGTTCTCATCTTCCACTGCGAGTTTTCTTCAGAACGAGGTCCCAAGATGTATCGTTTTCTACGAGATCAAGACCGAGAACTGAACAAAGACAGTTATCCAAGATTGGTCTACCCTGAGATCTATGTTCTAGAAGGTGGCTACAAGGCGTTCTTTGAGAAACAGAAGGTAAGATAGAATTTCCATTATTGCTATAAATAATTTTGAGAGATGAGCAAACAATTTCTAGCAAAAATGCCAAAAGTCTAAAACAACTTTAATTGTACATGCACAGCTATCCCATGTGTCTCCATGTCTGTTGTTTGCTCTGAACTTTTACCTTTCTTTCAGTATATTTTTAGCAGCGAACTGTACACATGTGTCGACTATGTGATTAGGTTTTGTTTGTTTGATTTGATTCTTTACGTCCCATCAACAATCTTTCAGTTAAACAGGGACGGGTCTTCCTGGGTTGAACCAGTACTAAGCTAGGATAGATGTGTCTTGCTCAAGGACCACAACGCAGTGACGCCAGTGAGGCTCGAACTCGTGTTCCTCTCGGTCTCGAGTCAAGCACTCTACCACTGAGCCACTGCGCTCAAGGCAGCTGTTCTACATTGCGTGTCGTATGAGCAACATCTATAAAATATATCAGATCTATATGCATAGTGACATGGAAAGGTCTATGGTGGTCGTTACTATGGTAGTAGGTGTCGTTACTGTGATTCGTTTGATATTTTACAGGGGTTGAGGCAGGGTGGGGTATGTCCCCATATGTTTTTCCTATTATCGTTTATAAATTGCAACATCTGCAAACAATAACAAAATAGTTTATGGTAAAATACCAAGACATTCAGTCGGTCTGTATTTCGACTACTTCGCCACTAGTTAGCAAGACGTATGCACGTTTACACCCTTGTCCCAAATTCAGAGCACTAAGACGATGTCAGTTCGGATTCCTTTTTTTCAGAATGACACTGTGTATATAAGTTTGTAAATTATATATTATATGTGTTTACTTTTTTGTATTTCCAGAATTTGTGTGATCCTATCAGCTACAAGCCTATGTTACATGTCGACCATGGCTCAGATTTACGTCACTTCCGGAAGAAGTCTAAATCATGGACAGCAGGAGAAAAGCAGAAGAAAACTTTCAAGCGTTCCTTGTCCAGACTGAATCTCGCCTTCTAGATGTTGACAATGTGATTTTACTACAATCTTGAAAGTGCCCCGACAAACAGTGCTAGGTTGTGCGATGTGCTAGACTTAATGTGTTCATAGTGCGCTGGTCGCAATGTTATATGATATGATAATGATGTTCCTGTATATTTTAAACATTGTATTTAATGGAAAATGTGCGCTGGTCGCATATAAGTTTTTGAATCTACATAGTATAGGCATCGACATGAGAAAACCTTACTTTGTTTCATGTAGACAACAAAAACGCATTACAGCTTTCACTTATGAGCAATCTGATCAGTGCCTTTGATTTTCACTTACTGGAAAGAATTGGATTCAAACTGTCTACATATAAATTCATTGATCAATTTCATTTATTTATTTCTATCTGGTCTCTGTAGCTGAGTAGACTGGATTGAGCTTTCTAAATTCAAGTACTAAAAACAAGGTTTTCTCGCGATGAGGCCTATACTGTAAACTCGGAAATTTTCGCGAGAATTTTATTTTCGAGAATAGCCTTACAGACATGTAAGTATGTTTTGGGTACTGATTGGCTTAGATCAGTATATGCCATAATGATCTCGCCATTTTTGCAAGGGGTTTTATTCTCGCGAAACTTCGCATATGCGAAGTTTCGCAAAAATAAAACCCTCGCGAAAATTTGCAGTATATTGATATGGCATGGAACTCTGATCAGCCTTGGACGAATGACACAGTTCAATATTAGTGAAACATTGAAAACCCAGACCACTCTGAGTTTTCGCTGTTTTAGTAATGTCGTTCCTGGTGAATTTAGATTGCTCTTCCGGAAGGTTGAATTTCGGTTCTGTTCAGAGGTCAAAAAAGTATACTGTTTTGTTGACTTGTTATATGTTCTTGTTTTTGTTATCTTTTGTCTTTCTCTCAATTCTTATGCTCTCTTCTTTTATTTTCTCATTCTGTCCTTCTGTTACCATTTCTTCATATTTCCATTATAGACATTGCTGGTTATTCCAAATAATTGAGCCATGACATGCCAAAACCGGAAAAAATGTGCATCGAATGAAGACTCAGATCAGCCTAAGCATTTGTCCAGTCTGGTCAGAATCTTCGCTGTGTGTTCAGTGGACAGCTAAGGATCCAAGTTTTCTATATGCGGACGTCGAGGACTCTGATCAGACTGAGCTTATACCTAGGCTGACGCGCGACACAACCACATTCTTTTTTCTCATGTCGCGGCTCAATTAAACATATGGGCCCGGTATTACGATGCCCCCTTAAAGTTAAGGAAGACTTAAGTTAAGTATTGATTTAAATAACGTTTCCAACTGATTAAAATCAAAATATTTTCATTTTTCTGAAGATCACAATGATATCTTTGACCACAAGTAACGCATTGCTCCAAGCAATTTATTTAGCATATAATATAGCATGTTGAAATATCAATACTTAGCTTAAGTCTTCCTTAACTTTAAAAGAAATAAATAGAATTTCCCATAGAGCTACATACAATAAAGACAGGATGATCTTTTGTATTTATTGAGAGGTCTAAGGTTATATTTTCCAAAGAAATGTATATCTTTCTCTGAAGATCTAGTTTGACTTAGCAAACAGTGCAGACCCTGATGAAATGACGCATTATGTCGCATTTCATCTGGGTTTTCACTCTTTGCCAAAGAACATGTTTAGGGGTTTTAAGTTCTCAATGGATTAAGGATCTATTTTGGTTTGCATTGTTAGCTTGGTGATACTAAATGTCGACCGTGAAATTATGAAGAAAATGGTTTTATATTTGTAATAATAAATGTTAATAAATCTAAAAAAAACCCCAATATTTTCTTGAATTGTCTTTGACTGAGTCGTGAGATTAATAGGCGCAACATCTACATGTAGATCGACGGACGGGATTATGAAAACAGAGAAGTTACTTATTGCCATTTGATAAAAGCGAACAATGTACGCTTAATTTGTCTGTTCGGTGTAGATAACTCCAAACCCTGAGTGCAATAAAGTTAAAAAAAACTCTGACGGGAGAACGCAAAATATATACATATATGCCAAGAACAAAGGCGTTTGTTGTGTCTGATCAAGGTATTTGTTTCTGTAGCATATATTTTTTTTTATATAAAAGTCGAAATACAAAATTAAATATACAACATAACTGTCCTTAAAGTAGAAATGGATTAGATTCGTCCTTTTGAAAATCCACTGCCTGGATTAATTGTTTGCTAGATACCATTATTACTTGGCCAGAAATAGTTAATGAGAGAGCCCAAAGTATGAAAGCTTAACCATTATCTCGCCAATATTTTTTTTGTCCTGAAAAATAAACACCCAGTTTGCTTTTTACATGGGATGCATATATTCAAGTGCATTTCAGACAAGATTCTTTCATGGAAGCAAACAATATGTACCATGGGAGCAGTCTGATCTGGGTCCATATCAAGGGAGCAGGCTAATCTGGGTCTTTATCATTTGCGTTATAGGCTAACACAAGCAGACGAGGGGAGCAGACGGTAAAAATCATGACTGCCGGGGTAAGGGTTAATTGTCTTCAATTAATTATATTTTTTTGTTAGCCACAGAGGGCCACATGTACCTCCCAAGAGATACAATTGGACCCGAGGGATCCAGCTGCTTCTCGAAGGGAGTCCGTACATGTACCAGAATTTGTAAGGAAATATATAGCCATTTTATTTTCCAGGGCGGGAGAGAGTGAGTACGGACCCCTGCCCCCTCTGGATCCGGCCATGAACACCTTAAGGTTTATATTCTCACCAGAGCCTTATCTTTTCGCGCCAATTCAAAAGACTGTAACACGTATTGCACGTGCGAGAAGCGATGTTTTAGACAAGCCTGTACAAACACGCAGTCTCGCCAGAGCCTTGACGTCTCTCATACACAATGTTGGCGTTGATGAAGACTCAGGCCAAAATGAGTCACGACGTGATTTCCAACAATGTGGCATTTTAACAAGTGTAGACACAGACGACCCTATGCAGCCTCCTTTTAAGCTTAGAAACACCAAATGGTATTCAGCCAGTAGCTTAACACTCATAGAAAATTCATGCGACAAACAAAGCCTCTGATCAGACTGCGCTTATGCGCAGGCTGATCTGAGGCTATGCTGGTCGCACATACAACATTGTTGGAAATCTCATGCCACGGCTCAAATGTAGGATTCTGGTCATGCTAGTTAGCAAACTTAAGCTCTGCATTACTTTATTTCTAGATGTTACATCGATAAGTTAGGGATCTGTCATGCGAACCAAACATCTTTTGTTTTGATCCATATCAGAAATAAGGATTAGGTCACCTACAGGGAAAGGTCTAACCTCTTGGCTCTTTTGTATAGGATAATTTCTTGTGTTATTGCAACTTTCCCATGTGGTGACCTCGGTCAGGTGTTGTACTTTATTGTATCGGTTCCTGATCTTTGCCCTCTTCTTTAATTTTATATATCATTAAACTGGCCAAAAATAATATCAAGCTTTATATTGCGTTCCTTGCCAGCGTGAGTATTGTCGTCTGCTGATAAGCTTTGCAAACAACTTAGATCCAGATCAGGACCAAAAAACTTCAGGACCAACAAATGTCGGTTATATTTCATACAAAACACAGCTTTGAGTCGAAAAAAACGCAGCCAAATATAGCGAAATGTTGCTTCAATCGCTTGATCAAACAAAATAATTCAGAAGGCTTCCATGCGAGCTGAACATTTCTTGTACAACAGGGCCGTCGCCGCGTATTTAAAAGTGGTCCGGCGAAAGAAATCATCGAGTGCTCACGGCACGAGAGAGTTTTTTTTGCGATTCTATGTCCGTTTTTAATGGGTTTTTATGCGTTTGGGACCAAATTTCAGTCACGATTTTTTTGCTAGAAAAGATATTTCTTGGCGCGTGAGAAAACCGAATGCTAAGCAAAATCGTTTTCAGATAGTCACGATTTTTTGTACTTTTTTCTTCAGCATATTTCTTAGACATTATGTCACCTATGTTCCCGCAGGTTTTGGCAAAGTACTTTTTAGCACTGATCCTTGGTTGTCATGGGCGGATCCAGAGCCAGCATTCAATGTTGGGCCATTATCGGTTCGCCAGCGAAACGCCATGATGGCCCGCCTATAGTGGTATTTTGATCCCCCCCCCCCCCTCATCAACTAAAAAAAAAAGAGTCAAAGTCAAAGTTGGACCCCCTCTGACATAACTTTCTGGATCCGCGCATGGTTGTACTTCAAAGATTTGTATTTTCGAAAAGATATACATAAGCGTCTTTTCAAATAGTACACCCGTTACTTTAAGGATGCAGAAGGCTTCATCTAGATTTTTGCTGCACGACCTTCCTTGATGCTTCTTATAGTCGAATGAATGTTGGGGGAACCGAAAAGTTTTGGGCTAAATTGTAAATTGGAACAGGCAGAAATTGTATATCCGTAACGGAATTAATTGTAACAACACATGCCCACGATGCTCGTAACGTTTAAACATACTTATTATTTAGAAGAAGAAAAAATGTCAATTTGAGGGATATGAAACTGGCGCATAGAAATTATCCGGGCCTCAATGCGAGAAGACCTGTCTTCGGGGTTCTCGACTATGCAACTCAAAGCAACCTGCTCAGTTACAGAGAGTACATGTAGCTAGAAAGCTGAAATTTTGAAAGAGGGCGAACGACATAGGCACTGATCAGACTGCGCGGATGTGTAGGCTGGTCTGCGCCTTCAATCTTCGAATGCAACTACGTCAGGTTTTCTCTCGACACGGCCCATAAGTATGATAACTGTCATTATAATAATGCATTGTTTTTCATTGTTTTCACACCTTGGCTAGGTCGGTCTATGGAAACAAGCATTATTTGTGATTGAATCAATAAATTGAAAATCACAGGTAAGGCCAAAGAAAAATGAGCCAAAACGAGAAAAAAGGGACACGGCGGAAAGCATACTCGTCCAAAAAAAGTGGTCCGGCGCTCGCCGTCCTGCCGGACCGGCGACGACGGCCTTATACAAGAGCAGAATCTAGGTCGAAGATTTGGTTCCAGTAAAATGCATTTAAGCCCCCCCCCCGGTGGCTTAGGCTGCTGTCCGTTCTGTTGATGTTGACTTCTTTTTGTTGTAAAAATTGTGGGAGTCTGTAACTGTTCTATGTTTCGTCGTACGTTACTTAATGTCAATTCTAGTATTGCAGTCATCTTGATGGGGAAGAGAGAGCTGGTTGCTTTGCTTAATTTGTCTTCCTGGTGTCTCGTGGGGTGGTTGAGTGGCTCTTCCTCGCGGTGTCGTGGGGTTGTCTGCGGTTTATGATTGTGGTATTTCCTGATCATACTCACTATTTTTGCAACTTGATAACTTGTTTTTTTCTTATAATGAACCGTCTCGCTGACGACAAAAAAGAGATGAAGAAGAAATCTTATAGTTTCACGTTTATTTAAATATTAAACTTATATATATATCAACAGATGACAAATCAGACGACAGTCGCAAATACCACTGATATGTAGAAGAATGACTATTTTTTACACCGCTTGCTAGAAAGATCTTTTGAAACTGAACAATACTATTCTGACGATACATTGATAGCATTAAAACATTATGAGCATGATAAATTTCAGTCTAAATTGATTTGATCATGGAAAAAGAAGATTTATTACCTCGGAGCCTCTTCCGGGACATGTGACATGATATTGGCTATATATAAACTGGTCTACTCAGCTCCTCAGACTGGTTAGAACCTTATAATGATATAATAGGCGTCGCCGCAGGAAAACATTTCTATAGGATTTAGTTAAAATATCTTTTTTCAACATGAGATTTAGGTTCTTATCGGATATGGGCATATGCGCAGACTCACAAGAGCTTTATCTGCTCGCATACACAAAGTATGAATGTAGATTAAGACTACAGAACAAACTTTATATATCTTCAGAAGGATTTAGCGAATATAAAAATAAATCAAAATTTCTCATATACTGGCCCCTGTTATAATAATTTACGACTTACAAAATATTGAATGTCAAAGGAAAAGAACGAAAACTTAAACCTTATGTTGCGATCTTGTAGTCTACTCAGCTACATAGACTATCTAGATTCTTATAAATTTTGGTTGGAAAAGTGCAGCTTTTATGCTATTGTGCGCGAGGATTTTACTTTCGCAAAACTTCACATATGCGAAGTTTCGTGAAAATAATACCCTCGCAAAATGACGAAAACTATTTGCCCTTTATTGATGTAGGCTAATCATGCAAAAGTCGTGATTTCTAAATGTTGCAAATGTGCCTTTAAACGCCTTTCGCGAAAATAAAATTCTCAAGAAAATTTCCGAATTTACAGTATTTTAGAAGCGAACAACAATGATACTGAGCAGGCTGTATGGCTTGTCCGCGTCAGTGTTATTAGCATTTCACAAAAATTGGATTTCTCATGATATGACTCAAATAGACCAAGTATTAACCCTTTTACGACAAATTGAAGTATCCATAAAGTTTAATATAGTGAAGTCAGGATGGCCCATTAGATGCTTTGAGTGTTTACAGGGTATGGTTTCAAAAAAGGGTTGCATTTCTTACTCTGAAGATCGATTTTGTCTTAACAAACAGTGAAAACCCTGATGAAATACCGCCTTTATGCGGCATTCCATCTGGGTTTTCACTGTTTGTATAATCGTAGAACATGTACCCGTTTAGTGGTGTTCAGACCTCAAAGGATTAAATACAAGCTCCCTAAACTAAATTAATTACCAATAAGTTAACGAACCATGAATGCAGTAAATTTGTTTGTTGCACAAAATAAGTTAGCAACAAGTTGGTAAGCCAATTTAGTTTATGCTGTTAATTATGAAGAACAATAATTAGTTACAATTACTCATAATTATGAAAATGTGGCTAGTGCAAGACCAGTGTCAAGGTTCTCTGAATCACAAGCCCATTATTTAATGAGTTGGCGTCCCAGCCTCCAGAACTGAGATATGCCAAAGCTACCAGTCCTATAAAACACAGTCTGATTCCTAGTTTAGAACCATAGTTAATTTGTTTGTGAATGTTTAACGATATACATGTACCAAGTATAATATAGTTTACGAAAATGACTTCGACGAGGTAATTTTATTTATTTATTTATTTATTTATTTATTTATTTATTTATTTTATTATTTGGTCGTGTATAATGATGTTAACGTTGCCAAATGGTAAGGTAAAGATGATGCCAATTTTATACAAAATGAACAAAAAAGCTTCATACAAAATATATACAACATGTAACCAGCATGAGGTTCAGAGTCATATATCAATTTTACAACAACAACAACAACACAAAATATATTCACGGTGTTTTGTCTGAGCAAATAAAGTTAACCCCGAGCAGACCATCTGTGCATTTAACAATTTACGAATAAGTGTTTTTGTTTTCAGTACTACATGTTAACTGATTTCTTTTTTTTTCGTATTATTACTCTAATTTACGATCATGTATTTGTGCTAGCACTTTGGATTTTATCATTTATCGCATCGGCGAACAGCCAAGACTCAGACGAGCCTGCGCTTCAGCACAGTCTTGGCTATAAACGAAGTACACTGACGAAGTCACAGACCAAATATGAGGCCTCATGAGGTGGCTTTGCTCGTAAACTAAAGATTGGATTTGCGAAAATTCGATAAGTACAATGTGGCATATTGAATAATTTGTGACTGATTAAATACTCAATTTTAATTTTATTTTATTCTATGTTTAATATTTTGTTTAATTTTTTTTTTTTTATTTAACGGATACATGATACATGTATAATGAACAAAGTAACATGTCCTAAGGATCAGTCAACTGCAATTGGTAAAGGACAGTCCTGGTGAGCATGTGTGCATTTGCGCATACTCTCCCAAGACTTCGTTTCTCGACAGTGCGATATTACCAAAATCTCATGTGCTGTGTGATTTATTTCAAATAGTTGTAATAAATTGGCAATACTTGGGCGGGTTTTGCCACCGGTTATGGTGAATGATAATTGGATCTCGACGCGAGAAAACCTGTCTTCGGGATTTCAGACAAAGCGAGATTCAGACCAATCTCCTCAGCTACAGAGACTAGCTAGAATATTTAAATTTTGCTTGAAGTAGGTCTAGATATGAAAGTTTCTAATAAGCGAATAGCAAAGGCGCTGATCAGACTGTGCGGATGCGCAAGCTGGTCTGCGCCTTTGTTATTCACAAACCCCCGAAGACAGGTTTTCTCGCATCGAGGCCCAAATCATAATACTGATTACTGGTGCCAAGTTTCAATAAAACATAAAAATGGACAACTAAGGTGAACTTAGATATTGAAAGCCATGATAGATGATTTAAAAGTACCTTTAAAAGTAACCTTTTGTAAATAAACATTTTAGTAAACTTTATAAAAAGCAAAAAGAAAATGACGCTGAACAGACTGCGCGAATGCGGAGGCTGGTCTGCGTTTTTGTTATTTCTTATTGTGAAAAACTCGTTTTCTTTTCATGATATATAGAGTATAAATATCAATTGAAACATAGGGGTGTTGATTGATTAAATGATCTCGTAAACAGCCAAAATCGGCATGTTTAGCATATGTTTCCACATGTCACATCTTTTGATTGATATGATATTTCTGATGATAACATATTTAAAAGATCAATGTTTCTTAAACTGGACAAGTGCTTGTAAGCTGATAATATGTTTGATAAGCCGGACTTGTAATAATGAATATCTTCAAAGATCATGTCTGATAACATGGTTAAACTATGCAATACATGCCCATTCCAAGCATACACATTCCAAACGAGTACATTCAAAAACTGTATATAAAATACTGTATATCCACATCAGCTTGCGTCAAGAGCCAGCTGATCAGAATCCAGTACTTGAATTGCATGCCAAAAAAGTAACATGCACATGAATCATATCTTCATGATAAGGGATATAAAAACTGACTATAAGAATCCTTTATGATGGATATTTTATGTCCAATCACGTTTTGAATAAATATGAACAACATAGGCACGGCAACAACGCGTGAGCAGAGAATGGCAAAATCAAAAGCCCCCGCCCCCCTGATAAGCTGATAAATGCCAATTAATTAATCAATCAATCAATCAATCAAACTGAAATCTATTCTCTCAGTTACATGAAACATGTAAAACATGAGGCATCAGTTCATGCAAATAAGCATATAATTTGCGTAACCTCTTATTCACATACGGGCTTCGACGAAAAAACCTGTTTTGGAGATTTGCGAAAACAAAGGTGCAGACCAGCCTGCGCATCCGCGCAGTCTGACCAGCGCCTTTGTTATTCGCTACTTGGAAAGTGCACATGTAGACTTGCTACAAGCGAAAATTCGATTATCTAACTAGTCTCTGTAGCTGACCATGTTGGTTTGAACCTCACTCTCTCGGAAATCCCTAGGGCTTTATTATAAGAAATTGACCTTGTCGCATGAAAACTTGTTGCATGCGAAGATCAAAGGCGCAGGGCACCTTGGTTATTTGCATTCAGAAAACGCATGAATAGCGACACTTGGTTCATGCAAATGTGATTTTCAACAATGTGGCGTTTTGATAAATGTACAAACACCAATTGGTGTTCAATCAGTAGCCTAAGAGTCATAGAATATTCAAGCGACCAGCAAAGGCTCTGACCAAACTGCGCGTATGCACAGGTTGGTCTGAGCCTTTGCTAGTCGCACATACCACATACATGTGGTCGGAAATCTCAAGTCGCGGCTCAATCATACCGATATTTAGAATCAGTTTAGCGGGGCACAATGGCTCAGTTGGTTGAGCGTTTGACTTGGGATCGAAGAGTTGCTAGTTGGAGGCTCAACGCTGGCAGGTCACTACATTGTGTCCTTGAACACTTTATCCGCTGCTTAGTACTGTTCAACCCAGGAAGATCCGTCCCGACATGACTGAAGAAATGTGAATTGGACGTAAATGTGTAAAAACCCAATCAAAACATGAAATACCCCCCCCCCCCCGGTAGCATCTTGAAGCGGGCCATTTGAATGGCGTTTCACTGGCGGGTATATAATGTTCGGACACTGTGTGCTGGCTGGGCCATACGCTCACATGTCCAGCTCTTTCAATTTCAACGTGTTTGTCTACGAAGGAACGACGTTAGCAAAGCTCAGTTCAAGAGAGTAGCAGGGCCACTGGATAGTTACATACGCACATGTTACTTTGACAATGTTTCTCATTGTTTCATTAAAAGGCAAACTTTTCCTACGGTTTTGAACCATGTACGGTTTTATGGAATCAGCACCTGATCAGTCTGATCAGCGCCTTTGTTATTCGCGTTTTGCAAATACCATATCTAAGCTTGCTACAAGCGAAATTTCATTTTTCTAGCTAGTCTCTGTAGCTGAGCAGGCTTGTTTGAATCTCACTTTAACGGAAACCCCCGAAGACAGGTTTTGTCGCGACGAGGCTCAATTTTTATTTCAACACCAAGACTTTGCTCCTTGGTTATGATATGTCTAGGTAGAAATGAGCTTTCAAAGTCCCCTCTCTCTCTCTCTCTCTCTCTCTCTCTCTCTCTCTCTCTCTCTCTCTCTCTCTCTCTCTCTCTCTCTGATTATCAGGCATGTCAATCTACTGAATGCATAATTAGATGTTTATCTTACTATTTAATCTTTCAAAAGTCAGGTAATCAGTTGTTGTATCACAACACAAGTTTGATAAATCACATCAACCACTTTGTTTTGACATGGGAAGTGGTGTCCAATGATGCGAGCCATCTCTTAATTGGTCGTTGTCTTAGTGAGCTACATGTCATTGCGAAGTCTCGCTCTTTCTCGTGCTCAAAGCGATTCCTCTCCAATTATTTACTTCCTCTATCTTTTGCGTATAAATATACTTGAAGCATTCATAAAGTCAAACTGAATCTTACATTCGAAGAGAACACACTATATATTGCTTTAAGTAAAGGAATTCATCATTGAAACATCAAATATGAGGTAAAATCTTATTAGATTAAATTATACATTCA
The DNA here is from genome assembly GCA_964019695.1 of Loripinus fragilis. NCBI lineage: Eukaryota > Metazoa > Mollusca > Bivalvia > Lucinida > Lucinidae > Loripinus > Loripinus fragilis. The sequence continues at coordinate 47,700,407 of OZ026528.1, forward strand.
TTTTTAATATTTCTATGGTTAGTTTTGTTTGCGTTGATGCTTTACATGTACGTCCCGGTCAACACTTTTCCAATCATATCTAGACGTTATTTCTATCGTTAATCTAAATCTGAGTTTATATAATATACGAAATGAAGGGACTGACATGTTTCAATATAAGATCATTTTAAACAACTTTGCTGAAACTGATCGCCGTACAGGAAGTTCTATGTGGTCATTATAATCGCAACAAATATATTGGCGTAGCCAGAACGCTGAAAAGGTTCCGCACATGAAAGGGAGGCTTCTGTATCAAGCAGTGATTCTCTGCAATAGCGTCCCTTTTAAAAATAGGAACTTCTCTTCAGGGAAAGAATTTGCTCCCATATGGAGCGAATTCTTTCCTTTAAGAGCAGTTTCCTAAGTTATGGAAATCACTTTTCATGTTAGGTTACCTCTCTTGAATGTTGCTTTATTGTGCACTTGCGTAATGGGAGCTACGCCAGTAAAATGTAAAGAGTAATGTGCTCTGTGTAATTTGCTCAGTTTCCCTATCTTGTACATTTCACGCGAGCGTACATCTTTGAATTGACTGAAACGAAGCATCTTATTCATGTATTGCCAATTATTGTTCCTTGAGTATGTTATTTTTCAGTTAAAACGTGATAATTTGATTTTTTTGATATGTATATAAGCTGTATTAAAAACGATGACAAAAAATAAGAGAGAGAAAAACAAACAACAACAACAAAAACAGGAGCTACATGTACAATGTACATAAACAACGTTAACCGAGCAGAGACGACCACATTTTTATTGATGTGCACTAATTTAATCAGCCCGCTAATGCTGTAACGTGTATCGCTTTTTTATTGTATGTTTTTGTTCTTTTTACAGAATGCGTTTGTTTGCTGATGACAGTGGCTCTCCAGTTCCACAGCAGTGGGAAGATGATGAAATCACAGCAGTCATCACCCCTTACAGCAAGGTAGACAACTCCTTTGATTCTGGATTCAAGTCTCAGTCAGACATTTCGGTGAGTATTATTCTTCTACTATGTCTTAAATGAGCCGTGACATGTGATTTCCAACAATATGACATTTTGACAAGTGCAGACTTCCACAAGCCTTTGTAACCACCTTTTAAGCTAAGAAACTCTAAATGATGTTCGGCTAGTATCTTAACACTCATAGTATATTCATGCGTCTAGCAAATGCTCTGATCAGACTGGGCGTATGCGCAGGCTGGTCTGAGCCTTTGCTGGTCGCACATACCACATTGTTGGGAATCTCATGTCGCGGCTCAATCCTACAGTAATAGTAAAATTTCGAAAGATGCTATTAATGCTGGACATAGATGACTCAAAGCAGATACAGTAGCGTTGACTTCGGTGTTTTAAATAAATCATATCAAATGAGTAAGACCAGCAATAAACGTATCAGAAAACTACCGATGGTAATTTAAACACAAGAAAACATCAAATCAGAAAGAGAATCTCCCATTTTTTTCATTTAATATGATTAGTTGAAAATGTAAAGCTTTATAGAAAAATATACATGCTAATAAACTGTTGCTTTTTTGTTGCTTTTAAATTTTTTTCTAATTTTCAGATTGAGATTCCATCCAGTGGAAAGTCCCGTCGTTTTCGGTCACGAGATGCAAGAAGAAGCTTGTTCCTAGGGAAGCGCCTTGCAGAAGACCAAGATGTAGAGAACTTTTCCCCAGCAACCAAGAAAGCAAGAGAAACTGATGAGCATCTTCAAGTATCTTCAACCATGGTAAGATTTCTATGTTTGCAAGCGAAATTACAAAATAGTTTCAATTTAGCGTGACAACAGAGTATATATTCTGCATGCAACAGATTTTAATAAATACTCCATTGAATTAGATAAAATTACTTCAAGCATTTGTAAGAGTATGTAGTATGTAACTGAGTACATTTTTCACCATATTGACACCACTGTGCTCCTGAAGTCATGCAGTTAATGATTTATCATTCATAGAAAGTGTATCCTGTTTTTGTTCCACGACACAGTAATTCATTAAACACGCCTTTAATGGTAAAAAATAAATATTTAGATCAAGTATGATGTTTAATAGCTCAAATTCTATTCTAGTTATTGCAAACTTCCAAGTTTTACTTATTAGCTTTAACTACTCTAGCCCCAAAACCCTCTCAATATACAATATTTTAAGGGAAAGATAATCAAAACTTGAATTACATAAAATTTTTGTGCGCTTTTATTTTATGTAAAGTTTGTAATTTTTCATTTCAGGAGGAACCATCACCTTCGGAACACTCTGAGACCATCGTTAGTGCCGTTGATCGACTGACGTCAGATGAAGATCTCATTGCAGATGGGTCACGTGTTTACAGTCTTCCAACAATCTCAGGAAAACACAAAGATCTGAAGACCATCTCTCCTGATACGGTAAGTTTCATTTATATTCACTGTGAATGGCTATTCCTGCAAAGTCAAACATTTTTTGCACATCAAAGGGACACTACAAACAGGGAGTCCCTTCAGTATTGTCTCTTTAACTCCAGGCATTAAGTTAAGAGTGCGTACCAAAAAATAATTTTCTTATTTCTCAACCAAAACATACGTTGTTGGAGCTCAAAAGAACCGTCTCAATGATCTATATAGAAATTCACATTGTTCTACATCTAAATTTATTATCTGCGTCTTTGTAGCAAAGTAAGTCGATGCGAGTCTTTCATATGGTGCAAAAGTCAACAGACTTTTGTAAGTCATCTAACGAGAATCGCAAATTTAGTCTGTTTACAAAAAAGTCCTTGTCAAGTTGGGCTCATCGAGCAGCTACATGCTTGCATGTACGTCTGTTGTCAATCTACTCATCGTTCTGTCGATGTTCTTTTCCATTTCGAAATTTAACATCATAAAAAATGGCATATTCCACGGGTCATTGCCTAGTTTCTATGTTCTTATAGTGCGAAGAAGGATGAATAGAAAATTCATGCTTTTCTAGTCTGCATAAACCTTTAAAAAACATTTCAGGAACCCTATTAGAGTGTCAAATGGTTTTGATGTAGATCAGGACCGACGTTCTGTCAGTCCTGGTCGTGGTCCAAAATGTTTGTTTGCAAAGGCTACCAAGAGACGACAATTTAAGTCACCTTTAGCAAGGAACGAATAAATTGATTTCTCAAGTTTATATACATGTACTATACAGTGTTCATGTTTCATAATGGAGACTGCAATTTCGCAAAATATTAGTCAATTTTTCGTGTACAGTTTTAACTCCATATAGCTATATAACTCTGTAAAATATGTTTTCTTGTTTCTTTCAGATGGCAGATGTTGTTGATGGTTGCTATGGTGACAAGTTGGGTCATGTGACCATTGTCGACTGTCGGTATCCATATGAGTATGAAGGAGGCCATATTAAGGTAAGTTAGGAACCTCAGTACTTTATCGTTAGTCTATTTTATCTTCTCTCTACCTTTGGGCGTAGACTATCTAAGTAGATTACTTAGTTCCATATATCTTTAACTTGACGACCCCAAAAAGTTGATACTCAGGTTGTTACAATTTAAGACCTTTCACAAAGCTACATATTCAGCATTTATAGTTTTACTATAAATACTCATTTCGTGTGCATCAAATTTATTGAATGGTTTTCAATTCTAAATAAAGCTAATCACACTTAGTTTAATAATGCTTATATATAAAGAGGATAGAACATTACGGTGCCAAAAAGCATGAAGCCCTGAGCATGAAACAAGCGTTTCACGACTGTGCCAAATTTTTGGATATTCAACTGATCTTTGAGGGATTAATGTGCTCTCACTCTGTATAACAGAGTGGTAACATGACTCAGACGTGTACTAGTCGAAGTTTTCTGAAACTAAAATTGAGTCAGATTGCAATTGTGTGAAACTTCTTTTATGAAAAGGCTGTCCTTGAAACCTTACATTTTGTAAAAACAAATCTTGAAGTCTGGGAGTAGGTAAACCACACTCTACACATTGTTTTGGTATTGTATTGAATGGTTGATCATTTAAGATTTTCTTATTTTTCAGGGAGCTGTTAACTTGTATACCAAGGATGCCATCCACTCATTACTCCAGAAACGAGTGACGTCAGATCTACCGCACGTGCTCATCTTCCACTGCGAGTTTTCTTCAGAACGAGGCCCAAAGATGTATCGTTTTCTACGAGATCAAGACCGAGAACTGAACAAAGACAGTTATCCAAGATTGGTCTACCCTGAGATCTATGTTCTGGAAGGTGGCTACAAGGCGTTCTTTGAGAAACAGAGGGTAAGGGAGCTGTTCTATTATATTTTTTTAAATAATCTCGTGTTTTTTGGGACTCTAGCCCATGACATAATGGTTTTTAAAAAATGATAAAAATAAGTCATACTTTAATTGTACATGCACAGCGATCTCGTGTGGCTCGATGTCTGTTGTTTGTTCTGAACGAACCGTATATTTATTTGTAGGGACCGTACTGTGCTGGCTCAAATGAATAATTGGCGGTTGCCCTTGTGATTACTTCCAAGTCTTAAAACTTGATTAGCCCTTTAAATACATGTACTTCAATCGTTTCCTTAAAGCATTGTCAACTGTTCTACATTGCCTACCCGTATAAGAAGCATCCATTAAATTATATCCGAGCAGCAGCCCTTTGAATGATGAGTATCAACTGCAAACAATAACATAAAAGCTTTGGTAAAATGCCTAGAAATTGAATCGCACCTGAATTTCGACAAAACTGTTACTGGTAAGCAAAGGCACATGCTTGTTACGCTTTGTCCCTGATCTTTAACGTCAGCAGATTTTTGAAACTTTATAAATTCTATGTATTTCTTCTCTGCCAGAATATGTATCTTTGCTTTTTATATTATATGTTCGCACTTTCTTTTTTCAGAATTTATGTGATCCAATCAGCTACAAGCCTATGCTACATGTGGACCACGGCTCAGATTTACGTCACTTCCGGAAGAAATCTAAATCATGGACAGCAGGAGAAAAACAGAAGAAACCTTTCAAGCGAACTTTATCCAGACTGAATCTCGCCTTCTAGATGTTGACAATGTGATTATTGAATATTGAAAGTGCTTCAATCAAACAAACAGTGCTACGTTGTGAAATGTGCTACAATTAACATGTTCATAGTGCGCTGGTCGCAAATGTTATATGAAATTATTCATGAATAGTGTACTTAGTTGAAAGTGTGCGCTGGTCGCAAATGTTATGATATATTGTTCGTGTATATTCTAAACAGTGTACTTAATTGAAAATATGCGCTGGTCGCATATAAGTCTTCGAAACTACATAATATAGGCCTCGTCACGTGAATACCTTATTTGGTTTTGATGACAACAAAGGCGCAGATCAGCTTTCACTCATGAGCAATCTGATCAGTGCATTTAATTTTCTAGAAAGAATAATGTTCAAAAATGTCTACATGCATACTTTAATGCTCTATGTGGTATCTGTAGCCGAGAAGGCTGGAGTTACCTTTCTTGGTGCAGTTCCTGAAGACGAGTTTTCTCGCAATGGGGCCTACATACTGTAAATTCGTAAATTTTCGCGAGCGTTTTATTTTCGCGAAACTTTGCAGATGCAAAGTTTCGTGAAATTAAACCCTTGGGAATTTGAGAAATCACTCTGCCGTTACTGATGTAGGTAAAAAAGGCCCTTGTAGCGAATTTTAATGAAAAAACACGTCTTTTAACACTATTCACGAAAATAAGATTATCGCGAAAATTTCCAAATTTTCAGTATTCACGGACTGTGAAGGCTCTAATCAGCCTTGGAAGGACATGGGGCAGTTGTTGAAAAACAACTAAACCCCCAAATCTTTTTTTTTCAAGTGTTGGTTGTGACTGACCTGGGTTGAGCTTTTGACAGGCCTATTCAGTCATGTTCAAAGATCAGAAAAGTATACTGTTTTCGTTAAGTTATATTCTTGTTTTTGTTATTGATGGCTTGTTTTTCTTTTTTCTTTCTTTCTTTCATTCTTATACTCTCTTTTATTTTCTCATTCTTTCTTTCTGTTACCATTTCTTCATATTTCCATCATAGAAATTGCTGTTTAATCCATATAATTAAGCATTGGTATGACCAAACCAACCAAATTATTGTGCACTGAGAGAAGACTCAGATCAGCCTGGGCATCCACATATTCTGGTTTGAGTCTTCGCTAAGCGTTCTGTGAAATAAAGGATCCACGTTTTCTTTATGCAGACAGTGAAGACTCTGATCAGACTGAGCTGATACCTATGCTGATCTGAGTCTTCACATGACTCAGAGCCAGACAGTTTTTTTTCTCATGTCGCGGCTCACTTATGCACATAGTAGACCAAGGTTGGATGACATACCTCACAAGTATCACTGTGATGGTGTTCTTAACCATTTTAGGACCAATGGAATTTCCCATAGAGCTACATACAATAAAGACAGGATTGTCTATTATATATATTGAGTGTCAAAGGTTATAATTTCAAGAGGAATTGTTTAATTCTCTCTCTGAAAATCGTGTTTGTCTTAGCAAACATTGGAGACTCTGATGGAATGCCGCATTGTGTGGCATTTCATCTGGGTCTTCACTGTTTGCGAAAGAACCCGTTTAGGGGTTTTTGACCCTCAATGGGTCAAGGATCTATTTTGGTTTGGACTGTTAGCTTGGTGATACTAAATGTCTTGTCCGTGAAATAATGAAGGAAGTGGTTATAATGTTAATAAATCTAAAAAATAATATTGTCTTTGACTGAGTATTTTCCAGTGAAAAGTGTGGAGATTAATAGGCATAACATCTGAAGCTTGTATAGGGGGTACCAAATATCCCTTATCCCTTGAAGTAAACAGGCAAATATCCCTTATAATTCGGCAAATATCCCCATAATTAATTTTCCTAAATTTTCAATATCCCTGGAAGTAACGAAAATTTTGAAACAAGTATCCCATATCCCTGGAAGTAAAATGGCAAACATCCTGTATCCCTAAAACCCCTATACAAGCCTCACATCAGGAGAGAGATGCATAGATCGACGGACAGGATTATGAAAACAGAGAAGTTGCTCATTGTCATTTGAAAAAGTGAACATTCTACACTTACAAATAACTTGTCTGTGCGGTGTAGATGATTCCAAACCCTGAGTGCAATTAAGTTAGAAATCTCTGACGGGAAAACGCAAAATATATACATATATGCCTAGAACAAAGGCGTTTTGTTGTGTCTGATCAAGGTTTCTGTTTCTGTAGCATAGTTTTGTTTTATATAAAAGTCGAAATACCAAATTAAATATACAACATAACTTTCCTTAAAGTGGAAATGGATTCGTCCATTTGAAAAGCCACTGCCTGGATTAATTGTTTGTTAGCTATATATAGATACCATTATTACTTGGCCAGAAAGGGTCAATGAGAGAGCCCAAAGTAAAAAAGCCTATCTCGCCAATACTTTTTTGCCCTGAAAAAACACACACACCCAGTTTGCTTTTTACATTGATGCATATATTCAAGTGCATTTCAGACAAGATTCTTTCATGGAAGCCAACAATAAGTACCATGATCAGATTGCTTCCAAGGGAGCAGTCTGATCTGGGTCCATATCAAGGGTGCAGGCTGATCTGGGTCTATATCATTTGCATTAAAGTCTAACACAAGCAGACCAAGGGAGCAGACGACAAAATAATGACTGCTGGGGTAAGGGTTAAAGGCCTTCAATTTTTTATCTTTTTTTTGTTAGTCACAGAGGGCCACATGTACCTCCCAAGAGAGGCAATTGAACCCGAGGGCAGCTCAGGTCCAATTGCTTCTCGAAGGGAGTCCGTACCAGAATTTCTAAGGAAATATATAGCCATTTTATTTTCCAGGGTAAGGGAGGGTGGGGTACGGACCCTGTCCCCCTCTGGATCCGGGCATGAACTCCTTTAAGTTAATATGTTCACCAGAGCCTTATCTTTTCGCGCTAGTTCATAAGATTTTAGCACGTATCGCACGTGCGAGAAGCGACATCTTACACACGCAGTCTCGTCAGAGCCTTGGCGTCTCGCATACACAATGTGGGCGTTGATGAAGACTCAGGCCAAAATGTAGGACGCTGGCCCTGCTAGGTAGCAAACTTAAGCTCTGCATGACTTTATTTCTAGATAATACATCGATAAGTTAGGAATCTTTCATACAAACCAAACATATATTTGCTTTGATCCATATCAGAAATAAGGATGAGTTCACCTGCTGGGAAAGGTCTAACTTCTTGGCTCTCTTGTATAGAATATTTTCTTGTGTTTTTGCAACTTTACCATGTGGTGTCCTCGGTCAGGTGTGGTACTTTATTGTATCGAATCCTGATCTTTGCCTTCTTCTTTACTTTTATATATCATTAACTGGCCAAAAATAATATCCAGCTTTATATTGCGTTCCTTGCCAGCGTGAGTATTGTCGTCTGCTGATAAGCTTTGCAAACAACTTGGATCCAGATCATGACCAACCAACTTCAGGACCAACAAACGTCGGCTATATTTCATACAAAACACAGCTTTGAGGCGAAAAAAAAACGCAGTCAAATATAGTGAAATGTTGCTACAATCGCTTGATCAAACAAAATAATTCAGAAAGCTTCCATGCGAGCTGATCATTTCTTGTACTTCAACAACAGCAGAATCTAGGACGAAGTTTGGTACCAGTAAAATGCATTTAAGCCCCTCCCCCTTCCCCCGACGGCTTAGGCTTCTGTCCATTCTAAGGCGGTGGTTCTGCTGGTGTTGACTTTTCGTTTGTTGTTACTCCCATTGTAGGAGTTTGTAACTGTTCTATATTTTGTCGTACGTTACTTTATGTCCTTTATGGCTTCTTGATGGGGAAGAGAGAGCTGGTTGCTTTGCTTAATTTGTCTTCCTGGTGTCTCGTGGGGTGGTTGAGTGGCTCTTCCTCGCAGTCCCGTGGGTTTTCTGCGGTTTATGATTGTGGTATTTCCTGATCATACTCACTTACTATTTTTGCAACTTGATAACTTGATTTTTTCTTATTGTGAACCGTCTCGCTGATCACAGTTTCACATTATTTATTTTAATATTCAACTTATATATATCAACAGATGACAAATCAGACGACAGTCGCGAATACCACTGAGATGTAAAAGAATTACTATTTTTTACACCGCTTGCTAGAAAGATCTTCTAAAACTGAACAACATTGTTTAGACGATACATTCTTAGCATTATACACATTATGAGCACGATACATTTCAGTCTAAATTGATTTGATAATGAAAAGAAAAATGCTCCGGGACATGTGACCTGCTACTGGCTCTACTCAGCTACTCAGACTAGTTATAACCTTATAATGATATATTAAGCCTCGCCGCAGGAAAACAAGATTTAGTTAAAAGATATCTTTACAACATACGGTTTTGGTTCTTAACAGATATTGCATATGCGCAGGCTCACAAGCTGCTCGCTTACACACACTATAGGTGTAGATGAAGACATTAGAACAAACTTTAGTACTATTTAGAAGGATTTAGCGAATATGAAAAGAATATTTTTTTTTTTACAAAAACTGGATTTCTCCAGATATGACTCAAAAAGGCCAAATATTAACCCTTTTACGACAAATTGAACTTTCCATAAAGTTTGATATAGTGAATTCAGGAAGGTCCATTATATATATTGAGGGCTTACAGCTTATTATTTCAAACAAAGGTCACACTTCTTACTTTAATTCGAGTTTGTCTTATCAAACAGTGCAGACCCTGATGAAGTGCCGCCATATGCGGCATTTCATCTGGGTTTTCACTGTTTGCTTTAGTACCCGTTTAGTGGTGTCCAGTCCTCAAACTACCCAGTCAATACTCAATTAATTATAAACTAGTTAACGAACAATGAATACAGAAAAAATTGTTTTCAACGCAAAATTAATTAGACAACTAGTTGGTAAGCCAATTAAGTTTATGCTGTTAGTTATGAAGAACAATAATTACTAATAATTATGAAAATGTGGCTACGATCAAGACTAGTGTCAAGGTTCTCTGAATCACAAGCCAATTAGTAACTGAGTTGGCGTCCCAGCCTCCAAGACTGAGAGACATGTCAAAGCTAACAGTCCTATAAAACACAGTCCGAATCCTAGTTTAGAATCATTATTTATTTGTTAGTGAATATTGAACGATATACCAAGCATAGGAACTAGTTGGATTATATAGTTTGCAAAAATGGCTTCGATGAGGTAAATATATTTTTTAATCTATCTGCGTTTATTTATTTATTTATTTATTTATTTATTTATTTATTTATTTATTTATTTATTTGGTAGTAACGTTGCCAAATGGTGAGGTAAAACTGAGGTCAATTTTATACAAAAAGAACAATAAAGCTTGATTCAAAATAACAACAACAATACAAAATATATTCACTATGTCTTGTCTGAGTAACCAAAGTTAACCCAGAGCAGACTATTTGTGCATTTAACAATTTACGAATGAATGTACATGTATTTTGTTTTCAGAACTAAATGTTAACTGATTTCTTTTTTTTTCATCGTATTATTACTCTAACTTACGATCATGCACTTTGGACTGTATTATTTATCGCATCGGCGAACAGCCAAGACTCAGGCGAGCCTGCGATTCCGCACAGTCTTATCCGAGCCTTGGCTTCAAGTGAAGTACACTGACGAAGTCACAGACCAAATATGAGGCCTCATGAGATAGCTTTGCTCGTACACTAAAGATTGGATTTACGAAAATGTACAAATGTGGCATATTGAATAATTTGTATATGGCTGAAAAAATACTCAATTTTAATATTTATATTCTATGTTTAATAAATATTGATTTAACGGATATATGATATAATGAACAATGTCACATGTCCTAAGGATCAGTCGACTGCAATTGGTAAAGGACAGTCCTGGTGAGCATGTGTGCATTTTCGCAAACTCTCCTGAGATTTCGTTTCTCGACAGTGCGATATTTCCAAAATCTCATGTGCTGTGTGATTTATTTCAAATAGTTGTAAGAAATTGGCAATACTTGGGCGGGTTTGGCCACCGGTTATGGTGAATGATAATTGAACCTCGACGCGAGAAAACCTGTCTTCGGGATTTCAGACAAAGCGAGATTCAGAATAATCTCCTCAGCCACAGAGACTAGCTAGAATATTTAAATTTTGCTTGATGCAAGTCTAGATATGATAGTTTGAAACACTTGCCATGTTCCAAATTGTCTAACAAGTACGAATAACTCATATGGCACAATATTGACCTGAGTATTGAAATAAAGTTTATGTTATGTTATGTTATGATAGTTTCCAATGAGCGAATAACAAAGGCGCTTATCAGCCTGCGCCTTTGTTGTTCACAAACCCCCGAAGACAGGTTTTCTCGCGTCGAAGCCCAAATCATAATACTGATGACTGGTGCCAAGTTTCAATAAAACATAAAAAGGTACAACTAAGGTGAACTTAGATGTTTAAAGACTGGATAGATAATTTAAATAAACTTTATAAAAGCAAACTAATGACGCTGATCAGACTGCGCGCGCGATGTACGACTTCTCGTCGAAAACCCTTTCGTCGAACATGACAACTCAACGAATACGACTGCTGGTCGAAAAAACCGGCCAAGTCCGTTACTTGTCGATTTTATTTTTATCTGAAGTGGGACACCTAGGCGAAAAAAAAACGACTAAGTGTCGGACTTTGCTTATTTCGAAACAAGTATCAAAATATTTTACCTGGCATCGGCAATTACACATTCGCGCAGTCTGCTTTGCATGTGCGGATCCAGGGGGGGGGGGGGGGGGGTGACAGGGCGTCCGGACCCCCCTGGAAAATCACAAGTTATATGGGTTTTTATAGGGAATAAGCAATTGAACCCCCCCCCCCCCTGGAAAAAAGATGGACCCCCCCCCCTATGGAACCTTGAAAAATGATAGATTTCTTTGAAATTGACCATTTGACTTCTGTTAAATAAACTGAGGACTAATTTGAAAAACTCGTTTTCTTTTTCAAAATTGAAACTGATGAAATGATCTCGAAAACAGCCAAAATCGGCATGTTTAGCGTATGTTTCTACATGTCACATCTTTTGATTGATGTGATATATCAGATGATAACGTGTTTTAAAAGATTAATGTTTCTTAAACCGGACAAGTGCTTGTAATCTGATCATATGTTTGATAAGTCGGACATGTAATAATGAATATCTTCAAAGATCACACGTCTGATAACATGGTTAAATTATGCATGACCATTCCAAGAATACACATTCCAAACGAGTACATTAAAACTGTATATAAAATACTGTATAGTCCATATCAGCTTGCGTCAAGAGACAGCTGATCACGATCCAGTCCTTGAAATGCATGCTAAAACAGTTACCTGCACATGAATCCTGCCTTCATGATAAGGGTTTAATACTAACTATACGAATCATTTGTGATAGCTATTTTATGCCAAATCACGTTTTGAATATATGTGAGCGACAAAGGCACAAAAAAGAAACACGCGAGAATGGCCAAATCAAAGACAAAATGCATGCGCGCGAATAACCCCTGATAAGCTGACAAATGCCAAATACATGGGTGAAAGTTTCAGGGTTAATCCTGAATTCAGGATTTTTATGCTGGTTTTCCATAGAAAGTCAACCTCAAAATACTGAATTAGGCAGATTATATCTTCTTAGTTTTTGGAAATTTTGAACTTGGTGGTGTATTATAGCATTAAGTTAAGGTGTACAATGTGGGCATACATCTCCGTGCTGATATGAGAAGAAGATACATTACTTGCCCTAGACCTCAAGATGTTGCCCAGTAATCTCTATATAATGTGAACTTTGCAACAGTTAAGGAGGGAATGCATTTACGAGAAAACACATTATTCTACCGTTGATCTTGACCTTGGGGTCACATACATGTAAAGCGTTGCCCTGTACGCTCACATGAGACATTTCCCGGTACACTCTGCAGTATGTGACCTATGCATCTGCAAAGTTTGAAGTTGCTATCTCCAATGATTTAGGCAAAGGTGCATTTACAAGAAAATACATTATTGTGGATATGCAAGTACAAGAAACGTGACGTATAGACAGACGTGCACATGCACAGACGGACAGACGGACGACGGACCCACAATTGTATGAAATTAATATAAAATTTCTTTAGAGAAAAACGGGTAAAAAGACTCGGCCTGCAGACTCGGCCTGCGTAGAATTTCCAATACCTTCAAAATAATATATAACCTGTTAAAAGGAATGCACAGCGTAGATCTATTGTAGCATTGACGAAAACGGTGCAAAATTGGAAAGGTGATATTTTTTGTGCTTCTACGCAGATTTGCCCATTTAAAGCTGATGTCTCTCTCGACTTTGTCGTTTCATGATTACACGATCTGACCAATTCAATAGTAATATCCACGTATCTAGCCAGAAGCGGGCCACAATCGGTGTTTCGCTGATGGGCCAATATTTGGCCATTAATGCATGCTGGCTTGGGTAGTGATATTGTGAATTAGGTGCCAATTGTTCTCTCTCTCTCTCTGATTATCAGGCATGTCAATCTACTAGATGCATACTAAATTGTTTATCTAAGTATTTAATCTATCAAAAGTCAGGTAATCAGTTGTTGTATCACAATACAATTTTGATAAATCACATCAACCACTTTGTTTTGACATGGGAAGTGGTGTCCAATGTTGCGAGCCATCTCTTATAATTGGTCGTTGTCTTAATGACACATCGCGAAGTCTCGCTATTTCTCGTGCTCAAAGCGATTCTTCTCCAATTAGTTACTTCCTCTATGTTGTACGTATAAATATACTTGAAACATTCAGAAAGTCAAACTATATCTTACATCAGAAGAGAAAACACTACGTATATATTGCTTTTAGGATATTTGTAAAGGAATTTATCTTTGAAACACCAAATATGAGGTAAAATCTTTTTAGATTTATTTATATATTCATTTTTATATTTCTACGGTTAGTTTTGTTTGTGTTGGTGCTTTACGTCCCAGTCAATAATTTCCCAAACATATCTGGACGTTATTTCTATATAATGAAATGAAGGGACTCGCATATTCAATATAATATCAGTTTTAAATGTAATATAACAACTTTGTTGAACTTCTATGTGGTCGTTACATGTATAATCGTAGAGCAAATCAATGTAAATAGCAGCTGTGCAATTTGCTCAGTTTTCCTATATTGTACATTTCACGCGAATGCACATCTTTGAATCGACTGAATGAAATCTATCCATCGCATATTGTTGTTCCGAAGTATGTTATTCTTCGGTCAAAACATGATACATGTAATCTTTTCTCATAGTGAACAGCCTCGCTGATATGTATATAAGCTTGCATTAAACCAATGACAAAACGTAAGAGAAAAAACAAACAAACCAAAACAGGAGCAAAATGTACAATGTACATAAACTACGTTAACCGAGCAAAGACGACCGCAACACTAATCTAATCAGCCCGCTTAGGCTGTAACGTATATCCCTTATTTCTAGTTTTTTTTTATTGTATGTTTTTCTATTCCAGAATGCGTTTGTTTGCTGATGACAGTGGCTCTCCTGTTCCACAACAGTGGGAAGATGATGAAATCACAGCAGTTATCACCCCTTACAGCAAAGTCGACAACTCCTTTGATTCTGGATTCAAGTCTCAGTCAGACATTTCGGTGAGTATTATTACTATGGCTTAGATCATACAGTAATAAGATGTAAAATTTCGATAGACGCTATTAATGCTGGACCTATATTCAGATGACTTAAAGCAGACAGCATTGGCTTAGGTGTTTCAAATAAATCACATCAAATGTGTAAGAACAGCAATGAACACATCAGAAAACTACTGATGATAATTTGAACACACAAGAATACAATAAACCAGAAAGAAAAATCTCCCATTTTATCATTGAACTTATGATCAGGTGAAAATGTAAAGCTGAATAGAAAAATGTACAGTGTAATAAATTGTTGTTGCTTAACGTGATTTTCTAATTTTCAGATTGAGATTCCATCTAGTGGAAAGTCCCGTCGTTTTCGGTCACGAGATGCAAGAAGAAGCCTGTTCCTAGGGAAGCGCCTTGCAGAAGACCAAGATGTTGAGTACTATTCCCCAGCAACCAAGAAAGCGAGAGAATCTGATGAACATCTTCATGTATTTCCCACAAAGGTAAGATTTATATGTTTGTAGGCGAAATTACAAAATAGCTTCAATTCAGCGTTACAACAGAGTATATATTCTGCATGCACCAGATTTTAATAAATGCTCCATTGAATTTGATAAAATTACTTCAAGCATTTGCAAGAGTCTGTAGTAAGTAATTGAGTATACTTTCATCATATGGACATCCACGTGTTAATGAAGTCATGTAGTTAATTATTTATCATTCATAGATAGTTTTTCCTTTTTGTTTTTATTCCACGACACAGTAATTCATTAAACGCCTTTAATGGTAAAGAATTAAATAGATTAGATCAAATTTGATGTTAAACGGCTAAAATTCTATTCTAGTTATTGCAAACTTACTTGTTTTACTTATTAGCTTTAACTACACTAGCCCCAACCCATCTCAATTTACAATATGTTACAATGTAAGGGAAACATGATCAAAACTTGAATTATATAGAATTTTTGTGTGTTTTTACTTAACTAAAAGTTTGTATTTCTTCATTTCAGGAAGAAACATCGACTTCGGAACACTCTGAGACCATCGTTAGTGCCGTTGATCGACTGACGTCAGATGAAGATCTCATTGCGGATGGGTCACGTGTTTACAGTCTTCCAACAATCTTGGGAAAACACAAAGATCTAAAGACCATCTCTCCTGATACTGTAAGTTCCGTTTATATTTACGGGTTAAAACCTATGGACATTTTTGCACATCAAATGGAGACTACTATTCAAAAAAAATCATGTTACTACTAAATGTTATTGCGGTTATTGTTTGTACATATGCCATAACACAAGACGCATTCGATCATAACTCCGAACCGCGCATTGTTCTGCATTTTTATTTACTATCTAGTCTCTGTAGATCAGTAAGTCGATGCGAGTCTTTCCTATGGTGCAAGCCTCGCGATGTCAACAAGCGTTCTCAAAGCCTTGCCTGGCAAACTTGATATCAAAAGACACTCACCTAGTATTCTCTATTTATATGCTCATCTTTTTTCCATGTCGCACTTTCATACTGTTCATAAACATCATACAAAAAGAACATATGCCATGGGCTACAGCCACGAGGATAAATAAAGAGAAAACACTTTTTGCATGTTGGGTGATATTTCATGCTGCTGGTTCTTTTTTTTCCCCAAGATTAACTTTTACAAAATATTTTTTGAACACTGTCAGAGTGTCAAACGGCAAGGATCAAGATCAGAATCGACGTTCTGTCGGTCCTGCTCGAGGTCCAAAATGTTTGCAAAGGTTATCAACAAACGACAAGAGTCGCCGTTAGCAAGGAAAGAGTAATTTGACATTCAGTTACATTTACATTATACTGTAGTGTAAATGTTTATTATTATATTTTTTGCCATTTCTAACAATATTAGTTTCATCGTGCTCAGTTTGAACTCCATATAGTTATAACTTAGTAAAATGTTTTTTTTCTTGTTTCTTTCAGATGGCTGATGTTGTTGATGGTTGCTATGATGACAAGTTGGGTCATGTGACCATCGTTGACTGTCGGTATCCATACGAGTACGAGGGAGGCCATATTAAGGTAAGTTTAAGGAGTTTACTTAGTCCATGGATGCAGCCATAGATCCATATATCGTAACTTGACTACCCAAAAAAGTCTAAGGCCTTTCACAAAACGACACATTCAGCATTAATAGTTTTACTATAAATACTCATTACGTGTGCATCAAAATCATTGAATAGCTTTCAATCCTAAATATAGCTAATCACACTAAATTTAATAATGCTTAGATAGAAGATTACAGTGCCAAAAAGCACTGATGACGCTCAGACCATTTAGTTTATATCTACATAAGCGTTTCAAGACTTTGCCAAATTCGAGGGCTAAATGTGCTCTCACTCTGTATGAACCGTTCGTGGGAACAGGACTCAGACGTGTACATGTTGAAGTTTTCTGAAATTAAAATTGAGTGAAATTGCAATTGTATGAAACTTCTTTTATCAAAAGGCTGTCTTTGAACCCTTACATTTTGTACAAACAAACCTTGAAGTCAGGGCGTAGGTTCACACTCTATTCATTTTGTTTTGATATTTTGTTGAATGATTGGTCATTTGGGTGTTTCTTATTTTTCAGGGAGCTGTTAATTTGTACACCAAGGACGCCGTCCACTCATTACTCCAGAAACCTGTGGCGTCAGATCTACCGCACGTGCTCATCTTCCACTGCGAGTTTTCTTCAGAACGAGGCCCAAAGATGTATCGTTTTCTACGAGATCAAGACCGAGAACTGAACAAAGACAGTTATCCAAGATTGGTCTACCCTGAGATATATGTTCTAGAAGGTGGCTACAAGGCGTTCTTTGAAAAACAGAAGGTAAGAGAGCAGTTCCATTTTTGTTTTAAATAAACGGTATTTTTGGGAGACTAGCCCATGACATAATGGTTTTCGTTTTAGAAAATAATAAAAATAAGTTATACTTTAATTGTGCGTGCACAGCGATCTGTATGGCTCGATGTCTGCTATTTGTTCTGAATCAACTGTACATGTATGTATATTTGGGCCGTGAAGTAAAACAAACCCCTGTCTTTTGGGGTTCCAACAAAATGAGACTCAAACCAGTCTTAGCTACAGCGACTAGCTAGCAAATTGGAATTTCGCTAGAAGCAAATATGATAATAAGTGAATTACAAATGCGCTGACCAGACTGCGCGTATGCACAGGCTGGTCTGCGCTTTTGTTGTTCGCAAACTCCCTAAGACAGGGTTTCTCGCGTCGATGCCCATTTATGAGCAGCGAAGTCATTGTGCTGTCTGAGGTGAATATTCGGTGGTTGCCTTTGTGATTAGCTCCAAGTCTTGTGTCTTGATTATTAGCCCTTATTATTATACTACTTCAATCGTGTCCTTAAAGCATTGCAACTGTTCTACATTGCCTACCCGCATGGGAAGCATCTGTAAATTGATATCGGACCAGCAGCCCCGTGAATGTAGCGCACCATCTGCAAACAGTAACATATAAGCTTTTGTAAAATTCCTGGACATTGTTCAACAAACTCGTTACCAGTAAGCAAAGGCATATGCATGTTTCCGCTTGGCCCATATGTTTAACGTTAGTTTAGATTATTGAAACTATATTACAACTATGTATTTTCTATCTGTCAGATTATGTAATTTTGGTTATAATATTATATGTCCGTACTTTCTATTTTCAGAACCTGTGTGATCCAATCAGCTACAAGCCAATGCTACATGTGGACCACGGCTCAGATTTACGTCACTTCCGGAAGAAATCTAAATCATGGACAGCAGGAGAAAAACAGAAGAAATCCATCAAGCGTTCCTTGTCTAGTCTGAACCTCGCCTTCTAGATGTTGACAATGTGATTTGACTACAATCTTGAAAGTGCTTTAACAAACAGTGCTAAGTCATGAGATGTGCTAGACCTAATGTGTTCATTTTGCGCTGGTCGCAAATGTTATAAGATATTGTTCTTGTATATTCTAAGCAGTTTACCTAATGGAGACTATGCGCTGGTCGCATATAAATCTTTGAATCTACATAATATAGGCCTTGTCACGAGACCACCTTATTTTGTTTTGGTGACAACAAAGGCGCAGACTAGCGTTCACTTATGAGCAATCTGATCAGTGCCTTTAAATTTCTAGAAAGAATAATTTTCGAACTGTCAACCTGCAAACTTTAATGATGGTATCTGTAGCTGAGAAGGCTGGAGTAACCTTTCTTGATGCTATTCCAGAAGGCAAATTTTCTCGGATGTGGCTTATATGCTGTAAATTCGAAAATTTTCGCGAGCGTTTTATTTTCACGAACTTCGCAGATGCGAAGTTTCGCGAAATTTAAACCCTCGGAAGTTAGCGTGATCACGCTGTCTTTTACTGATGCAGGTAAAATAGACCCTTGTAGCGAATGTTAACGTCAAACAATGCGTCTTTTAATGCTATTCGCGAAAACAAGATTCTCGCGAAAGTTATCAATTTACAGTATTCACGGACTCTGAAGATCCTGATCAGCCTTGGAAGGACATTTTCCAGTTTACGAAAAACAACTAAACCCAAAAATAAACTTTTTGTTGTTTTTCAAGTGATGGTTGTGACTGGGTTGAGCTTTTGATAGGCCTATTCAGTTCTGTTAACAGATCAGAAAAAAGTATACTGTTTTCGTATAGTTATATTCTTGTTTTTGTTATTGATGACTCGTTTTCTTTTGTCTTTCTCTCAATTCTTATGCTCTTTTTTATTTTCTCATTCTGTCTTTCTTCTACCATTTCTTCATATTTCCATCATAGACAGTACTGTTTATTCCAAATAATTGAGCCATGACATGCTAAAACCACAAGAAAAATTGTGCATGGAATGAAGACTCAGATTAGCCTAGGCATTTGTCCAGTCAGATCAGAGTCTTCGCTGTGCGTTCAGTGGACAGCTAATCTTTCTCTTTAGATCTAGTTTGACTTAGCAAACAGTGCAGACCCTGATGAAATGACACACTGTGTGGCATTTCATCTGGGTCTTTACTGTTTGCGAAAGAACCCGTTTAGGGGTTTCTGACCCTCAATTGATCAAGTATGTATTTTGGTTTGCACTGTTAGCTTGGTGATACTAAATGTCTTGTCCGTGAAATAATGAAGGAAATGTTTTATATTTGTATAATAAATGTTAATAAATCAAAATATAATCTATTCGTGAATTGTGTTTGACTGAGTATTTTCCCAAAGTGTGGAGATTAATAGGCGCAACATCTAGATCGACGGACAGGGTTATGAAAACAGAGAAGTTGCTCATTGTCATTTGATAAAAGCGAACAATCTACACTTAATTTGTCTGTGCGATGTAGATGATTCCAAACCCTGAGTGCAATAAAGTTAAAAAAACTCTGACGGGAATACGCAAAATATATTTACACACATGCCTTGAACAAATGCGTTTTGTTGTGTCTGATCAAGGTCTCTGTTTCTGCTAGCATAGTTGTGTTTGTTTTTGTTTTATAAAAGTCGAAATACAACATAGCTGCCCTTAAAGTGGAAATGGATTCGTCCATTTGAAAGTCCACTGCCTGGAGTAATTGTTTGCTAGATACCATTATAACCTGTCCAGAAAGGGTTAATGAGAGAGCCCAAAGTAAGAGCCTTAACCCTATCCCGCCAATATTATGTTGTCCTGAAAAAGTCGTCTGCTTTTTACATCTAATGCATATACTTAAGTGCATTGTATCGTCTGCTGATAAGCTTTGCAAACAATTTGGATCCAGATCAGGACCAACAAACGTCGGTCCTGATCTGGATGGAAACCGTTTGACACTCTTTATAGTGTTCCTCAAATATATATTTTTTACTAAGTTTTTTTTTGAAAAAGTCAGCAGATGACACCAACATTTGAAATATAACACAGCTTTAAGGCGAAAAACGCAGCCAAATATACATGCAGTGAAATGTTGCTGCAATCGCATGCTCAAAAATGAAATAATTTAAACGTGCATGCAAGTAGTTCAAGAAGAAATATGATCCAGTGCATGAGATTTCCAACAATGTGGTATGTGCGACCAGCAAAGCCTCTGATCAGCCTGCGCATACGCGCAGTCTGATCAGAGCCTTTGCTTGTCGCTTAACTATTATATGAGTGTTAACCTACTGACTGAACATCATTTACTTACTTACTGAAGATAGACGTCAGACTTAAGCAATTCTGCTTCTAATACGCCGACTGTCTAGTGGTGGGGGATAGCCAGTGCAGTTTTCGGCGATCGGCCGGGAAATACACTGTGAAACCACCGCAACCCGGAAGGTGACAGTCAAACCATTGAGATACATACCACTGCAGGAACAATCGACATTTTTGCTAGCGACGCAATTTGGAGTTTCTAAGCTTAAAAGGAGGCTGCACAGGCTCGTCTGATTCTACACTTGTCAATATGCCACATTTTTGGAAATCACATGTCACGGCTCAATTTATAAAGTTCATAATGTTAAACTTTATCTAAATATTCAACTTATATACATCAACAGATGACAATGCAGATGACTGACGCGAATAGCACTGAGATATTTAAGAATGACTTTATTTTTACACTGCTTACTAGAAAAAACTGTTCTGCTCTGTTCTTGTAAAATTGAACAACAGATCTAAACGATACATTGTTAGCATTTTAACATTATGAGCATGATAAATATCATCGTAAATTGAGTTGAACACGAAAAAATAGTTTTTATATCCTCGGAGCCTTTTTACGGGACATGTGACCCGTTTATACTGGCTGTATTTAAACTGGCCTACTCAGCTACTCAGACTAGCAGGAGTCTTATAATGATACAAGAGTGAAAGTCTGTCTATGGTACATGTATTTAGTTTCATATCTTATTTCAATTCGATAAGGTATACATGGGATTTAGGTGCATAGGCGAAGACTTGCAAGAGCCTTATATGCTCACATACACAACGTATGGATGTAGATGAAGACTCTGGTCAAACTGTAGAACATCTGTTTTCACCGGAGACGTAATCATGAACGCTTTATAAAGGAGGATTTAACGTATTTAAAAAGAATCAAATGCTCATTTACTGGCACTTACTGTTGTTCTTATACAGTGTTTGCGACCTTGTTTAATTAAAATCAGTCAACTCAGCTACACAGATTATCTAGATTCTTATTATTTGGATAGAATAAAGTACAGCTTTTATACTATTTTAGTTGTAAATAGCAACTGGATTTCTTATGCTATGACTCAAATAGACCAAATATTGACCCTTTTAAGAAAAATGTTTTTTTTTTATAATAGTGAAGCCAGGATTAGTCGCCCATTAGATATTTTGAGGGTTTACATGGTATAGTTTCAATAAAGTATTGCATTTCTTACTCTGAAGATCTTACTCTGAAGATCTAACTCTGAAGATCTATTTTGTCTTAGCAAACACTGTAGACCCTGGTGAAATGCCGCCCTTATGCGGCATTTCATCTGGGTTTTCACTGTTTGCTATAGTACCCGTTTAGTGGTGTGTCCAGTCCTAAAAGGATTCAATACAAACTGCCTAGTCAAAACTCTAGTTATCGAACCATGAATACAGAAAATTTGATTGCTGGGCAAAATTAATTAGACAATTAGACAGTTTATACTGTTACTTATGAAGAACAATAATTACTCATAATTATGATGATGAGGCTTTCTACAAAACCGGTGTCAAGGTTCTCTGAATCACAAGGCAATTAGTAACTGAGTTGGCGTCCCAGCCTCCAAGACTGAGATATGCCAAAGCTTACAGCCCTATAAAACACAGTCCGACTCTAAGTTCAGAATCATAAATTATTTGTTAGTGAATGTTTAACGATATACCAAATATAGGAACTAGTTGGATTATATAGTTTGCAAAAATGACTTCGATGAGGTAATTATATTAATTAATTAACCTGCACTTAATAAATCAATTACTTAACATGCGCTTAATTAATTAATTTATATATTTATTTATTGTGTCGTGTATAATGATGTTTATGATGCCAAATGGTAAGGTAAAACTGTTTCCAATTCTATACAAAAATAACAAAAAAGCTTGTTACAAAATATATACAATACAATGCACTTGTTCACTACATGCAACAAGCATGAGGTTAGAGACAACAACAACAACAACAACAACAACAACAACAACAACAACAACAACAACATAATTTTATATTCACTATGTTTTGTCTGAGTGACCAAAGTTATCCTAGAGCAGACTATCTGTGCATTTAACAATTTATGAATAAATGTATTTTGTTTTCAGCACTACATGTAAACTGATTTCTTTATTTTTCTTATTATTATTCTATTTACGATCATGCATTTGTGCTAGCACTTTGAATTTTATTATTTATCACATCGGCGAACAGCCAAGACTCAGACAAGCCAACGCTTTCGCACATTCTTACCCGAGCCTTGGCTGTTCCCATAAACAAACAAGTGAATTACAATGACGTAGTCAATGACCAAACATGAGGCCTCATGAGATGTCTTTGCTCGTATACTAAGGATTGGCCTTACGAAAATGTGATAAGTACAAAACCAGCATATTGGATAATTTGTATAGGACTGAAATATACTCAATTTTAATTTTATTTTGTTGTTTAATATTTTGTATAATTTATTTTTTGATTTAACTGATATCTGATACATGTATAATGAACAATGTAACATGTGCTAAGGATCAGTCAACTGCTGTCCCAGTGAGCGTGTGTGCATTTGCACATATTCTCCTGAGACTTCGTCTCTCGACAGTGCGATATTACCAAAATATCTGTGCTGTGTGATTTAATTCGAATAGTTGTACTATTGGTAATGGTGAATGATATGGGCCTCGTTGCGAGGAAACCTGTCTTCGGGGTTTCCGACAAAGCGAGATTCAGACCAATCTCCTTACAGAGACTACATGTAGCTAGAATATTGAAATTTTTGCTTGAAGCAAGTCTAGATATGCTTTCCAATAAGCTAATCAACCAAGCTAATTACAAAGACGCTGATCATTTTTGTTGTTTCGAGTTGATTCTTTACGTCCCGTCAATAATCTTTCAGTTACAAAATGTATGTAGGGACGGATCTTCCTGGGTTTAATCAGTACCATGCTAGCCGGTGAGGCTCGAACCCAAGGCCACTCGGTCTCGAGTCAAGCAATCTACCACTGAGCCACTGCGCCCCCTAAAGGCGCTTATCAAACTGCGCGGATGCACAGGCTGGTCTGCTCCTTTGTTGTTCACACCCCCCCCCCCCACCAAACCCAAAGACAGGGTTTCTCGCGTCGAGTCCCAAATTACAATACTGATTACTGGTGCCAAGTTTCAATAAAATATAAAAAGGGACAACTAAGGTGAACTTAAATATGAAAGTTGGATAGACACTTTAGATGTACCTTTAAAAGTAAATTTTTAAATACATTTTTAGTAAACTTTGTAAAATGCAAAAAGAAAATGACGCTGAACAGACTGTGCGAATCATAACAAAGACACAGACCAGCCTGCAGCGTGCAGGCTAGTCTGAGTCTTAGTTTTGGAATACTCGTTGGTTTGAAAAACTAGTTTTTTTTTCATGATACCATTGTATAAAGTATACATGTAACTATAAATTGAAACATGGGGGTGTTGATTGATTAAATGATCTCGTAAACAGCCAGTAGCGGCATGTTTCGCATATGTTTCCACATGTCACATCTTTTGATTGATGTGATATTTCTGTTGATAACATATTTAAAAGATCAATGTTTCTTAAACTGGACAAGTGCTTGTACAATACAATACAATAAATTGTAAGCTGATAATATGTTTGATAAGTCGGATATGTAATAATGAATATCTTCAAAAGATCAAATGTCTGATAGCATGCTTAAGCTATGCAATACATGACCATTCAAAGCATACACATTCCAAACGAGTACATTCAAAACTGTATATGAAATGCTGCATATCCATATCAGCTTGCGACATGAGCAAGCTGATCAGGATCCAGCCCCTGAATGCCAAAAACAGTCACATGCGCATAAATCATATAAGGGTTAAATACTGGCTATAAGATGGCAATTTTATGTCAAATCACGTTTTGAACTTATGAGAAACAAAGGCACGGAAACAACGCGCGAGAATGGCCAAATCAACGACAAAATGCCTGCGCACTAATAAACCCTGATAAACTTGCAAATAATCAATCAATCGATCGATCAATCAATCAATCAATCAATCAATCAATCAATCAATCAATCAATCAATCAATCAATCAATCAATCAATCAATCAATCAATCAATCAATCAATCAATCAATCAATCAATCAAACTTAAATCTATTCTCTCAATTACATAAAGCATGTAAAACACGAGGCATCAGTACATACAAATAAGAATATAATTCTCGTTACCATATTCACATATGTTATTGACCTCATCGGGTGAAAACTTGTTGCATACGAAATGCGATATTTTTTTTTAATTTTAATGTCATGTGATAAATAGAATTTAACATTCGTACTGCTGCATTATTGAATTTATTTAACTCTTTGCGAATAAAAGATAAAATGCTCGGCAAGTCTCGCATTTTATCTCTTTTCCTCAACTAGTTTATTAAGTTCAATAAAACACGCGCACTCATGTAATACCCTCTAAGTAAAACATGAGACATCAGTACATACATATAAGCATATAATTTTCGTTACCTTATTCACATGTGGGCCTCGACGAGTCGGAGGTTTGCGAACAACAAAGGCGCAGATCAGCCTGCGCATCCGCGCAGTCTGATCAGCGCCTTTGTTATTCTCTGTTTGGAAATTACCATATGTAGGCTTGCTACAAGCGAAATTTCAATTATCTAGCTAGTCTCCGTAGCTGAACATGCTGGTTTGAACCTCACTCTCTCGGAAATGCCGAAGGTTTTGTCACGTCGAGGCCCATATGAAATTGACCTTGTCCCATGAAAACTTGTTGCATGCGAAGAAAAAAAGCGCAGGCCGGCGTCTTGGGTAACGTATAATAGCTACACGAGTATACGAGTATATATGCATGCGTGTGTGCCAGAGTTTCTTCATTTATGTAATATAGAGCTTTCAACGGATAATGCGACAATCATTTGGGTTTCTTTCTGGTAATTTTTGGTCCATTATTTGGACAACTAAACTGGTTACAGAATTCGTGCGTGTAATATGGAATACAATCGGACTAGGTGGAATATGCTCAGATAAGACTTATTTACAATTGCTTTTGTTTATAATTTGATATTTTCTATGTTCAAATTCTATAACAGTAAATAAGAGCTCAGTAGTGCTGCCCAACTAACCTGCCCTGAAGGCCTGTTAATAACTGTTATTTGCGAACTCAAATAGTATTAAACAAGGGCAGCTCTATGAACAAAATTTCGTCACGCATGATTGACGGTATTAGATGGTACCCGCTCATATAAACTTGTGAAATGGATCCCTGTGACAATACACGGCTACTAACCACTTAAAGATATTGTGCATCTACACTCAAGTGCACTCAACATATAATATACAATGGATTCAGAAGAAGAATCAAGAACATATACTGAGTTAACTCCTGTTATGTTAGAGACATCTCAGGGTTATCGTACAGAGGTCAAAGTCCCAGTCACACCTCGAGGCATCGAGAGTACCAATGGTGAGACAACAGGAGCAGACGCATATGATACATTCACTGCCGTGGCAACCTGCAATATAGCGCAAAGTGATTATAGTTTGCATATTTTTAACGGTGCTGGAGCTCCAGATGAGGTGCATGTTAAGACTGAGAGTCAGAACGAAGATGACTACAATGACAACATTGTATATAATGGGCTTGTCGCGCTGTATAGAGGACTCCCCAAAGAGATGTTTATTAACAGAATCCTATTAAATGAGGCATCATGTGAAAATAAACTAGGAGAAATGCGCTCAAGCCTGTTTGAGCACCTGAAAGAAACAGATGACTTTCCCTATGGTTTACAGTGTATGTTAAAACGAAGGGTCTGTACGCGAAATAGTGATTCAGTTGCTGTTAAACTAGCACAAGACATACACACCCTCATGTCCGTGCTTGAGGGTGCTGAGTACTCTGATATGAGGGAACTTTTAAGCTCCGGGTCAGGGAGAAGCCAGCGTTCACAGTCCTCCCCAAATGACACTACTATAAATTATGATTCTTCTTCAGAAATAAAGATCCTGTCAGACTCTGTTAACACATTAAAAGCTGAGGTTCTTCACTTGAAACAAACTCAGACTGCAGTAGAGACAGCTAGGTCAAAAGAAATTCAGTCATTGAAAACAACTATACTAGGTCTGAAGTCTGATATAACTTGTCTTACAAACTTGACTCAGACTAGTTTAAATAAAATCGCCTTAAGTACGGAACGGATAGAATCAGAAAAGTGCTTAGGGATAACACAGTTAAAAAATGAACTCAAAGTTATGAGAATCAATATTAGGGACATGAAAGACTCGATTGATACTTTACAAATACAGGGGTCTGCTAATGGAGCTGCAAAAAACCGTCGACGTAAGTCTGGTGGCAAGACCAGGGGTGCTAAACACACGGTAGAGACTACTGGTCTTTCCACGAGACTGAGTTCCAGTGTACCTGGAGGCGTTGATGATGAGCTTGCTGAGGTGCAAGAGGTACTGAATCACACAATAAGTGATAACAATGGAAATGATTGTGAAATGAGTGGCACAAATCTAGACCTTAGTCAAACCGAAGACCAACAGGAAGTGAGTATTGACAGAGCAGAAAATAGTCAAGAGGTGACAAACACAAATACCATTCCCTGTTGGCCACGCGGTGAGACTTCTGTAGAAAATACATCTGACATTCCAAACGGCAGATTCAGTAGTAGGGCTGATATGACACAAACCTACGAAGTTTCTGCCTTAAATGTAAATGCAGATAGAAGTGTAGAAAATGTAGTGGTCGATAATGAGTGTATTGAGTCTAGCGGTGAGCAAACATACCGTGACGTAACTGTTACGTCTTCTGCTCATATCATTCAGCCACAGAATTATAGTAGGTTCAGGTATAATGAGGCCAAGCGCAATACTAATGAAGAACATTCAGGTTGTGCACTAAGTGGCAGACCCATTAATACTCGGGTCACTCGCCCAAATGAACGAGCAAGAACAATAAATGAGCTGAGCGAAAACTCAATCACTGAACACATAAACGGAAGTAGACGCGATCGCGATGATGACGGTGATGAAAATGATGATGGTGATGATGATTTTGAACAGTATGTCAAGAAAAGGGCGAAACGGTTTTACTTGGGTGGTTTTCTACCCTCAGTTACGCGGCACGTAATCGCTAAATACATTAAAAAACGTGCACGTGGAATCAAAGTAACGTGGATACGAATCTGGAAAAGTAGGCGCAACCCTAATAGCGCTGTCATAAGATTGAATGTAGAAGATAACGACCAAGCCAATCTCCTTGAGAGACGCTCATTTTGGCCAAGAGGGGTCACCTGTAGACCTTGGAGGGATAATAATGATCGCGACGACCGCTATTCAAGGCGGGTACATACTGTAGAATACCGTGGGGATTCCATGCTTCCTATATATGGACGGTCCGACATCGACGACTATAATCCATATTCACCATTAAGGAATCATGTTAATCTGGATTGATGCTTCAAGTAGAACTTACAAAATCAAAGCATGGACAGTACAAAACAAACTATAAATATTCTAACCTGGAACGCAACAGGTATTATGTCTAGTGCAATTTATTTATGTAATTGCCTATATAATTATAAAATAGATATATGTGGTATTTCCGAACATTGGCTTTACGAGAAAGATTTGCGATTCTTGAATCAAATAGACAATTCATATATTTCGCATGCTGCAGCGGATTTTGACTTAAAGCGCCCAAGTAGTAGACGAGTGGGGAAGGGTGGGGTCGCGATACTGTGGCACAGAAAATATGACCGATTTATATCTCGCCTAGCGCTTGATGATGACAGAATCGTTGGAATAAAATATGAAATTGACACATCGAGCTGCATTTATTTTTTCCAGGTGTACCTGCCTTGTGTCAACCACTCAATTGATGTTTTTAGAGAGTATATCGACAGACTTCAAAATCTCCTCTCTCTATACTCGGAAAAGGGAACAGTCGTTATAATGGGAGATTTCAATACATACTTACCCGATGTAAACTTGCGTGATCGCGTAGACAATAGAAGTCTGTACTTCAACTCGTTTCTTAGAGATAATAATATGTTTTCTACAAATACTTCAGAACTTTGCAATGGCCCGAAATCCACCTTTGTTACTTACGACGGCCGGCATGAATCACTCATAGATTATATCTTAGTTCCAATAGAAAAATCTAGGAAGGTCTTACACTGTGAAATAATACATGACAGTGCACTCAATGTCTCGCGGCATAGACCCGTGTATTGTACGCTTGAATTGCCTACTTGTGTAGCTGAAGCTGCGCCAAGCGACAACGAATCAAATATAAACTGGAAAAAGGTTGACCAGGCCTGCATAAATAATTACCAAAACATATTACAAAACAGCGAGCACATGATAAATATTATCCATCGTGACCTTGAAACGCCAGGGTCAATTGATCAAGCGTACACTGTACTGGTTACCGAAGTTATAGCGGCTGCCCAAAAATGTCTTCCAAAAAAGTCGTTTAAACATTTTCTAAAGCCTTATTGGAATCAAGAGCTTACGGACCTACATAAGAAAATGAAATTATATCGCAGCGCATGGATAAAATGTGGCAAACCAAGGCAGCCTAATCAAACTACATATACAGATTATAAGAGGGCTAAACGGTGCTTCAGGCAGTGCCACAGGAAACACGTACATGCGTATTTACAAGGGCAAATAGAAGAAATCGATCGTCTCGCAGAGGTTGACAGTGCTCACTTCTGGCGCTTGGTTAAAGCCCGTCGCAAAGAATCGAACTCTAGTCCTGGATCAGAAATGATTTTTGAGGGTCGTACTGCGAATTCTGCAAAAGAAATTAATATAGGGTGGGGTCAGTATTTTAAAAAATTGTATACACCAACACAGCGAGATCATTTCGATAATCAGGTCTTTGACAATGTAACACGAGAGGTAAGGGAAATAAAAAACACATTACAAAACTGTGATGAGGCACAGAGTTATCCCATGATTAGCCCTGATGAGGTAGAATCCGCTGTCAAGCTGGCCCAAAATAATAAAGCAGGGGGAGACGACGGGCTCGTATACGAACACATCAAGTTTGGAGGCAGTATCCTATTTGAAATCCTGTCAAAATTATACACTGCTATCATTAAACTTGCTCATGCACCGAAAGCTATGAAAAGGGGGGTTATTGTTACTTTATTTAAGGGAGGTAATAGGCGAAAGGATAGCCCAGATAACTACCGAGCAATAACGTTGTCATCTGTTTTACTTAAGTTGCTGGAGAGAATATTATTGACACGCATTGAGTTATTTGATGAAATCAGTCCTCCAATCCATTCCTTGCAAGGGGGGTTTAAAAAGCAACAGGGCTGTCTGATAACGTCATTTATTGTCAAGGAAGCGATACAGTACGCTAAAGAAAAGAACAGTAAAGTTTATGCCTGCTTCCTCGACGTCAAAAAAGCGTTTGATCAAGTGTGGCATGATGGGCTATTTTATAAACTTTATAAATGTGGAGTGAACAGAACAGTCTTAAAAACAATAATTAACTTATATACTGATATGACTAGTTGCGTTAGAACCAAATCTCATAAATCTGAGTGGTTTCCAGTCTTACAGGGTACCAGACAGGGAGGAGTTATCTCCCCATTTTTGTACTTGGTATATGATAATGACCTTATGTGGGAAATAGAGGCCTCTGAAATGGGTTTATTTGTTCATAATATCAACTGTGGAAGCCCGGCTGTCGCAGATGACAAGTTAGCACTATCACTCTCCAAGCATGGAATGGATACTTTGATTAAAATATGTTACATGCACTCATCTAAGTGGAGATACGAACTACAACCACCAAAATGCGTGGTTATAGTTTTTAATGAATCTCCACTAGATTATAGAATCGGGAATAGAAATTGGTTGATAGGGGATGCAAACGTCGAAGAAGATATATTGTATAAGCACTTAGGCATTTATCTCAATAAATATCTTACAATAGATGACAACATTAAGGAAGCAGCCTCAAAAATTAAGGGAACCTTTTTAAGCTTAGTTAACTCCGGTATACATGATGGGGGTCTTAACCCAATCACATCCAAACATATTTATAAATCCGTAGTATTACCAAAAGCATTATATGGGTGTGAATTATGGTACGCCATTCAACCGAAACACGTAGAATTGCTTGAAAAGTCACACCGCTTCTGCGTTAAGTTTATGCAGTCCCTCCCAAGGCGTACGAGTACGGACGTTGCACTTTCCTTGCTGAATATAGATACTATAGAGGTAGAGATTGACTATCGTAAATTAATTTTCTTTGGTCAACTGTGCAACTTACCACCCCAGTATTGTGCTAAAGCGCTTTTTATACACAGAATGGTTGAGTATAAAAGTCGTCCTAGCGCTGTACAAGGGTTCTTTGCCGATATATACAGACTTCTTGGAAAGTATTCATTACTAGATTTTTTTCAAAAATTTGAGAATGATGGCGAGTTTGTTTCAAAACTTTCTTGGAAACGTACCATACGGACTCGCATGCAAATGACGAGAGAAGCAGAATGGAGCCTGAAGTGTGTAAACTCTGCAAATGCAAACTCTATTGAGAGAATTAAAGAATATAACAGAGAATATGTTTTTTGGGAAGTCAGCAGGGCATTCCCAAAATATTATTCCCTGATCCAAAAAGCTGTCCGTATGTTAGGTATTATGTTTTCTGGTTTATGGATCAGAGAGTGCGATCTCTGCCAAGAAACTGTGTTAGAGCCAACTGAGCACATGTTGTTATTTTGCTGTAAAACAAATGTCTTCCGTGAAACCCTATGGGGCAGACTGTTGCGCAGATTTGGTATGCCATTTTTCAGTGCCTTTATTTCTGAGTCGCCAAAGGGCCAGATAGAAATGCTTTTCTCAGGTTGTACTAAAATTTTGAAAAATGACGCAGACGTCACTGATTGCGTCAAAATCTTTGTGACGTCGCTAATTAAAGTACATTCTAAGCGAGACGTTACAATTGTCTTGTGAGATTCACAGCTGATACAACATGTACTTAGGGCTAAACGGGTATGATCCATTCCATGTCCCTTTTCTTATGAAAAGGGCTTCCTAATGGACTACAGCTTAAAAGCGGTCTAAGTAGCATTTAATTCTTGCATTTCGTTTCGGCAAGGATTCTTGGGGCTGCTGAAACTGCATCTACATGGAGATGACAATGATAGACCAGCAGGCACATAAGTTGTGGGTCCGAAGTGGTCCGCACTTAAGTGCCTGCTGGGGAATCATGAAAAGCATTAGTGGTATGCCAACAACAGAGACCCGGAATAGATCGGTACGCTAGTACAGGCTGATCGGGGGCGTACATACTTGTAAATAAATGATTAAAGTAGTTAAAACGTCAGTTGCGTTACTAAATGACTATAGTAGGTAAAAAAAATGTTTCCAGTCGCTCGCTGAAAATATATGCTAACAGCAGACCTGATCGATCTGTGTATTCACGCAGGCTGATCGGAGTATGTTGTTGCGCATTTTCATTGACCTACATCAGTTTACATGCTGTAAGACAGTATACTTAAAATGTCTATAATATATGATGTTTAAATTGTTGCTAGGAATCAGGTGGTCAACCGTCAGTTGTAGCAATTGAGCTGAAGCTGACGGCACTTGAGCCCTAGCAGCAATTAAAATTCAATAAGCAAATCTCGTGAAATTTCATGAAGAAATCTTAATTATCATATGGGTTATGATTATCGGCTTTGCGAGTTTAAGCTATTTAAGGCTAACAATGCAATACTATCCATTCTGTATGGTACCAAGTTGTAAATTTGCATTGTAGTTTTCTGTAGCGACTGTGGTTTGCGTGGCCAACCGCCAGTTGTAGCAATTGAGCTGAAGCTGACGGCACGTAAACCATAGTCGCAATGGGATTTCATTGAACCTCGCATGAGAAATTATTTACTGTGATAAAGAGGAGAAAGAAGGCCTTTGACAGATTTACATATTCCTATAAAACTTGTCAAAGACTTTATTTCTCATGTTTTAAAACAGATGGCTTAAAGAAAGTGATAATAAGTGCGCCTCAACTCTGTCTATTGTGCAGGCCCCTATGTGGGTACGGGTACATTTACAAACAGTGAAGACCCAGAATAAATGCTGTGTTACGCAGCGTTTCATTTGGGGCTACACTGCTTGTAAATAATAAAATAATAATAAATAGATATATTTAAACTAAAAAGGTTCTTCAGAAAAAAAAAAGATTTAAATTAAAGCTGGCGCCCCTATATATACCTAATGGACCGTCACCGACCGGATGGTGTAGGCCATTAGTTTTCAAAGGGTTGATAGTGGTGTACATATGTATATATGAATTATGTTTTCTGTATTGCTATTGTATTTGTATAATCCATGTCTGCTCTTCACTTGTGGAGGAAATAAAGAATATTATTATTATTAAATGGATTAAGAATCAGATTAGCGGGGCGCAATGGGTCTGTTGGTTGAGCGTTTGAGTCGTGATAGAAGTGTTGCTAGTTTGAGACTCAACGTCGGCAGGTCACTGTATTGTGTCCTTGATCAAGACACTTTATCCGCTGCTTTGTTATGATTCAACACAGGAAGATCCGTCCTGGCATGGCTGAAGAAATGTTGACTAGGACGTAAAGATACAAAAACAGACCAGAATCAGATAAACATGAAATAAATTCCCCGGTAGCATATGAAAGCGGGCCATTCAAATGGCATTTTACTGGTGGGACCGATAGTGGCCTGACGCTGTGCTGGTCATGCCACTGGATAGCTGCATATGCACATGCTACTTTGTCAGTGTTTCTCATTGTTTCATTAAAAGGCAAACTTTTCCTACGGTTTCGAACCTTGTACGGTTTAATGGAATGATTTGGACCTCGACGCGAGAAAACTTGTCTTCGGGGGTTTGCGAACAACACAGGCGCAGACCAGCCTGCGCATCCGCGCAGTCTGATCAGCGCCTTCGTTATTCGTTTTTCGCAAAGTACCATATCTAAGCTTACTACAAGCGAAATTTCATTAGTTTAGCTAGTCTCTTCAGCTGAGCAGGCTGGTTTGAATCTCAGGTTTTGTCGCGACGAGGCCCATTTTATTTCAATGCCCAGGCTTTTCTCCTTGGTATGAATGAGCTTTCAAAGTCCTCTCTCTCTCTCTCTCTCTCTCTCTCTCTCTCTCTCTCTCTCTCTCTTCATTATCAGGCATGTCAATCTACTAAATGCATACTTAAATGTTTATCTTAATATTCAATCTATCAAAAGTCAGGTAATCAGTTGTTGTATCACAATACAAGTTTGATAAATCACATAAACCACTTTGTTTTGACATGGGAAGTGGTGTCCAATGATGCGAGCCATCTCTTAATTGGACGTTGCCTTAATGAGCGACGTGTCATTGCGAAGTCTCAGTATTTCTCGTGCTCAAAGCGATTCCTCTCCAATTATCTACTTCCTCTATCTTTTGCGTATAAATATACTACATTGTAGAAACGTTCATAAAGTCAAATTGTATCTTACATCCGAAGAGAAAACACTATATATTGCTTTTAGGATATTTGTATAGGAATTTATCCTTGAAACATCAAATATGAGGTAAAATCTTATTAGATTTATTTATACATTCATTTTTAATATTTCTATGGTTAGTTTTGTTTGCGTTGGTGCTTTACGTCCCGGTCAACACTTTTCCAATCATATCTAGACTTATTTCTATTGTTAATCTAAATCTGAGTTTATATACATGTAATATACGAAATGAAGGGACTGACATGTTTCAATTTAAGATCATTTTAAACAACTTTGCTGAAACTGATCGCTGTACAGGAAGTTCTATGTGGTCGTTATAATCGCAACAAATATATTGGCGTAGCCAGAACGCTGAAAAAGTTCCGCACATGAAAGGGATGCTACTGTATCAAGCAGTGATTCTCTGCAATAGCGTCCCTTTTAAAAATTGGAACTTCTCTTAAAGGAAAGAATTTGCTCCCAGAGGAAGCGAATTCTTTCCTTTAAGAGCAGTTTCCTAAGTTATGGAAATCACTTTTACCATGTTAGGTGACCTCCCTTGAATGTTGCTTTATTGTGCACTTGCGTAATGGGAGCTACGCCATTAAAATGTAAAGAGTAGTGTGCTCTGTGTAATTTGCTCAGTTTCCCTATACTGTACATTTCACGCGAGCGTACATATTTGAATTGACTGAAACGAAGCATCTTATTCATGTATTGCCAATTATTGTTCCTTGAGTATATTATTTTTCAGCTAATACGTGATAATTTGATTTTTTTAGAGAGAACCGTTTCGCTGATATGTATATAAGCTTGTATTAAAAACGATGAGAAAAAAATAAGAGAGAGAAAAACAAACAACAACAACAACAAAAACAGGAGCTACAGGTACAATGTACATAAACAACGTTAACCGAGCAGAGACGACCACATCTTTATTAATGTGCACTAATTTAATCAGCCCGCTAATGCTGTAACGTATATCCTTTTTTATTGTATGTTTTTCTTCTTTTTACAGAATGCGTTTGTTTGCTGATGACAGTGGCTCTCCAGTTCCACAGCAGTGGGAAGATGATGAAATCACAGCAGTTATCACCCCTTACAGCAAGGTCGACAATTTCTTTGATTCCGGATTCAAGTCTCAGTCAGATATTTCGGTGAGTATTATTCTTCTCCTACTATGCCTTAAATTAGCCTTGGCATGTGATTTCCAACAATGTGTCATTTTGACAAGTGCAGACTCAGACAAGCCTGTGCAGCCTCCTTATAAGCTTAGAAACTCTAAATGATGTTCGGCTAGCAGCTTAACACTCATAGTATGCGACTAGCAAATGCTCTGATCAGACTGCGCACATGCGCAGGCTGGTCTGAGCCTTTGCTGGTCGCACATACCACATTGTTGGAAATCTCATGTAGTGGCTCAAATCTTACAATAGGGTGTGAATTTCTAAAGAAGCTATTAATGCTGGACCTATATTCAGATGCCTTTAAGCATTGGCTTCAGTGTTTTAAATAAATCATCAAATGAATAAGAACATAAGTAAACATATCTGAAACTACTGAAACTACTGATGATAGTTTGAACACACCAGAATACAATAAACCAAGGACTCTCTATACAAAGATCCTGAATAAACCAGAAAGAAAATCTCCCATTTTATCATTGAATATGATCAGGTGAAAATGTAAAGCTTATAGAAAATATACACGGTAATAAATTGTTTTTTGTTGTTGCTTAAAGTGATTTTCTAATTTTCAGATTGACATTCCATCCAGTGGAAAGTCCCGTCGTTTCCGGTCACGAGATGCAAGAAGAAGCCTGTTCCTAGGGAAGCGCCTTGCAGAAGACCAAGATGTTGAGTACTATTCCCCAGCAACCAAGAAAGCAAGAGAAACTGATGAACATCTTTAAGTATTTTCAACCAAGGTAAGATTTCTTTGTTTGAAAGCGAAATTAAAAAAAAAGCATCAGAGTTATATTCTGCAGGCACCAGATTTTAATAAATTCTCCATTGAATTAGATAGAATTACTTCAAACACTTGTAAGAGTCTGAAGTATGTAATAAAGTAGATTTATATCATATGGACATCTCCGTGGTCATGAAGTCATGCAGTTAATGATTTATCATTCATAGAAAGTTTACCCTTTTGTTTTTATTCCACTACATAGTAATTCATAAAACGCCTTTAATGGTAAAAAAATAAATAGATTTGAATCATATATGATATTTAACAACTCAAATTCTCTTCTAATTATTGCAAAGTTTTACGTATAAGCTTTAACTACACAAGCCACAACACCCTCAATTCACAATAGATTAAGGCATGGGCGGATCCAGAGGGGGGCAGGGGGTCTGGAACCCCCTGAAAAATCACATAACAAAGGGTTTCTTA
The DNA here is from genome assembly GCA_964019695.1 of Loripinus fragilis. NCBI lineage: Eukaryota > Metazoa > Mollusca > Bivalvia > Lucinida > Lucinidae > Loripinus > Loripinus fragilis. The sequence continues at coordinate 47,737,058 of OZ026528.1, forward strand.
GCAATACTGGTCCGGATCCCCTGAAAATTCACAAAGGTACCAAGCCAGCGTTCAATGTTGGGCCATCATCGGCCCGCCAGCGAAACACTATTTAAATGACGTTTTGCTGACGGGCCGATGATGACCCATTTATAGTGATATATGGATCCTCTATCCATAAACCTAATAAAAAACAAACAACAAAAAAACGTTATCAAATTTGGAACCCCCTCTGACAAAATTTCTGCATCCGCCCATGTAAGGGAAAGATTATCAAAACTTGAATTACATAGAATTTGTGTGTGCTCTAGCTTAACGTAAAGTTTGTAATTCTTCATTTCAGGAGGAACCATCAACTTCAGAACACTCAGAGACCATTGTAAGTGCCGTTGATCGACTGACGTCAGATGAAGATCTCATTGCGGATGGGTCACGTGTTTACAGTCTCCCAACAATCTCCGGAAAACACAAAGATCTGAAGACCATCTCTCCTAATACGGTAAGATTCATTAATATTCACTCTGAATGGTTAAGCCATTGCAAAGTAAGCATTTTTTTGCGCATCAAAGGGAAACTACAAACAGAGAGTCCCTTTAGTATTGTCTCTTTTTAACTCCAGCCCTTTAGTAAAGAGTGCGTACCAAAAAATATTTTTCTTATTTCTCAACCAAAACATATGTTGTGGGTACTGAAAGGGATGGTTCTTTTGAGCACCCAAAACATATGCTAAATACCATGTGTACCTCTATTACTATTCCTTTTCTAACTGTGCATGTGACATAACACTTGATGCATTCGATCATAACTACATATATCGAAATTCACATTGTTCTACATCTTAATTATTATCTGTGTCTTTGTGGCATAGTCTTTCATATGGTGCAAAAAACGCCAGACTTTTATAAGTCAAATAAGGAGAATCGCAAATTTAGTCTGTTTACAATAAAAGTCCTTGTCTAGTTGGGCCCATCGAGCAGCCATATGCTTGAATGAACTTCTGTTGTAAATCTACTTACCATTCTGATGTTGTTCCTTTCCATTTCGAAATTTAACATCATCAAGATAAAGCATTTGCCACGGGTCATTGCCTAGTTCCTATGTTCCTATAGTGCAAGGAAAAATAAATAGAACATTTTACTCTTTGCATATCGGGTAATAATTCATGCTTTTGTCGTTTGCATAAACCTTTTTCAAAAAAATAATTTCAGTGCCAAATGGTTTTAATTAAGACCAGGACCGACGTTCTGCCAGTCCTGATCGTGGTCAAATATATTTGCAAAGGCTATCAACAAACGGCAATTTAAGCAAGGAACCAGTAAATTGACATTTCAATTTTATTTACATGTACTCTGCAGTGTTTCATATTGAAGTCTGCACTGTCGAAAATATTGGTCAATGCTTCATGCTTAGTTTTAACTCTATATTGCTATGTAACTCTATGTTTTCTTGTTTCTTTTAGGTGGCTGATGTTGTTGATGGTTGCTATGATGACAAGTTAGGTCATGTGACCATTGTCGACTGTCGATATCCATATGAGTATGAAGGAGGCCATATTAAGGTAAGTTAGGAATCTCAGTACTTTATCGTGAGTCTATTTTACCGTCTCTCTACCTTTTGGGCGTAGACAATCTTATGAGATTACTTAGTCCATGGATACAGCCATAAATTCATCTATCGTAACTTGACTACCCCAAAAGTTGAGTCTTAGGTAGTAACAATTTAAGACCTTTCACAAACCTACAGATTCAAAACTAACAGATTCACTATAAATAATCATTTCGTGTGTATCTAAATCATTTAACGACTTTCAGTTTGAAATATAGCTACTCGCATTCAGTTAAATAATGCTTATATACAGAGGATGTACTGTGCAAAAAAGCTAAAGGAAACCCGTTGAGCTTAGAGCATTTGGAGTAGGTCTCCCCAGCAAATTTTTAAATTTGCGGGTTAATTGGACTCTCTTTCTCTCTCTCTCTCTCTCTCTCTCTCTCTCTCTCTCTCTCTCTGGGTATGAACCTTCCGTTGGAACACAACTCAGACTAGAACAAGTAAAAGTTTTCTGAAATTAAAGCCAGATTATGTGAGACTTATTTATCAAAGTGCTTTACTTGAACCGGTACGATGTGCAGAAACAAAACTTGAAGTCAGAGCACTATTTCATTATATTTGTTTACAGTGTCGAATGATTGGTTATTTAAGTGCTTTTTATTTTTCAGGGAGCTGTTAACTTGTACACCAAGGATGCCGTCCACTCGTTACTCCAGAAACATCAGACGTCAGAACTACCGCACGTGCTCATCTTCCACTGCGAGTTTTCTTCGGAACGAGGCCCCAAGATGTATCGTTTTCTACGAGATCAAGACCGAGAACTGAACAAGGACAGTTATCCAAGATTGGTCTACCCTGAGATCTATGTTCTCGAAGGTGGCTACAAGGCGTTCTTTGAGAAACAGAAGGTAAGATAGCATTTCCTCTTTTCGCTAAAAATAATTTTGAGAGTTGGGAAAGCACTTGTGAAAATGCTAAAAGTCTAAACTACTTTAATTGTACACACACAGCTATTTCTAAGGACTCTATGTCTGTTTGGTCTGAACTTACATACAAAGTCTTATTATATAATTGAGCCGCGGCATGAGATTTCCAGCAATGTGGTACTTTGGACCAGCAAAGCCTCAGTACAGCCTGCGCATACGCGCAGTCTGACCAGAGGCTTTGCTAGTCGCTAAAAATTCTATAAGTGTTAAGCTACTGATTGAACATCATTTGGAGTTTCGAAGCTTAAAAGCAGGCTCGTCTGAGTCTACACTTGTCGAAATGCAACATCGTTGGAAATCACATGTCGCGGTTCAATTTTTTGAGCTGCGGAGTCTGGTGAGACTGCACTGATATTCTAGCTTCCAGCCTTCAATGGTCGCCTATAGATGTGATATATACCAAATCTTGTGATTCGATTGGTCTTAACCCATTCAAGCCGAATGGAATTTCCCACTATCGTCAATTCGACCAATCTATTTTATTTTTGTTTGTTTGTTTGATTTGATTCTTTACGTCCCATCAACAATCTTTCAGTTATGTAGGGTTGGGTCTTCCTGGGATGAACCAGTACTAAGCTAGGAATAATGTGTCAATTTCTGTTTTATTAAAATCCTAATACAGCATTATGTAAGCGGACAGTGGAAACCCTAATCAGGCGCTATGTTCTGCGGCAATGTCCCACAAAAAGGGCGCTAGGCTTAATATGGTTGAATGTTTCAATGGTTTTTATCATGCGCGGATTTAGAGGAAGGGAGGGACAGGGGGTCATGAACCCCTCTGATAAATCATAAAAATATAGGGTTTCTTAGCAATAGTGGTCCAGATCTCCTGAAAAATTACATTTGTAGCTACCAAGCCAGTATTCATTGTTGGGCCATCATCGGTACGCCAGCGAAACCCCATTTAAATGGCGTTTCGCTGGCGGCCCGATGATGGCCCCCTTATTGTGGTATTTGGATCGTCTAATAAAATAAACAAAAAAAAGTTGACAAGGTTGGACGCCCTCTGACAAAGCTTTCTGGATCCGCGCATGTCCATAGTGCGTTGTCAGCTGTTCTACAAGAAACATCTATAGAATATATATGAGCCGCCACATGCGATTTCCAACAATGTGGCATTTTAACAAGTGTAGACTCAGGCGTGCCTCTGCAGCCTCCTTTTATGCTTAGAAACTCCAAATGCTGTTCGGTCAGTAGCTTAACAGACATAGAATATTCAAGCTACTAGCAAAGGCTCTGATCAGACTGCGCGTATGCGCAGGCTGTTCTGAGGCTTTGCTGGTCGCACATACCACATTGTTGGAATTATCGTGTCGCGGCTCATATCAGGCCAGCAGACCCGTGAGTGGTGCACACCTTCTTCAAACAATAACATAGCTTTTGGTAAAATTCCAGGACATTGAATTGTGTCTGTATTTCGACAAATTCATGATTAGTAAGCAAAGACATGCGTGTAGGACAATGTCAGTTTAAATAGATTATTGTATTTTCTATTTTTCAGAATATGTATATTAGCTTTGCATCCTATCTATGTGATTACTTTTTTTTTATTTTCAGAACTTGTGTGATCCAATCAGCTACAAGCCTATGCTACATGTGGACCACGACTCAGATTTACGTCACTTCCGGAAGAAATCTAAATCATGGACAGCAGGAGAAAAACAGAAGAAAACTTTCAAGCGTTCCATGTCCAGACTGAATCTCGCCTTCTAGATATTTGACAATGTGATTTTACTACAATCTTGAAAGTGCTTTGATTAAACTAACAGTGCTAGGTTGTGAATTGTGCTAGATTTCACAGTGTTCATAGTGCGCTGGTCGCAAATGTTGTGAATAGTGAGTGCCTTTATTGAAAATGTGCGCTGGTCGCATATAAGTTTTTGAAACTACATAAAATAGACCTCGACATAAGAAAACCTTATTTTGTTTCGTGTAGACAACAAAAACGCATTTCAGCTTTCACTTATGAGCATATGCGAATTTTCGCGAAAATAAAATCTTCGCGAAAATTTGCAGTATATTTATATGCCACGGAACTCTAATCGACACGGTTCAATATAAGAGAAACATTGAAAACCCAAACCACTCTTTTCGCTGTTTTAGTCCATCTTGATGAACTTGGACTGCTCTTCCGGAAAGTTGCATTTCTGCTCTGTTCAGGTGTCAGAAAAAGTATACTGTTTTTGTTTACTTATAACATTTGTATATGTTCTTGTTTTTGTTATTGATGACTCGTTTTCTTTTGTCTTTCTCTCAATTCTAAGGCTCTTCTTTTATTTTCTTATTCTGTCTATCCGTTACCATTTCTTCATATTTCCATCATAGACATTGCTGTTTATTCCAAATAATTGAGCCATGAAATGCCAAAACCAAAAGAAAAGTGCATCGAAGGAAGACTCAGATCAAATTTGGCATCGGTCCATTCTGATCAGATTCTTCGCTGTGTGTTCAGTGGACAGCTAAGAATCCAAGTTTTCGATATTTGAACTCGAAGACTATGATCAGACTGAGCTACCGAGTCTTTACGTGACGCAGAGCCACACTGTTTTTTCTCATGTCGCGACTCAATTACATGTGTATGCATATGATCATTAAACATAGTAGACCAAGATTAGACGACGTACATCGCAAGTAGCACTCGCAGTGGTGTTCTTATCCCTTTTAGGACCAATGTGATTGCCCATTGAGCTACATACAATAAAGACAGGGTTGTCCATTGTATATATTGAGGGCTTTCAGGTTACAATATCCAATTTCTTTCTCTGTAAATCTTGTTTGTCTGGGCAAACATTGCAGACCCTGATGAAATGCCGAATTGTGCATTGTGCGGCATTTCATCTGGGTCTTTAATGTTTGCCAAAGAATCCGTTGTGGGTTTCTGGTCCACAATAAGATAATGATCTATTTTTGATTTGCATTGTTTTAGTGATACTTAATGTCTTGTCCGTGAAAAAATGAAGAAAATGGTTTATATTTGTATAATAAATGTTAATAAATCTAAATAAATAATATATTCTTGAATTGTCTTTGACTGAGTAGAGCGGGTGAGGGTATTAGTGAACCATAGGTAGTTAGTGAACCATTCCTGTATCACAATTTCTAATGCATAGAAGTGTATTGTTTGACATTTAAAACGCTCAACCTAATGCGTTGTTTAGTATCTAGGGTGTGCTATCTCCATATTCACTATGTAAGTTTTTAAAACAAGACTTTATTATTTAATGTCAATAAATTTGACGATTCTTAACCATGGTGTTAAGGAAACAGAAATTTGGTCCTAATGATCAACACCTTATGTGTAGTGTTTTTGTCATGCTTTTTGATAAAAGCCGGTATCTAATTGAATTGTTAACCCAAAACGTTTCTGCGCTGGTACCTGGCGGTGTTGATTAGTCTATAGAAATGGTTCACTAATACCCTACGACAATTTCTCACGGAGGGAATTAGTGAACCATGTAACATGAATATTGAATAAAGTGTACCTTATCACTTTATTTCTGCATATTGCACTTCTTGTATCATGAATGCATAAGCTAGTTATATGAAAGAACATCTAAGAAAAACAGGAATATATGAGCAATAGGCATACATCTCCTGCATGACAAGTTTGCCAAAAGAATGTTGTATAATGTCTGATAGAAACTTGCTCTTGTTTGGCTTGTGTATGAATAGAATAGGCTGTGTTAGTATCACCTGTTGTACTCTACTGAAAAAGACGATTTTTGTAGGTTTGTTTCATGGTCTAAAACGTTTGTGTTACAGAGGAAATAAACTTACCATATATATGAGGACGATTTCCAAAATGGCTACAACAATTATGACGTCACAAGTCATGTGATCCCTAACCCTATTATATGTATTTAGCTAAACACATGCATTCATAATCACATTTTTCTGTCAATAGTGTAAGACTATCAGCTTTATAAAACGCATATTAACCGCCAGTTATCACTTGACAATGTTGTTTAAGGCAGTCTGAAAATGAGCTGACGAATTTGCACTGCCTTGGAAATGACATTCAGACAAAACTTTGCTACATGCTGTTAACATGATTGAAGAGCAAAATCAGGCCATTGTGGAAAGCTGCTTCTGCGTTTTAAGTAACAAAACAAGGTCCAGGGTAGTTCTACATTTACTGGTGAGTGCTGGTCTAATCTAAGCCTTAATTTTATGTCTTTATTCATCTCTATGGCGTCTCTAGATAATGTCATTGTCTCCTGTCCACTAATACCCGAACGGTTCATTAACTGCCTCCATCGTATATAGTTGTACAACGCTATTAATGTAGCTTCTATAACTGTTTAGAAGCTGTCTGTCCACAGTCTAGCGACAAGAAAGGACCAAACTCTCAATTTGAGTAGCAGGATGTTTGAAAAGTTCATCAGATAACATATTATATCAAATACCGCTTAATGGTTCACTAATACCCTCACCCGCTCTATTTGCCCAAATTAATAGACACAACATCTTGGGAGATGTGCATGGATCCATGGACGCGGCGATTATGACAACAGCGAGAGGTTGCTTTTTGAAAGAGAACTTTTTCCGCGCGGTGTATAAAAAGAAAGAAATATGTGATTTCAAACCCTGAGTACAAATAAAGTTAGAAAATTCTGACTATGGACGTTTTAACCCATATATGCATAATGTCCCTTTTGTTTAACATATGCGTTGTGTGGAGTCTGATCAAGGTCTCTAGTATTTCTTCTAACATAATTTTCGACAAAAATCGAAATACAAAATAAAAAAAATATACACATGTACCACATAACTGCACTAAAAGTGTAAATGGACTCGCCCATTTGAAAGTCCAACTGGGTTAACCATTATTTGTCCAGAAGGGTTAATGAGAAAGCCTTAGAATAACCTTTTTGAGAACATATTTAACAGATATCCGCCAATATTATTTTGTTGCGCTTTTCACGTCTGCAAAAATCAGAAGAAAACAATATACAAACTGTAAGCACTGATCAGATTGATTCCAAGGCAGTAGTCTGATATTGGCCCATATCATATGCATTATAGGCTAACACAAGCAGACGAGAGGAGCAGACGACACATTTAATCAAAGTCGTGTCTGCCGGGCTAAGGGTTATTTGTACATGACATTGTACCAATTCCAGTGATTATACTGCGTAATGTTTATGTCCGAGGGGTCCAATCGCTTCTCGAGGGGATCCTTACAAGAATATCCAAGGAAATCTATAACCGTTTTTGATTTCCCTGGGGGGGGGGGGCAGGGTCCGAACCACCTGTCCCCCTCTGGACCCGCCTATGAACTAGTTACCTGTTTGTAAACACAAACTGAACTAGTTTCTAAGATTCTAGCACGTATCCCATGTGTGAGCAACGAAGGCAAACATGCAGTCTCGTTAGAGCCTTTGCATCTTGCATTCACCAAAGTGGACGTTAATGGTGACTCAGGCCAAAATCTGGGACTCTAGATAGCTGTGCATGACTTTATGCTAGCGGCAACTTTTATTGTCTGCTGATAACCATTGTAAACAGTTAGGATCCAGATCAGGACCAACAAACGTCGGTTTTGCACTTGATCAAAACCGTTTTTACACTCTTTATAGTGTTAAACTTAAATATATATATTTTACAAAGTTAATTTTGAAAAAATCAGCAGACGACAGCAAACACAGCTTCTAAGCTAAAATGTCTAATGACGATATAAACAATTGTTGCTCCAATCGCCTGCTCGAACTACAAAATAATTCAAATTTTGACAAGCCATCTCACAAGGTTTCACAATCTTTAATTAAATATTCAACTTATATACATCAACAGATGACAGATCAGACGACAGTAACGAAAAGCAGTGAGATGTTTTAGAATTACAATATTTTTACACCGCTTGCTAGAAATAACTGTTCTGCTCTGTTCTATTAAAATTGAACAACATACATGTATCTGGACCATAGATAGATAGCATTTTAACATTATGAGCACGAGAAATTTCATGCTAAATTGAGTTGAGCATGTAAAAAAGTTTTATAACATCGGAGCATGCGACCTGGTTATACTGGCTATATTGAAATTGGCCTACTCAGCTACTCAGACTAGCTTGATCTTTATAATGACACAAGAGGTCATATCGTAGAAAAGTCTGTTTATGGGATTTAGTTTCAAATTCGATAATGCACGCATGCGATTGAGGTATTTATCAGATTGTCGAAGAAGGGAGGCTCAGGTGAGTCTGTGCCTATGCGCAGACCCACAAGAGCCTTCGGTGCTCGCATACACAAAGTATGGATGTAGATAAAGACTCTGATCAAAGTTTAGACCTGGGTTTTCACTGTTTGCTATAATACCCGTTTAGTGGTGTGTCCAGTCCTCAAATGATTAAATACAAACTACCTAGTCAAAACTCAATTAATTACCAATTAGTTAACGAACCATGAATACAGTTAATTTTATTGCTGCGCAAAATAAATCAGACAACTAGATGGTAAGCCAATTAAGTTTATGCTGTTAATTATGAAGAACAATAATTACTCATAATTATAAAAATGTGGCTACGGACAAGACCAGTGTCAAGGTTCTCTGAATCACAAGCCCATTATCTAATGAGTTGGCGTCCCAGCCTCCAGAACTGAGATATGCCAAAGCTTACAGCTCTATAAAACACAGTCCGATTCGTAGTTTAGAATCATAATTTATTTGTTAGTGAATGTACCAAGTAAAGGAGCCAGTTGGATTATATAGATTGCAATAATGACTTCGATGAGGTAATTATTTTTATTAATTTACCTGCGCTTTATTTATTTATTTATTTTTTTTTTATTTACTCATTTATTTGGTCGTAACGTTGCCAAATGGTGAGGTAAAACTGATGTCAATTTTATACAAAAAGAACAATAAAGCTTGATTCAAAATAGCAACAACTACAACAACAATACAAAATATATTCACTATGTCTTGTCTGAGTAACCAAAGTTAACTCAGAGCAGACTATGTGTGCATTTAACAATTTACGAATAAAAGTATTTTGTTTTCAGCACTACATATTAACTGATTTCTTTTTTTTCGTATTATTACTCTAATTTACGATCATGCATTTGTGCTAGCAATTTGGATTTTATTATTTACCACATCGGCGAACAGCAAAGACTCAGACGAGCCTGCGCTTCAGCACAGTCTTATCCGAGCCTTGGCTGCAAGTGAGGTACACTGACGAAGTCACAGACCAAACATGAGGCCTCATGAGATGGCTTTGCTCGTACACTAAAAATTGGATTTACGAAAATATGATAAGTACAAATATGGCATATTGAATAATTTGTATATGACTGAAAAATACTCAATTTTAATTTAATTTTATTCTATGTTTAATATTTATTTTATTTTTTGATTTAACTGATAGCTGTTATAATGAACAATGTAACATGTCCTAAGGATCAGTCAACTACAATTGATAAAGGACAGTCCTGGTGAGCATGTGTGCATTTGCGCATACTATTCTGAGATTTCGTTTCTCGACAGTGCGATATTACCAAAATCTCATGTGCTGTGTAATTTATGTCAAATAGTTGTAAGAAATAAGCAATACTTGGGCGGGTTTTGCCACCGGTTATGGTGAATGATAATTGGACCTCGACGCGAGAAAACCTGTCTTCGGGGTTTCAGCAAGGCGAGATTCAGACCAATCTCCTCAGACACGGAGACTAGCTAGAATATTTAATTTTTGTTTGAAGCAGGTGTAGATATGAAAGTCTCCAATAAGCGAATAACAAGGGCGCTGATCAGACTGCGCGGATGCGCAGGCTGGTCTGCGCGTTTGTTGTTCACAACCCCCCGAAGACAGGTTTTCTCGCGTCGAGGCCCAAATTATAATACTGATTACTGGTGCCAAGTTTCAATAAAACATAAAAACGGACAACTTAGGTGAACTTAGATATTGAAAGTCTGGATAGATAATTTAAAGGTAAACTTTATAATAAGCAAAATGAAAATGACGCTGAACAGACTGCACGAACGTGCAGGCTGGTCTGCGTCTATGTTATTTTATACTCGTTAACTTTTTCATGATATAAAGAATTGACATATAATAGGGGTATTGAAACTGATAAAATGATATCGTAAACAGCCGAAATCGTAAACAGCCAAAATCGACATGTTTAGTATATGTTTTCACATGTCACACCTTTTGCTTGATGTGATATTTCTGTTGATAACATATTTAAAGGATCAATGTTTCCTAAACTGTACAAGTGCTTGTAAGCTGATAATATGTTAGATAAGTCAGATATGTAATAATGAATATCTTCATAGATCACATGTCTGATAACATGGTTAAACTATGCAATACATGACCATTCCAAGCATACACATTCCAAACGAATACATTTAAAACTGTACATGTGTATATCCATATTAGATTGCGTCAAGAGCCAGCTGATCCGACTCCAGTCCTTGAATCGCATGCTAAAACAGTTAAATGCACATGAATCTTGCCTTCATGATAAGGGTTAACTACTGAATATACTTTGAAGAATCCTTTATGATAGCCATTTTATTGAACTTATGAGCAACAAAGGCACAGAAACAACAATTGAGAATAGCCAAAATCAACGACAAAATGACTGCGCACCAATAAACTATGATAAGCTGATAAATGCCAGTCACATGGGTGAAAGTTTCAGGATTAATCCTGAATTCATGATTTTGAGGCTGCCTTTCCATAGAAATTCATCAGCCTAAAGATACTGAATTAGGCAGATTATAATATCTTCTCTTACTAATAGTTTATAGATATTCTAAACACAATTTATCATTTAAATTTGAAATCATAACTTTTTGTAGGGATCCTGCAAGTTTTAAAATTTTGAATTTCTAAAGTTCAAGGAAATTTTGAACTTTCACCCATTCAAATAATCAATCAATTAAATCTAAATCTATTCTCTCAGACACATGAAACATGTAAAACATGAGGCATCATTACATACAAATAAGCCTATAATTTTCGTTACCTTATTCACATACGAAATGGACCTCATCGGGTGAAAACTAGTTGCATTCGAAATGGACCTTGTCGAATGTAAACTTGTTGCATGCGAAGAACAAAGTCGCATATATGCCTTGATTAACTTAAAATAGCTACATTTGGTTCATGTAAATAGATTTAGAATCAAATTAGCAGGGCGCAATTGCTCAGTTGGTTGAGCATTTGACTCAGGATCGGAGACTCAATGCCTACAGATCACTGTATTGTGTCCTTGAACAAGACATTTAAGCCGATGCTTCGTATGGGTTCAACCCAGGAAGAACCGTACTGACACGACTAAAGAAATGTTGACTGGGACGTAAAGATACAAAAACAATCCAGAAGCAGATACATGTAACATGAAATATCCCCCACCCCATGGTAACATCTAGAAGCGGGCCATTCGAATGGCGTTTCACTTGCGGACCGATAGTGGCCTGACACTGTGCTGGCTGGGCCACTGGATAGTTGCATACGCACATATTACTTTGTCAATGTTTCTAATTGTTTCATTAAAAGGCAAACTTTTCCTACGGTTTCGGTAAGCCTTGACGCGAGAAACCTGTCTTCGGGGGCTTGTAAACAACACAGGCGCAGACCAGCCTGCGCATCCGCTCATTCAGATCAACACCTTTGTTATTTGCATTTTGCAAAGTACCATATCTAAGCTTGCTACAAGCGAAATTTCATGAAAAATAAACATTTTTCTAGCTAGTCTCTGTAGCTGAGCAGGCTGGTTTGAATCTCAATTTGCCAGAAACCCCCGAAAGACAGGTTTTGTCGCGACGAGGCCCACTTCATTTCAATACCAAGACTTTGCCCCTTGGTAGGAATGAGCTTTCAAAGCTCCCACTCTCTCTCTCTCTCTCTCTCTCTCTCTCTCTCTCTCTCTCTCTCTGATTATCAGGCATGTCAATCTACTAAATGCATACTTAAATGTTTATCTTAATATTCAATCTATCAAAAGTCAGACAATCAGTTGTTGTATACAAATTTGATAAATCACACCAACCACTTTGTTTTGACATGGGAAGTGGTGTCCAATGATGCGAGCAATCTCTAAATTGGTCGTTGTCTTAATGAGCGACATGTCATTACGGAATCTCAGTATTTCTCATGCTCAAAGCGATTCCTCTCCAATTATTTACTTCCGTTGTCTATCTAAAGCATATAAGTCTACCAGAAAGTTTAAGAAAGTCAAATTGTATCTGATGTTTGATGAGACAACACTTCAGTTTACTTTTAAGATAATAAGGAATTGATAGTAAATAACATGAAAATGAGGTTAGCTATATCAGATTTTTCTTTTTTAAATTCTTATGTCTATAAAATTATTAATAATACGGTTAATCTAAACCTGAATTTTATAAACAAGAATGAAAATTAACCCTTTGTATACCAATTCATTCTTCCTTCTGGTTTGATAAATAAACCTTGGATAGTCCATTGTACACTTGTATATATCTTGGGCTGTCAGGTTATGATTTTTCAAAAATGGTATTCTTTTGTCTGGAGATCTTGTTTACCTTTAAAAACAGTGTAGACCCAGATGAAATGCAGCTTTGTGCTGCATTTCATCTGGGTCTTCACTGTTTACTCGTAATCGTTTAGGAATTTAAAAGGAAATATAAATGACAGTACTCGTTTAGGAATTTAAAAGGAAATATAAATGACTGTATCAATACAAGATAATAAATTTCGCTCATAAATCAGGCAGTTCACGAGATTTTGGTTATGAAAGCATATGCACAATAGCCTCTAGTAAACGATCATGGCAACGTATCCTGGGCAGCCAAACTAGAAGTATGTCACAACTTTGGCCTGAGACTTCGTCTATATCCAAGGCTTCGTTTATGTGAGAAATGAAGACTAGAGCGAGAATGCAAATGCACAGACTGGTCTGAGTCTTTGTTACTGCAGTACCGTAATCTCCGTATAAAGCTGGAAAACAATAATGAAAGATTTCAAGCGTGGAACGTGTTTCTCACTGACACAACCGGCAATATGACCCTTCATGTACATGTACTACGTTAACCCAGCAATGGCGTTCTGTGGCGTATGATCTGGGTCTGCACTGTTTGCCTATGTCCCACAAACAGGACGCTAGGCTTATATGAGTAAAATCAACCTGCTTATGCTGTAACGTATATCCCAAATTTTCTTATTTCTTTATTGTATTATTTTTATTCTATTTACAGAATGCGTTTGTTTGCTGATGACATTGGCTCTCCTGTTCCACAACAGTGGGAAGATGATGAAATCACAGCAGTTATCACCCCTTACAGCAAGGTCGACAACTCATTTGATTCTGGATTCAAGTCTCAGTCAGACATTTCGGTGAGTATTATTTTTATCTTTTCTTCTCCTACTATGTTTTGGACTATTAGATTTAAGTCACACAGTAATAGGGTGGTAAATTTCGAAAGACTCTATCAATGCTGGACCTATATTCAGATGACTCAAAGCTGATAGCATTGGCCTTGGTGTTTTAATAAATCATATCAATTGAGTAAGAACAATAATAAACTTATCCGAAAACTACTGATGATAATTTAAAGACACCAGAATGTTACATTAATGTACAATAAACCAGAAAGACAATGTCCCCATTAATCATTTAAAATGATCAGTTGAAAATGTAAAGCTTTACATGTATAGAAAATACACAAGGTGATAAATTGTTGCTGTTTTTTTGTTCAAGGTTGCTTAAAATGATTTTTCTAATTTTCAGATTGAAATTCCATCCAGTGGAAAGTCTAATCGTTTTCAGTCACGTGATGCAAGAAGAAGCCTGTTCCTAGGGAAGCGCCTTGCAGAAGACCAAGATGTTGAGTACTTTTCCCCAGCAACTAAGAAAGCAAGAGAAACTGATGAACATCTTCGTGTCTTTCACAATAAGGTAAGATCTCTATGTTTGTAAGCAAAACTACAAAATAGCTTAAATTTAGCGTGACAACAGAGTATACATTCTGCATGCACAAGATTATAACAAAAATCCATTAAATTAGATAAAATTAATCAAGCATCAAGAGTTAGAGTATGTACATGTAATCGAGTACAATGTTGCCATCATAATATGGACATTTCCACGTTCAAGTCATGCAGATATTGATTAGTTAATCCTATTTATGTCATTTATAAACCATTAAAACTTTTAATGGTAAAATTTTAGATTTAAATCAAATATGGTATTTTACAACTTTAGCTCTATTCTAATTATTACAAACTTATAAGTTTTATTGATTAAGTTCTTGTAATACAACTGAACTTAAACTTTGTAATTCTTCATTTCAGGAGGAACCATCAACTTCTGAACACTCTGAGACCATCGTTAGTGCCGTTGATCGACTGACGTCAGATGATGATCTCATTGCAGATGGGTCACGTGGTTACAGTCTTCCAACAATCTCTGGAAAGCACAAAGATTTGAAGACCATCTCTCCTGATACGGTAAGTTACATTTACGTTTACCCGATAAAACCTGAAGGTTAAGCCATCGAGACTAAGTCATTTGCACATCAAAGAGAGACTACAAACAGGGAGTCTCTTTAGTATAGTCCCAGTTCAAAAGTGTCTGTAATTTCAACATGTTACTTACTTATGCTAATATAATGTAGTAGGTCCTGATCGGGGTCCAAAATGTTTGCCAAGCTCATCAGTAACCCACTTAAGTGAGGGAAAGAGTAATTTAACATTAAGTTATATTTACATGCTCTTTTTGTGTACATGTATCTTAAATATAATGATTTTGTCCTAAATTAATTTAACATATTCATCATCATCCTCAAGATAGGTTTATAAATTAGTAAAAATATGCTTTATTGTTTCTTTCAGATGGCTGACGTTGTTGATGGTTGCTATGGTGACAAGCTGGGTCATGTGACCATCGTCGACTGTCGATATCCATATGAGTATGAGGGAGGCCATATTAAGGTAAGTTAGGAAACTCAGTACTTTATAGTTTTCTACGTTTTGGGCATAGACAAGCTAGGGATTTTACTAAGTCAGTGGGTGAAATCTTAGTTCGATATCGTGAACAACTCTAAAAGTCGATCCTCAGCTAGTAGCAAGGCATTTTACAAAAGTGCCAATTCAAAACAACTATAACAGCATCTAAATTATTTAATGGCTTTATAGCTAATCGCACTCAATTTAATAATTCTTATAAATAAGGAGGATAGTTATACAGTGCATAAAAGCACGAAGCTCAGACATTTGAAATACATCTCATTCCATAAGCGTAACACCTTGAAAATACAAGTGATCGTTGGGGACCTAATGAGCTCTCTCTGTCTCCCTCTCTCTCTCTCTCTCTCTCTCTCTCTCTCTCTCTCTCTCTCTCTCTCTCTCTCTATTCTTTTGAACTTTGTAGGAACAAGAGCCAGATTCTGTGAGACTTTTTTTTTATCAAAAGGCTGTCTTTGAACCCTTACATTTTGCACAAACAAAACTGAAGCCTGTGCGTAGATAATGATTTACACTCTTTTCTAAGTTGTTTTTTTTTGTATTGTGTCAGATGATTGGTTTTTAACTGTTTCTTATTTTTCAGGGAGCTGTCAACTTGTACACCAAGGATGCCGTTCACTCGTTACTTCAGAAGCCCCTGTCTTTAGATCAACCGCACGTGCTCATCTTCCACTGCGAGTTTTCTTCAGAACGAGGCCCATAGATGTATCGTTTTCTACGAGATCAAGACCGAGAACTGAACAAAGACAGTTATCCAAGATTGGTCTACCCTGAGATATATGTTCTAGAAGGTGGCTACAAGGCGTTCTTTGAGAAACAGAAGGTAAGATAGAATTTACATTTTTGCTATAAATAAATTTGAGTGATAAGCAAACAATATCTACCAAAAATGCCAAAAGTCTAAAAAAACATTAAATGTACATGCACAGCTATCCCATGGAGCTTGTTGTCTGTTGTTTGCCCTGAAACTTTTATCTTTCTTTCTGTATACACGTGTATTTATGAGCAGCGAACTGTACAAAAGCTGTGGCTCACGTGAGCCCTCGGTTGTCAACTATGCGATTACTGTCCTGCCAGCCAAGAGTGACTGTGGCGTTATATCTTATTTACAATTGTTAAGTAAAACATTAACTTACACTCCACTTGAGCTAACGCGAATAGATAGATCATTTGTGTATTAATCCTATCCACAGGATAGGATTAATACACAAGTGGTCTATCGATTATAAGTCCCTGATAACAAAACATGACGTCACTGCCACTCTTAGCTGGCAGGACCGTAGTACCAAATCTTTTGTATTGATTTGTCCTTTAAATGCTTCACTAGTTTCCTAAAAGCGTTGGGCAGCTGTTCTACATTGCTTGCTGTATGAGCAGCATCTATATAATATATCATATATATATGCATAGTGCCATGACAAGTGTCTTATAACGGAGTCGTTTCTGTGATTCGTTTGATATTTTACAAGGGTTGAGGCAGGGTGGGGTCTGTCCCCATATGTTCTTCCTTATATCGTTTATAAATAACAACATTTGCAAACAATAATAAAATACTTTTTGGTAAAATACCAAGACATTCAATCGGTCTGTATTTCGACTATCTCGTCACTAGTTAGCAAGACATATGCATCACCAAGACGATTTCAGTTTAGATTACACAGGTTTAGATAAAAAATGAGACGGTTCTTTTGAGTACCTACAACATATGTTTTGGTTGAGAAATTAGAAAATTAGTTTTCTGGTACGCACTCTAAGCTGAAGGCCTGGATTATTATTATCACTGTTTCCATTTTCCAGAATATGTAAATGAGCTTTGTATATTATATATTATATGTGATTACTTTTTTATAACTTCAGAATCTCTGTGATCCAATCAGCTACAAGCCTATGCTACATGTGGACCACGGCTCAGATTTACGTCACTTCCGGAAGAAATCTAAATCATGGACAGCAGGAGAAAAGCAGAAGAAATCCATCAAACGATCCTTGTCGAGACTGAATCTCGCCTTCTAGATGTTGACAGAGTGATTTTGCTACAATCTTGAAAGTGCTTTATTTAAAATGACAGTGCTAGACTATGGAATGTGCTAGATAGAACTTGTTAATAGTGCGCTGGTCGCAATTAGTGATAGGTGTACTTAATTTGAAAATGTGCGCTGGTCGCATATAATTCTCTGGATCTACATAATATAAGCTTCGTCAGGAGAAACCATAATTTTGGTTTATGCAAACAGTAACGAAGGCCTAGATCAGCTTGTGCATGTTAGCAATCTGATCAGTGCCTTTGAATTTTGCTCTCCAGAAAGAATTAAGTTCAAACTGCCTACATGCAAAAAACGTAAATGATCTATCTGGCCCCGAGGTTATACACTTTTTTCAATGCTCAACTCAATGAAATTCATCCTGCTCATAAATGTTAAAATACCAACAATTGTTGGCATTTTAACATTTATAAGCAGGATTAATACAATATCTGAGAGTTTAAATGCAAGAAATGTCTATAATTTTCAGCAGTTTAGATTTTATGAGCAATTGAAGCTTCATACTCAGTTGAGTTGAGCACGAAAGTTTTAAAATCTCGGGGCCTGGTCTCTGTAGCTGAGTATGGATTGAGCTCTCTGGATGCAAGTCTAGAAGACAAGTTTTCGTGAAGACTTAGATAATCCTTGGAAGAGGGGCACAGTCCAGTATTTGATAAACAACTAACCAATATCGATTTTGTTGTTGTTTTCAAATATTTATCATGACTGACGAAGCCTGAGTTTTTGGTACATGTAGGTTGGATTTTGGTCTAGTCAGTTCTGTTCGGAGATTAGAAAAAATATTTGTATTGTTTACTTATTATGTGTTCTTGTTTTTGTTATTGATGTCTTGTTTGTTTTTCTTTCTCTCAATTCTTAGTCTCTCTTCTTTTATTTTCCCATTCTGTCTTTCTTTTTTCCATTTTTTCATAATTCCATTATAAACATTACTATTAATCAAAATAATTGAATCTTGACATGTCAAAACCAGCAGAAATATTATGGACTAAGCAAAGACTCAGATCAGCCGGGGCATCCACCCAGTCTGATCAAAGTCTTCACTGTGTACCCAATGGGTAACTACATGTACATGTCAGTCTACAAGCTTTCTTTACGTGGTCAGTGAACACCCTGATTAGACTAAGCTGGTGCCCTCTCACTACACACAACCATATTGTTGGGTTTTCTCATGTCGTGGCTCAATTATGCGTATGGTCAGCAAAACATAGTAGACCAAAATCAGATGACATACATAGCAAGTACATGTATTGTCGATCGACATTTGTCGTAAACTAATCACTTACGGCGATATTTTTCAGCATGAATACACTTTCGTTTTAAGGGTTGTTGGGTGAGGTCGGTAAAGGGAGCACTAAGTTTGCTGCAGCGAAAAACGGTCAAGTTGGCAGCAATTTTGCTGCACAAAAGTTAGCACAAAATTTGCTGCTGGCACAAAAATTTCTGCTAGCAAAAAAAATTGCTGCTGGCACAAAAATTGCTGCCAACTTTACCGTTTTTCGCTGCAGCAAAGTTTCTGCTAACTTGACCATTTTTCCTGCAGTAAAATTGCTGCCAACTTTACCGTTTTTTACTGTAGCTGCTAACTTGACCGTTTTTGCAGCAGCAAAATTGCTGCCAACTTGACCGTTTTTCGCTGCAGCAATATCGCTGCTAACTTTACCGACCTTGTTGGGTGGCATTTTTCGTTTCTTAATTCAAATTTCAAATTTAATTAAAATTTTAATAGAACATTATATAATCAAATAGTGGAGATCCTGATCAGACACCGCGTTCTGCGGTGTCGGATCTGGGTCTGCTTCCCTACAAAAAGGACGCTAGGCTTATTTTTTTTAAAGGTATCTGTTTTGGTCTGCATTGTTTCTTTTGGTGATGCTGGATGAATGAAATGGTTTATAGTTGTACAACAAAATGTTAATAAATCTGAAAAAAAAATCTTTGACTGTTTTTGACTCAATGTTTGTCCAAAGTGTTAAGCTCTATAAGAAGGCACTTCATGATGGCACCGACGAAGCCGACCAGGAGAGGTATGAAGAGAGGCGCATGGATCAACGGTAGACTGGTATCAACTCAGTTAATAGAGCTATAGCTGGTATATGGTAAAACCACTTTAAAAATCTTCTTCTCCAGAACCGGAAGGTCGATGACATTGGGACTTAGGATTAATGCCTTATCAAGTTTGTTCAAACATTATCCTAGTTTGACCTTGACCTACTTAGCGTCAAGATCAAATTTGCTTCATTAAAATAAATTTCTGGAAAATAAATACATTTCTTGCGTTTAACTCTCAGAGTGATGTATCTATCATGCTATTATGTGAGCATGAAACATTTTATGCTCAGTTGAGTTGAGCATATTTTTTTCTATAACCTCGTGGTCTGTCTACGGGGCATGCACAAGCTGATCTACGTAGCTACACAGACTAGATAAAGCCTTATAATGATACAGGATGCCTCGTCATGAGAGAACTTAGTTTAAAAAATATGTTATTTCAACTTGATAAAATTCTCACATTGATAAGCTAACACATGTAATTTTGTACTTATCGCATCGTCGAGCACCAAAGGCTCGTGTGCACCATTGCAAATGCACATGTCCGCAATAGTACACAAAGTATATATGAGCCGCGACATGAGATTTCTAGTGTGGTATGTGCGACCAGCAAAGCCTCAGACAGCCTGCGTAAACGCGCAGTCTGATCAAAGCCTTTGCTAGTCGCTTGAATATTCTATGACTGTAAGGCTACTGATCGGACACCAGTTGGAGTTTCGATTGTGTCGTTTATAGCTTATATGGAGGCTGCACAGGCTCGTCTGAGTCTACACTTGTCAAAATGCACTGTTGCATCCGTTAGTGTAAACGCTGCCGTTAGTGTAAACGTTGAAAATAACGGGAGATATTGCTCCCGTTACTGTAAAGAGGACCATGTTTACACTAAGCGCCGATAATGCAGACCCAAAAATCGGTATCAACCGTTAGTGTCAACATTATGAAAAAAATGTTGAAATTACAAATGATGACCATTTATCGCAGACGTATAGACAGCCGTGACGAAACCAACTTTGTGACATTGACTACTTGATTAAGACCATTCCAGTGGTTTGCCTTAAATCTTGGTCACTATTTGAACCATGAATAATAAGTTAGTTAGTGAGTGCTGTATTATCTTGACCTGTGCATTACAACATATGATAACATATTATATATTTGCACCCGACAAGACACCACAAACAAATCTGTAAACGAATATCAGGAAAGTGAAAGGTGAATGGGGTGATTTTCATTTTCCGTAATACATAGTATATCTACAGATGCATATTTGCTTCACGCCTATTCCAAGCAATTCCCATAAAGGAATCAGGCTCTTGTACTGCAAATGCGAAACTAGCGAACAGAGCAGACCCACGTAAATGGCGATTTAAGGTGACGTCTCTTCGGGGTTTGACATCATAACGTTAAAGCTATTTGTCTATAACTGTCCAGTTCAATACAATCGAAAATGTAATGCTGACAATATGTGTATCCCACATAGTTTATGAGCATTTTGGAAGAAGCGGAAGGGGAATATCCATATATTGTGGGTTTCAGCTTCAAATCACGTTGATCGTGAAACCAAGTCAGACCTGGACATACGCCATTACCGAACGGTAACACTCAATGTTCGTGTTTATTGATAAATTCAGCTGCTTTTTCTAAATCATTACATTGTCAATACTTTAAGTATATCTACAACTGCAGAATCGTGCCATGTAAAATGATAAGCAAGTATGGCATCTCATCAGAGTCCGTCACGTTTGTTAACATTAGAGATTTTCAGTAAACGATAACCACAAGATAAAAGGCCAATTAAATACTTTACAAATGATTAAATTGGCCTGTGAATATGATACTTGTTGATTGCAAGTAAGTATGATCTGAAGTTTGTCCTAAAAATACAGGTCACTCTGATATATACTTAAGGACTTTGAAAACGCATCACCCAGATTAAATCCTTTATTTCACAAACCCAGAGAATGTCAGCGAGACAATTGTTGTTGCATATCATAGTCTGACCAGCTTGTAGTGTGTCTTAGAAAATTCACGGTTGTAAATTTACTTTTAGGAATTGAAAAAGTATCCGTTTTAAGACAGGGGTGGTCGATTTTGAAGGACACAAATTCAGCTGCAAGTTAACACGCGTTAGTTTTGATTCCTGACTCAACGGATTTGCGTCATTTGCTTCTTTCACGACTGTACATTCATCAATATTTACATTTCCACTGCGAGTCTTTAAATAAACCTTTACATTTGAGATGTCGTTCATGCATGTACCTTCATGAACAAATCAATTTAAGCCACACCCACAAACGCCCCACTTCAGCGTGCTAACGTCAACGCCATCAAATAACGTTGCTTGTGTACTGACGATTACGTGACGTTGAACACGTATCGCCATGATGTTAAGAGTGGAAATTTGGCGTTTTGGATGTTCCGAACCCTCCGTTATGTCTGATTTAATTCAAAATATCTGGAAAACCAGCCAAGTTAGGTAAAAATTGAAAATCGTTACTTGTCTAATTATATAAAATGTAAATATAAGTAATAATTTCTAATTTTGGTCTGTTCATGAAATCATGAACACTTTGGTCTCTTGCAAAGTTAACGTCAAGCCCTTTCGGCTTCACTTACTTTGCACGAGACCCAAAGTGTTCATGATTCCATGAACAGACCAAAAATTGAATGCAGTTCTTAATTGAACGATTAGAAATGAATTGACAGCTCGGTATGCTCAAAATTACACCCCTTTAAAAATACTGACATACCCCACCCATCCTAATTACTATAGTCTAGTAATAAAATTCAACGTCTTGGGCCTTTCAAAGTTTAGATTTATTTACGTCCGGTTTTATTGGAAAAGGCTAAGGGCATACACAAATGACAGATTATGCATAAATCACGCTGTATCACGAGTCTTTTGTATTGTGCAAGTGACGTGAACGTATTTTTTAAAGACGTTCTCGATAACATGACAGCACATCTGTCGCCATGATTTACATAAAAACGTCTTCCCCACATGACTGCCAGTGTATATAGTGCTTATCAGAAATGAGAGCGTGCATAAAGGTAGCTTATGGAGATGTTTCTAAAAAGGAGCTATAACTTGATGTTCAAATTGGACGTTTATTTTCGAAATATTGAAGTTATCAATTTCTTTCAATTAGAATAAGTCTTTAAACTCTTTTGGTGATACGGTATCATACACGCCGCAATTTAAGCATAAAAATAATTAAAAAGCTTCATTTAATTGTGCAGAAAGGTTCTGGATGCTGTATGAACCCATGTGACGTCATCAGCAGCGTCGCGCGAAAGTGCGGTCAAATCAACTACTGATTCATACCAATTCTTGGTTGCACATTAAAATCTGCGAGTATTTTTTTTCAATCGCATATACGGTTTGCAAGAAAAGTGCAAAAATATGGTGATGCGTTTTCAAAGTCCTCTAGTATATATTTCTTGGTTATATAATTTTGAGGTATCTATTTAAGGACCGAAAATATTCTATCTTCAAACGTAAGGCAAAAAAACCCATCCGACATAGATAACAAAAAGCGTTGATATCTCACATATTATCGTCACACGCTCCCGCTAGTGTAAACGTTGACAATAACGGGAGAGATCGCTCCCGTTACTGTCAACGTTTACACTAACGGTACCGTTATTGTAAACGCGTTTACAGTAACGGGAGCAACATCTCCCGTTTTTGTCAACGTTTACACTAACGGGAGCGTTTACACTAAGGGGTGCTACAATGCACATTGTTGGAAATCACATGTCATGGCTCATATGTAGATTATTGTAGAATGCGTCCCTCTAAATCAGTTTTACATATATACACATATATACAAGTTAAGCATATGATAAAAAACATATAATATGTTAAGTATAAACGAGCGTATAAAACATAAACGTTTGGCAACATTTACTTGTAAATGAGTTTTCATTTATGAACACGAATTAAAAACCCATGCTTAAAGATGAAATAATTCATTAAACTGTTTTTTTTTGACTCGAGTCTTAAAACAACTTAAAGAAAATGCATTTTGGTAGTTCCAGAATCGGGGTGCAGACTACAGGTAGCTGGAAACGTATTATGATACAAGAGACCCAGCTCCAAGACAACATTTACTCATTGTAATGTGGCATAATGGTTTTGATTCGAGTCTTAGAACAACTTAAAGATTATGCATTTTTAGTAGTTTCCAATTATTGATTCCACTCGGGTGCAGGCTACATGTAGCTGGAAACGTATTAAGATATAAGAGACCAAGTTCCAAGAAAACCTGTACTCGTGGTAATGGGGCTTAGTTTCATGATCTGTTTCAATTTGATACAACGCATGAGCTGAGACATGAGATTTCCAACAATGTGGTATGTGCGACCAGCAAAGGCTCAGACCAGCCGACGCATACGCGCAGGCCTTTGTTGATCGCTTAAATATTCTATGACTATTGGGCCACTTACTGAACATTATTTGGAGTTTCTAAGCTTAAAAGTAGGTTGCACAGGCTCGTCTGAGTCTACACTTGTCAAAATGCCACATGTCACGGCTCATGTGTACCTGTGCGACCAGCAAAGCCTCAGATCAGCCTGCACATACGCGCAGTCTGATCAGAGTTTTCGCTCGTCGCTTGATTATTCTTTATTTATTTTCGCGAATGGCGTTAAAAGACATACTTGCGGCGTTTAAATTCGTGACTAGGACATGATTTACCTATACCCAACAAAAAAAGAAACGCACCACTTAGAACTGTTCAACTCTCAGGAAGATGACAAGTGATAGGCCAATTTAGTTTATATCAGTGCAAAGGTATGTCAGATACTGCTGCGTCACTCGTCTTTTGCAATCAGGAGTCGAAGTTGTTTTAAAGAAAATTGGTCATGAACCAAGCGGGGGTCAATTTGTAAAGTCACGGGAAATAAGGGTTTTTATAATTCTCTCTTGCTGGATAAGTTCAAGCAATTGGATTCATCTTAGTAGACCAAATTGTACCCAGATACTTATTCTTTGCAAATGCTATCTTTAAATTCAGCATTCGCGATAATTGAACACTATGTAGGCCATGTTTTGTGACTACCATTTGGGTAACGATTCCACACTGGAGATAAACCTTACAAACATTTAAAGTTTTCAGTGTTTTAATCAATTTAAATGATCCTAACTGTTGAAAATGGATTTTGGAATAACAAAAAAGATCAATAAACACATTGGTTGTCTCACATAACGACAACATATCGTTTTCATACTTTGCTAATGTAAAACATACTCGGAATTTCATGTAGATAGTAGCGTTGAATTAACGCTTCCAAAACTCCTTTATCCTTCACCTTGATGTGTTTTTTGCCTACACGGGAAAAGTACAGATACTCATCTACGTCACATTCACGTTTTAGTAAATTTTGATCAGAAATGAATATGTCATGACAATTTACATTTTCGTATTAAAAGGAGATCTAAATTGGAAAATCGTAGTGGTACGTTTCTTTTTTTGTCGCGTATATATCAGTTACTAGCAGAGTGATTGCGCCATATCGCGAGGATTTTCTTTTCACGAAACTTCGCATATCTTTTCACGAAAATTCGCATATGCACAGTTTCGCGAAAATAAAAACCTCGCGAAAATTCCTGAATTAACAGTATTTATCAAATCAGTGCTCACATACACAAAGTATGCCTGTAGATGATGATTTGGACTAAATCTTAGACCGCTGGACCTGCTGGGCCAGTCTTCATGAACGCTCGAAGAAGGATTTTGCGGAAAAAAGGTAGGATCATTTACAACTTCAAATTGTCAAAAGATAAGAACATTTTTTAATTAATGATGTTCTTTTCGTACGGCGTTTATGACCCTGTTATACAAAATATAGTCCACTCAGATACACAGACTATCTAGGTTCTTATATTTTTTGATGTTTGAAGCGAAGATATTAATCCTACTCAGAAGCGAATTGCAATGACGCTGAGCATTATACAACCACTGGTTCTCAAATAGACTATAGATTTTAAAAATATAAGCGACAAAATCAAGGCTCAATAAATTGCCAATAAATTAACAAACAATTTGGACGCTACAGAAAATTAAGAAATAGATCAGCTTCAGCAGTGAATTGTTGAGTAATAATTCACTGTTTGGAAGTCAGTCGATAGAGCTCTAGAAAAAAAGAAATAAAAATGTGTTTCAAATGCGGTTTTCGAATAAAAAATGGACCTAAAGAACAATGAAATGTATGCCTAGATGTCTGATAAGGATTGTGTGGGAAATTTGAACAGTGGTGGCAAAAAGAGACAAAGAAAGAAGAGACAGGCGAGTTCACCATTGAACGATAACTTCTACAGTGTATTGGATTTGAGCGGGAAGGAAAGCGTGAACAACGTGAACACAGGTGAGAGAAAGAAAGTAAAGACAATTAAGAAGAAAAAGGACAATACACAAAGTAACCAAAGTAAGAACAAAAGTAATAGTAAAAGTAGCGGTCAAGATGATGATAATGATAATTCTCAGCCAAGTCAGCAGATTCCTGTGACACTTGTGCCACCTGTGACCAATTTCCCTGTAGACGTTATACCTGATCACAGCTTTTATTACAACATGTATTCACAAGGACAGGGGCTGCCACAGACCCCATTTATGCAGGGTTCCCCACCAGTCGCATTCCCAAATGCATTTGGTCTCCAGGCTTCAACACCACCTTGGGCAGCAAAGCTTCTGGACGATGTAGAACAAATTAAACAAAAGATCCAGAGCATAGATAAGATAGAAAAAACAGTAAACATAATAAACTCGAAGGTATCAGTCCTTGAAACCAAAATGGCTGACCTAGATACACGACTGACCCAAAATGAAACTTCATGTGAATTCATATCTAGCATAAATGACGAAAATACGAAGGAGCTGAAAAGCACAAAAGAAGATCTATCAAAGCTGCAAAAGAGCTGCAAAGGACTGCAAACTGATGCTAAAACACTTAGACAGAAACATGAGGAAATAGATTCTAAACTGACAGACCTAGAGGCCCGATCAATGCGAGATAATCTCATGTTTTATGGTATCCGCGAGGGAGGGACCCCTGAAAACTGTGAGATGCTAGTGAAAGAGCTCTGCGACAAAACACTTGGAATGCATACAGCCCACGAGTTAAAATTTGACAGAGTGCACAGGGTGGGACCCAAATCAGCGACAAAAACACGACCAATAGTAGCTAAATTCCACTATTATGAGCAACGAGAACAGGTACGAAAATTATCGTTCGATGCCTCAGATACCTTGAAGGCTGCTAATCTAGGTGTAGGAGCACAGATTCCAAAAGAAATCAGGGATGCAAGAAAACCCCTCTATCCTGCAATGAAACAAGCGAAGGATGCAGGAAAAAACGTCAAATTTGTCGGGGAAAAAGCTACTCATCGATGGTGCCGAGTATAAATTGCCAGCCGGAGCTTCAACGTCTCAGTCTGAAACCAGAGGACACAACGGCATGGAACACTAAGGGTGTCACGAAGAGTATTCCCTGAAAACAGTCTTCTGGAATGTAAATGGGCTTAAACGGAAAATTGCAGATTGTGATTTTTTGAACAGTTTGTCCGAATATGACTTGATCTTTCTCAATGAAACATGGATCTCAAATAAAGATACCACAAACTTAGACATACAGGGCTTCACAGCCGAACATATTCCTGGTAACAAATCTAAAAATACTACAAGAGGCCGCTTCAGTGGTGGCATTTCATTCTATTTCAAAAACAATCTTAAGAAGCATATACAAGTGGTCGAAAAAAAGCAGACTATGATCTGGATAAAAATTGACAGAAAACTATTTGAATTTAACGATGATGTTTTTATCTGCCATGTGTATATGCCGCCAAGTAACTCAAAGGTGTTCAATACAGCTGAAGTCGACATTTATGAACAGTTAGAAGTTAGCATTGAAAAGTATAATAGTCTGGGGAAAATCTACATAACCGGTGACTTTAATAGCCGAACAGCAAGCTCTGTTGATTATATTGAATTTGATAAATATATAGATCAAGACCTGTCTATGGTATTAGATACTTGTAATATCCCAGAGCGCACCAACAAAGATCGTGTGCTTGATTATAATGGACTTCGTCTGATAGATCTTTGTCACACGACCGGTATGCTAATAGCAAACGGGCGTTTATTGAATGATAAATACATTGGTAAATTTACATTTTGTTCGCACATAGGACAAAGTACAGTCGACTATTTGTTAATGAATTTCACTGACTTTAACACACTATCTTACTTTGACATTCTGGAATTCAATGAACATTCAGACCATGCACCAGTATCGTTTCATCTGCTACTCAAACCAAAAAATGCAGAACATAACCAAGAAATAAAAACAGAAAGTATAACCAGGAAAATCGTTTGGGATAAAAGCAAGGTTGAACATTTTAAATTGCAACTTCAAAACAAGCAGGACTCATTTAACCAGCTGATTACAGAACATACCGATTCAATCGACAATACGGTTCACTCTTTCACAAGATTATTACATGACATAGCCTTTGATACTTTCGGCAAGACTTTTCAAACAAAGGCCAGCCACATAGAACACACCAAAACACACAATGCATGGTTTGATATAGACTGCAATACGGCCAGACGAGATTTTAATACCGCGCGAAATAATTTCAACCGAGTAAAAAATGATGAAGCACGCCGCAACTTCACCCGGGCACGCACTCGTTACAATAAAGTAAAGAAGAAAGCAAAACAAAAATTCAAAATTCAGGAAGGTCAACGCATAAGTAAACTCGCAAAACGCGATACGCGTAAATTTTGGAAATCTCTGCGGAAAACGTTTAAGAAAAAACAAGACGAGGCCGATTCACTTACAGTACATGATCTACACGAGCACTTTAAATCAGTATTCGGCGAATCAGGCGAAAACGGCGATGACAATATTAACCCAAACACTTATAACACAAACGAGCATATGACCGAAAACCATGTCGAAGGGGAGTTAAACGCGGAATTTACCGAATCTGAGTTGCGCAAGGCCGTCTTCAAACAAAAAGACAACAAATCTCCCGGAATCGATAGCATATCTAGCGAAATACTAAAAGCATCGTACGATACTATTTCACCTTTTCTTCTTAGTCTCTACAACAGAATGTTTATGACAGCTGAATACCCGCGGTCATGGGGCGAGGGCATTATAGCACCAATTTTTAAAAAGGGAGATGTCAACGACGCTGGCAATTACCGAGGTATAACCTTAATAAATATCATGGCCAAAATATACTCTCAGCTTCTTCTAAATCGCCTGACCGAATGGGCAGATATTCATGATAAAATAACTCACAACCAATTCGGTTTCCAGAAAGGGAAGTCTATTGCAGACTGCATATTCATTCTACACTCAGTCATCTCAAAAGTTCTCGGCTCAGGACAAAAACTATAC
Organism: Loripinus fragilis; assembly: GCA_964019695.1. Lineage (NCBI taxonomy): Eukaryota > Metazoa > Mollusca > Bivalvia > Lucinida > Lucinidae > Loripinus > Loripinus fragilis. The sequence goes on from OZ026528.1 coordinate 47,766,028, forward strand.
TGCGTTTTCATCGACTACGAAAAATGTTTTGACAAAATCAATCGCTTGTTTTTATGGCAAAAACTTATAACAGAGAACGTCAGCTGTAAACTGGTTAAAGCTATCAAATCCATGTACCGAACAGTAAAATCATGCGTGAGATACAAGTCCTCTTTCTCTGAGTTCTTTAGTTCGAGCATTGGCCTAAAACAGGGAGATCCCAGTTCACCTCTATTATTCATGCTATTTGTTAATGACATCATTGAAAATATTAACTCCGACCTAGAAGATATTTTTACGCTAAACGAGATAAAACTATTCCTGATCTTGTACGCGGATGACCAAGTAGCTTTTGCGAAATCGCCTGAAACACTGCAAAAAATATTAACCGACATAGAAAATTATTGCAATATGTGGGGTCTAAAAATCAACACACAAAAAACAAAAGCTATGATTTTCGAAAAAGGCAGACGCACTCATCACGACTTTTATATTTACAACACAGCACTTGAGGTAGTAGAATCATTCAAATACCTGGGCGTGACACTATTTAAAAACGGCAACTGGAATAGGAGCCAAAAATGTATAGCAAAACACGCATCATTCGCTCTATACAATGTATTCACTATTCTAAATAGCGTCGAACTGCCCATATCGCAACAATGCTCACTATTTGATACACTAGTTGGTTCAATCTTAAACTTCGGATCAGAAATATGGGGATTCCATGAAGCAACAGATATAGAATTAATTCACACAAAATTTCTTCGTAGAATTCTGGGTGTAAAAAAGTCCACCAATCTAGCAGCACTCTACGGTGAAGTTGGCAGAGTCCCAATGTCAATTATGCGTAAGCTTAATATTATAAAATACTGGATAAAAATATTAAATCAAAATAACACATCTCTTGTAAAACAAGTATACATTATGCTAAAGGAAGATGCAAACAACCAACTTCACTACAACGGTAACAACTGGGCATATCAAATTAAAAACATGCTCCAGCAACACGGTCTGGGCTATGTGTGGGAGGAGCAATCTTTTACTGAAATCCCATTCTTAGCTGTAAAACAAAGAATAATAGACAACTACCTCCAAAAATGGTATGCAGAAATAAACAACTCATCACGCCTACAGAGCTACAGCATCTATAAACACAATTTCGAGCTTGAACCTTACCTCAGCATCATTCATGACAAAAAATTCAAAGTTGCACTTTCTAGATTCAGAACCTCATCACACAGTCTCCGAATAGAAACCGGTCGATATGAAAACATTCACAGGGATCAGAGGCTTTGTCAATCTTGTAATATGAACATGACAGAAACGGAATTCCATTTCTTGCTAGTATGCCCGCACTATCGAGAATTAAGAATTAAATATCTTAAACAGTATTATTGCCGATGGCCTTCAATTCGGAAATTCGAAGAACTACTATCATCTACATCTAAAGGCACTATTTGCAAACTAGCTAAATATATATACTTTGCCAACAAAGTACGAATTTCATAAGAGAAATTTATGCTAATCTCAATCTCCACTTGCGAAAAAAAAACAAAAAAAAAAACAGGTCAGACCCTGATCAGCTGGGCCGCCGTGCGCAGTCTCATCCGGGTCAGAACTGTTAACATTTATTTCTACTCACCTCCCAATGCAGCATGACCCAATAATCCATATCAAAATTAGAACTCCACAACTCGTGCACACTCAAATATTTTCCATGAATGAGAAACAGGTGTTTGTTATCCTTTATATTTTCTTGATGCTTTTGTTGTCGTCTGCTGACTTAAAACCGAAATTAACTTTCCCTAAAAGGCTCTTTTTATAGCATTATCCGAATGTCAAGCGGTTTGGATCCAAACCAGGTCCGGCGTTCTGTCGGTCCTGGTCTGGAGCCAACTGCTTGAAAAGGCTATCAGCGGACGACAAAAACCACCTTTAGCATAGTATAGTATACGTACAGTCATCCAATAATCCATATCAAAATTAGAATTCCACTACACGTGCACACTCAACGAGACACAGGTGTTTGTTATCTTTATACATGTATTTTCTTGATACTTTTGTTGTCGTCTGTTGACTTAAAACCGAAATTAACTTTTCCAATAGATTCTTTGTATAGCATTATCCGAATGTCAAACGGTTTGGACCCAAACCAGGTCCGACATTCTGTCGGTCCTGATCTGGAACCAAACTGTTTATAGAGGCTTTCAGCAGACGACAAAAGTCACCTTTAGCATAGTATAGTATTCGTACAGTCATCATATCATGGTCAATGAAGCATTCCTGCACGGGATTTTCGAGCATACTTATACGCAAACACAATAGTAAACCAATAAAGTTACCTGTACCTGTATAAATTTCAATAATTCACGTCTAGTGTCTACATTTCCCGACAAACACAAACGAGGTCAACCAGGGCGTGACTTTGCCGCGCACAGTCTTACCTTGGTCTACATTGTTTGCTGCGATAGTTGGAAAATAATGGCCGGTATCGATCCACAAGGTACAAGTATGATCTACTTTTTCGAAAATAAACATACAAAATAGATCTGGATCAGTCTCCGCAGAGCGCATACTGGTCGCGGTCTGTAATGTGTGTAGGAAAAAAGCGGTCATATACATGTGTAAGTCCGATAGGTGTTTGGGGTACGAAAGTTGTGGGTACAACGACTGACGTCTCCTGACTTTGATATAAAAGACCCACGTTGGTAACAAAGGGTTTGGGCATTGATTGGACGTCTCATTTGAGTCGCCTGATCGGGGTCCAAATTGTTTGTGAGTGTAACCCTGGATCTACCGATGTAACTGTAAAATGAGTTTTGTCGAGGATATCAGACAGGTTGGAATCTGGAGGGAGATCTCACGGCGTGAGCTGTCTCACCAGACTCCGAGTTGTTCAAGGAAATGATAACATATTTTATTTATCAAACTAAAGGTACGGAAATTCTTAGAAGGATATTACCAAAAGGATTGCACACGGCTCGGGAATGGGTGGGGTGCCTCAATTGAGTGTCATCTCACTCCGGCCTGAGTTGTGTGAAATGTTCTCAATTAGTTTGAAAGCGTCATGGCGTGGGCGCCGATGCGATGTCAACGTCGCATCGACGTCGGCGCCATGCCGGTACCTACATAGCATTCTGACGGGCTAAGTTTTTATTTTAGCAACACATATATTATAATGATAAAACGCTCAACACTTCAGTTGTTCATTCATAAAAGTGGAGGAAAATACAAAGGAATATGAATTAACAGAACAAAAATTATTGTAGATTTCATATTTAAAAACTTCCCGGTATGACTGAAAGAATTTTATTGGAAGCTGTTAGAGATTTTCCGATGCTTTTGTGAATGTCACAAATATAACATGCATTAAATTGGCTTCGTACTAAGTGTATACTACTATTTAGTACTGTTACGACAGAAATTGTTAGTCCTGAGATTTGTTTTGCCATTTCGTTTCGGGCAAGGCTAAGATCGGGACGTGTACAACTGGAGTAAATAACGAGGAGAACGGTCGGTCACCGTCTTGTATACATGGTATATAAGACCGCGGCTTACGTTCACCTCACTCCCAAGATCCTTCAACATGTACATTTGAAAACTGTGTGCATCTGTTAATAATTGGCATAGCTACCGTTACGCAGTATACGCACGTACGTAATGAAATGGAGCTCACCTTATGTGGTAAAAATGGTTTTCTATCTTTAAGAACTGCTCTTAAAGGAAAGGGTTCGCTCCCTCTGGGAGCAAATTCTTTCCTTTAAGAGAAGTTCCCATTTTTGACAAGGGACGTAATTGTAGGAACCATTGCTTGATACAGTAGTCTCCCTTTGATGTGCGTAACTTTTTCAGCGTTCTAGCTACGCCATTGGGTTTATCACCCCTATTGATGAAGATGGTATTTTAATTTAGATTGTTCCAAAATCTCAAGATCCTTAATTCCTGCCTTTCATTTTTTGAATTAGATACTCCATTGCCATAACACATGTATTTATATCGCTTTAATCATAACCGGCTGTAGACCGCACGTGGGGCTAAAAATAGCTCAATCAACTTATAGTAGGTATATGTAACCTATGGTGGACCACAAAGGTCATCCATATGCACGCCTTATCTTTGGATTAAGATTTGCATTGTTTTCAGATAAACATAATAAAACCTTTACTCGCCACCGCAAACTATATGGACACGGATCGGACATCACATTCTGTGCCGTCTAGTCTGGGTCTATAGTGTTTGCAAATATTTGCCAATTACTCCACAGAATGGATTATTCGATTGCTGCTCTTCATGACCTATAGAGTACTATATGGACACGGATAGGACATCGCATTCAGTGCCGTCTAGTCTAGGTCTATAGTGTCTGCAAATAGTTGCCAATTACTAGACAGAATGGATTATTCGATTGCTGCTCTTCATGATTAATAGACCTATTATGAGAAAAAATCTTTATAAAACACACGTTTTGGTGCGTAAAGGAGACGTCTCCCCTGAGACATTTCCTTTAAACATCTAAACGTGAGTGTGTTTTCACAGAGTGTGAGGTGTTGGTATAAAATATGTGAGGTACTGGTGGCAACTTTTCATTGGTACCAATTCTTCACAGCGTGGATTTCAGTTTCTGTACTAAACAAACACTGTAGTTCGAATTGTTTAAAATTAGATAGTACACCCCAATTTTGTTTCTGAATTTATGAAATAATTTTTTGGAAACCTGTATATACATTTATAGTGAAAATGATTTAGGGACCAAAAATCATAAATAATTAATGTCTATAGAAAAAAAAAGTTTGGGCTCTGCAGGAGTTCTCAACTTGAACCACTCCATCTTGGCCAGAACTTTTTGTTTTATATATGTATCCCATTGACGTTCTATATGTTTCACTCTTCAGAAAAGTATCCTATTTCTCTATCTTTTGTTCACACTGTATATGTTGTTTAAATGGCTATAAACATTGTACTGATGTTTAATGCTGAATAAATTATTTGTATTTGTATTTGTATTTGTAAAGAAGATCAAATCTCGAGCGCGCAGCGCGAGTGATTTATCTTCGTACAACTGACCGACAAACAGTGAATTATTACTCAACAATTCACGCACTGGAGCTGATCTATTTCGATTCTAACATACAATTAACGACGAAAACACATTCGAAGTCGTCATCTTCTTCCAACTTTCCGAAATGCACTGAAGAACTCCCGCCAATACTTAGACTACATCGCATACGTTTACATGAAATTGTAACGTCTTTCAAGCGTAAAAACGACGTTACACCGTCTAAGGCCATGAATGACGTCTTTTTCCAGTGACGTCAGCTATCACACACTTTAGCAGTGAATTATTGTCCGATATATCACAGTTTGTTACCGTTGGCTCTATAGGCGAGGTGTGTTAGAATTAATAGCTTTTTTAAGGTGAATACCAAATATATTTCATCGAGTGCGGTGAAAAAAATCAGTATTTTTCACGAGTGCGTAGCACGAGTGAAAATGCTGATATTTTCACCGCACGAGATGAAATATATTTTGTATTTGCCGTAAAAAAGTAAATTTTCTTTTTATTTTATACTCAACGGAAATACAGAAATCACAACCTTACTTTTTACTTGGTCGTTTCTCGTTCGATTTGACTTTTGTAGTGTGTTTATTGGGTATAACATTAGGTGTAATTATAGTTTGCACCTAGAAAATGGCTTAGAATCATATTTTAACGAATGAAGCGCAAGAAATCAGCATTTAAAGAAAGTCTATTGAGTGTGCCTTACGGTAGGCGTCACGTGCAAACTGGCGCTACGCCATGTCAAACCGTGACGTTATTATGTTGATGTTGACGTCACAACATGCGTAGCGTTATTTTTGACAAATATACTTCACTTAAAACCTTATGTTAAAAAATCCCAGTCACAAAATTGCCAAGAAAGCCTTGTTTTTCTACAGTTCTATTCTATTCTACAGTGAAAATATAAATCGTATCAGTCACTAGTGAAAAAATACGATATTTTTTCACTGTAGAAAAAAACCAATTTTACTCACATTTGATATGCATTGAATTCACTGCTTGTGATAAAATAATAGGTCCTAGTAAGTTAAGAAGCGAATGGCAATGAAGCTGAGCAAGTTGCGCGGATGCGTAGGAAGACCAGCGTCATAACTATTCGCATATTACAAAAACGCTGGTTTGCTTATAATATGACCAAAAAAAATCTAACCATTAACTCAATCAATTACCAATTAATAAACGAACCATGAGTAAAGTTAATTTGTTTGCTACGCAAAGTCAATTACAGAGAACTAGTTGGTAAGACAATTAAGTTTACGCTGTTAATTATGAAATACATTAATCATAATTACTACTGTATTATCAAATATAGTTGGTGACTACGTACTAGATCGGTGTCAAGGTTCTCTGAATCACAAGCCAATTAGTAACTGAGTTGGCGTCCCGGCCTCCAAGACTGAGATATGTCAAAGCTTATAGTCCTATAAAACTCAGTCCGATCCCAAGTTTAAAATCATAATTAATTTGTTAATGATAAGATATATTAAATATACGGAACTCGTTGGATTATATATACCTAAATGTCTTCGATGAGGTAATTATATTATTTACATGTCTTTATTTATTTTTTAGGCATGCAAAAATGATGTTTTAAGGAGCCAAATATTTAGATACAAACTGATGCCAGTTTAATACAAAATATAATCACTATGTTTTGCCTGAGTAAAACAGTGCTTACCCGGAACAGACATTATGTGCATTTAACAAAATACGAAAAAATGTAATTTATTTTTAGCACTTTATGTTAACCAATTTTTTATCATAATTATTGTAATAAGTTATAGTAAAGTATTCAGATAAAATCATTTTTTCAATTGAACTGGGCCAAAAATTAAAATTCCTCCTTAAACTTTAATTACTATCCTAACTTATTATAGCATTTTAAATGTTTAACCCATTTAAGCCGAATGGACTAGCCTACCTTTATCAATTGGACCAGTCCATTTCTGTTTTGTTGGATGCTCTATTCCATTTCTATCCAACTTTGATAGATTTTTTTTTGTAAGCAGAGAGTGGAGACCCTGATCAGACGCCGAGCTCTGCGACGTCTGATCAGGGTTTGCACTGTTTGCCTATGTCACACAAAAAGGACGCTTGGTGAATAAATTGCCAGGATTGGCGCAGTAAAAATGTTGAAAGATTGAACAATGTTGAATTTAGGAACTAAAATGCAATATTTAAAGGCAGTACATGTTCTTAACTTTACGGAGACATTGCAATATTTGGCCCGCGTCGAAAACCCTCGACATTTCGTCGAATACGACAGTGCGTCGAACACGACTATTCGTCGAAATTACGTCGAAAGCCACTGAATTCGTCGAATTTTAATCTGTCGAAAATTCGTCGAATTTTGGTCGAAAAATGAGATAATTCAAAATTGAAAGCTCCAAACTGCGTCTGAAAAAGTGAACATAATTGAATAGAATTGAATTTCCCTGTTAAAATATGTCTGACAATAGCATGCGTTTTAACAGATGATAATAAATATATGAACTAAAAGATAAATAATGAAAATGCATTTATTTTATTTTAGTTTTTTTTATCAGAGCTATTCGGCATGTTAGGATAGCATGCATTTCAATATGTCAGATCTTTTGATTGATGTGATAATTCTGTTGATAACATATTTAAAGGATCAATGTTTTCTTAAGATGTACAAGTGCTTGTAAGCTGATAATATGTTTGATAAGTCGGATATGTAATAATGAAGATCTTCAAAGATCATGTCTGATAATAAGGTTAAACTATGCATTACATGGTCGTAACAAGTCCAAACATTCCAAGATTGATCTTGAAGTCAGCGACTTCATGTACAATCAATCACCTTAAAGTGATCAACATACGCTTAGATAAACTTACATGTTCAACCAAAATGCACTGTAAAGGAATGATAGCATACTACTTTAACTTGCAACCATGAGATATTGCATTTATCGCACATGCGTATAGTCATCATTTTAAAGACTATGCTTAGCTGCATAGAGGGGCTAGAATCCTTAAGTTTGCTTAGGAGCTTTTTACTGTTGTGTCTGCGAGAAGTGAATACTCTGAGACTGCGCATACATGTATGAGCGGCTTCTAGTCGTCTGAGCCTTCAATGTTCACGTACAAGTTCGATAACTATCAAATATACTATGCACAATAAGTTTAGCAATTTCTTATTTTTCGCATCTTTTTTGTGCTCATCTTTGTGCAGTGCCGATAAATTTCAATTGCAATGACGAGAATAGGATCTTAGGCAAATGAAAACATGAAACTTCAGACGCCATCCTTTAAATAGGCATTTGGGGAGAGCAAGAATTGCAGAAGGGGTCAGTAAGCAAAAATCACATCCGTTGTAAGTAATGTTTTAATGATAAGCATGTGATTTTCCGTTTGGTGGTCTTTCAATTTCCTCATGCATCATACGTCTATGAAAACTATTGGTTATGTGACAGATGTGATAGAGATTCATATTGAAAAAAAATCAGCCGCCACCAATGACGTCAAAACGTAGTCATCATTTGATTAAACTTCTAATGTTTATTGCGTTTCCATTCAACAGAGTACCAGCTTACAAAGATATCATAGGTTTAAAATGTAACTCATCTTATGGTCGATTAAAACCCTAAGTTACTGAAAAATGGTGCGAAGTATTTGCGAGATAACGGTGACGTTAAATTTTATCTTTCGGCTCGTGCACTGTAGTGGTGAAGTTGTTTCATTCAACAGTATTTGTCTGAATGTGTTTGAAGGCATCAAGCAGTTTTACTTGTTAATGTGGTTCAAGAATACCCGACTAGAAACACCGCTTAAAGGCGATAACGTAAAAGCATTAGTGAAAACGTCAAAATGTGAAAACTTGGTCCTTTATTTCTCTGTGAAAATCCAGAAAGTTGCAGCATTTGCTATGCTTTTTTGATTTTTAGTGACCAAACAATCGTTTGAAATGGTTTCGGCTTCCCCCAATGATCAGAAATACCCACGTTACCCGCTAGTCTTAAAATTAAACGTCACTTTAGCACGGCCGCTACGTTTGGTAATTCTGTATTTTTTTAAATGGAAAACCTTGTCAGACGATCGGCGCTTGTATCTTCATGATAGCAAATGAAACTTGAATTCTAATGTGGATGGACTCACCCATACAAAACAATTGCTAAATTTATTGTGCATAGTATATTATAATTCAGCCTTGATATGAGATTTCCACAATGTGGTAATGTGCGACCAGCAAAGGCTCAGACCAGCCTGCGCATACCCACAGTCTGATCAGTGCCTTTACCAGTTGCTTAACTATTCCATGAGCAACTGATCAAACACCATTTGGAGTCTCTAAGTTTAAAGGGAGGTTGCACAGGCTCATCTGAGTCTACACTCGTCAAAATGCCACATTGTTGGAAATCACATGCCACGGCTTAATTATGTACAGCGATGTACTTGCAGAAACAAATTTTTCGCAATATACATGTACGCTTGCAACTGTCCTAAAAATATTTGCAAAAAAGGATTTATTTCCACATGAACACTTTATGCTTCTTGATGATCGTTTGTTTGTTTTGATTCTTTACGTCCCATTCAACATTTGTTCAGTCATGTCGGGACGGGTCTTAATGGGTTGAACCAGTACTTAGCAGAGGACAAAGTGCCTCCGGTGAAGCTTGAACTCGCAACTCCTCGATATCGAGTCAAGCAACGGACTCTATCACTGAACCACTGGGCTAATGAATAAGCTTTTAAAGTCAACTCTCTCTCTCTCTCTCTCTCTCTCTCTCTCTCTCTCTCTCTCTCTCTCTCTCTGATTATCAGGCATGTCAATCTGCTACATGCATACTTAAATGTTTATCTTAATATTTAATCTATCAAAAGTCAGGTAATCAGTTGTTGTATCACAATACAAGTTTGATAAATCACATCAACCACTTTGTTTTGACATGGGAAGTGGTGTCCAATGATGCGCGCCACCTCTTAATTGGTCGTTGTCTTAATAAGCTACATGTCATTGCGAAGTCTCGCTATTTCTCGTGCTCAAAGCGATTCCTCTCCAATTATTTACTTCCTCTATCTTTTGAGTATAAATATACTTGAAACATTCAGAAAGTCAAACTGTATCTTACATTCGAAGAGAAAACATTATATATTGCGTCGTTTTAGGACATTTTAAAGGAATTTATATTTAATACACCAAAAATGAGGTAAATCGGATTTTATTTGCTTATCTTTATATTTCTATCGTCTGTTTTGTTTGTCTTGCTGCTTTTCGTCCCAGTCAACAATTTCCAGTCAAATCCGGACGATATTTCTGTCGTTAATCTACTACAAAGACATGAGGGGAAAACTACGCATGTATCGACATAAGAGCACTTGTTAACCCTTTAAAGTGGCTTAATGAATTCTTCCTTATGGTTGAATTCTATTCAGTTGGAATCGTCCCTTGTATATATCGAGGTGTCACATGTTATTTTTCAAATATTTTTTTTCTCTGAAAATCGTTTTTGTCTTAGCAAGCAGTTGTGACCCTGATAAAATGCTGTATTACTAGCCATTTTATCTGAGTCTTCACTGTTTGGGAAAGTGCACCCCAACCGTCTATATACGGAGTCATTGTCTATATTTTGCTATGTCAGGAGTCACTGAACTATTGACCAGTCAATATTTTTGACTATTGACTGGCACTATACAATGACCTGGTTACCCGCTTCCCTGTTAAAACACACAGGCGCTTATCGACATGCGCGACAACGGTGCGCGTACGGTTCGTTTATGAAAAGAGACGTTATGCAACAATGGTGAAAATAAGGCATGGTCTGACAACTTTAAACTCCAATAACTTCGTTGTTTATTGGCAAAAACATAACGTGTGGGTACTCGTTTTCTTAATTAGAACAAGCGGAACATTTTGAGACCAAAAATTGAGCAGATTTGGTGAAATTTTATGTTTTGCAACAAAACCACATCGTCTACAGCAACTCCATGCAAGGACGAAGGAACGCTGCAAAGTATTTCATCAAATGGGTTGGGTAATAAAACAGTTATTTCATGCCTGTTTGTATTATAGTCAAACTATTATCCCTCGGTACCGTGTACGACCTTTGTTTGTTAGTTTGATTTGATTCTTTAAGTCCCATCAACAACCTTTCAGTTAAACAGGGACGAGTCTTCCTGGGTTGAACCAGTACTTAGCTAGGATAAATGTGTCTTGCTCAAGGACCACAACGCAGTGACGCCGATGAGGCTCGAACCCGCGGCCCCTCGGTCTCGAGTCAAGCACTCTCCACTGAGCCACTGCGCTCCCCCGTGTACAACCTGATGCACTCCACGGCATATCGGGGTAATAGTTTTGGCTATACTACAAACAGGCATGAAATAACTGTATGATAATACCAACTCATGTTCTGTATCAATTATTTCTCAGGCAAAACAACTATTTGGAGATTACTCCATCCCACAGAGTCGCGTGTACATTGTAATTGTGCAAAACGTAAGGTTTGGCTGATTGAAACGTAAAAAAATGTGAAAACATTTGTTGACACCGGGATCACATTGTGACAGCACATGCAAGTCATTTTTCTTGTTTCTTTATTGTATTGTTTTCTATTTACAGAATGCGTTTGTTTGCTGATGACAGTGGCTCTCCTGTTCCACAACAGTGGGAAGATGATGAAATCACAGCAGTTATCACCCCTTACAGCAAGGTTGACAACTCTTTTGATTCTGGGTTCAAGTCTCAGTCAGACATTTCGGTGAGTTTTATTTTGATGTTTCTTCTCCTACTATGTTTTTGATTGTTATGTAAGACCATACACGTAATTGCGTGGACAATTTTCAAAGTCGCCATTAATGCTGGACCTATATTAAGATGGATAAAATAATAATTTAGCTGATAGCTTTGGAATTGGTGTTTAAAATAAATCTTTTATTAAGTTAAGCCAGGACAATAATTATATCAGAAAGCTACTAATCATAATTTGACAACAACAACATGTTGCATTAATGTACGTTAAACCAGAAAGAAAATATCCCATTATTTTAGCTTAAAATGACATTTTTATTTTCAGATTGAAATTCCATCCTGTGGAAAGTCTCGTCGTTTCCGGTCACGTGATGCAAGAAGAAGCCTGTTCCTTGGGAAGCGCCTTGCAGAAGACCAAGAAGTGGACTGTTATTCTCCAGCAACCAAGAAAGCGAGAGAAACTGATGAGCATCTTCGAGTCTCTCACATCATGGTAAGATTTATATATGATTTGTATATATATGAAACAATTGGAATGTAATCAAGTTTGAAATATCGAAATGTCTTTGATGTGCTAGATGCTCAGTATTAGGAAGCAGTTTTCTTAATGTGGAACTTTGAGTAGTCCAGCAATATTATATCCACATGCCATTTACGAAATACAGATACGAAATAAACACACACGAATGCACGAACGCACGCACTGAATTTTATACATACGTATGTTCAATTTACAGCAGACGTGCAAGAGTCTGAGAACATTTATATTCCACTACAATTTACCATCATCTCCGTAATCATTATGTGATGCTATTTTTGTTTCTATTAAAGAAGAAACTAGTAAATCTATTTAACTTGGATTATTCCATCAAAATAGTATTTTTCAAAGAAATAACCTTTTTTTAAAAAAAAAATGTACATTTTTAATGAAACCGCTATTACAAATTTATCATATATACAGTGGGATATTGAAAGCTGTATTAAAAAGCATCAATACCAGCCTACTTTTTCCCCATTAATGTATATTCAGAAATTTCCGCGAAAATATATTTTCGCGAGTAGCGTGAAAAGACATATTTGCCACGTTAAAAGTTCGCAATTTTGGCCATGGTTACCTATATCAGTAAATGACAAAGTGTTTTCGCCATTTCGCGAGGGTTTACTTTTGCTTTATATGACATTCAGACTTGACGCAGGGTTAATTTTGTTTTGCAATGACATTTCAGGAGGAACCACCAACTTCGGAACATTCTGAGAAGATTGTGAGTGCCGTTGATAGACTGACGTCAGATGAAGATCTAATTGCAGATGGGTCACGTGATTACAGTCTCCCAACAATCTCTGGAAAACACAAAGATCTAAAGACCATCTCGCCTGATACAGTAAGTTTTATTTACAAAACATCGCCTAACACAATGGTGTAGCCAGAACTATGAATTACATAATAATATCAAAGAAAATTTTCAAAACCTCAGGTAGTCTAAGTCACTGTGCAAGTCGAGTAGTTTATGACATGAATAGAAACAATGAACACGTACAATGTGGCTCTGAACCATTCATAATCCTGGAAATTAATATAATCGAAAACGACCACTTAAATTGTTAAAAAAGTTAAAAGACAGCCCCAGTATAGTCCACTCATTCCTGCATCTACCTGTTTGTCTGTTTAAAACATTTGTAAAGCATATGTTTAATATGCAAAATCACATCACGTGGATATGACCAGGAACGCCAAACTCAGTGATCATTGTCTACATTTTGCAGCTATTGTACAAAAATGTGCAAGCAGACTCATACATTTGTTATATATACAAATTTCTTAATTTATTTCAGATGGCTGATGTTGTGAATGGTTGCTATGGTGACAAGTTAGGTCATGTGACCATCATTGACTGTCGATACCCATATGAGTATGACGGTGGCCATATTAAGGTAAGTTAGAAAATTCAGTACTGAGTTATTGTATGTTTACGCCTTCCATGTTTAACTTGGATGTAATTCAAGGATCCGATTCAGTCATTCTTCATTAAATGATAAACTATCTGGAAGTTTACCATTTCTGCATTAGCAATGTTTTACTTAATATTGATTGTGAATCTTAAAGTATCTTCACAAATGGTAGACCAGGGTCTTAGTGGAAGATCAATAATAGTTTGAGACTCGCGCGTGTTTCAGCCTCGTTAAATGCGTTTAATCAATTTTAAATTCACCATACGTTTTTCGCAAGAGTGTAATACTTTTATGTACTCAATAAACCCCCCCTCTCTCTCTCTCTCTCTCTCTCTCTCAGACGCAAAAAAAAACGCAAAATAGTTAAAATCCTAGTCTTTAAGTCATTAATAGATGGTCATTTGCACAAAAGCAAAATTCAGTTCTTTTTCGATGAGAGGGGCTGTATTTGTGAATATTCATCAATAAAGTGCCTTCAGCGTTCGGAGGGGCGGAACTGAGCCATTAGGGAGAATTAAAATACATACTACAAGAGTATTACTGTAGCATTGCTTTTGTTCTTTCAGGGAGCTGTCAACTTGTACACCAAGGATGCCATCCACTCATTACTACAGAAGCCTGTGACGTCAGATCGACCACACGTGCTCATCTTCCACTGCGAGTTTTCTTCAGAACGAGGCCCAAAGATGTATCGTTTTCTACGAGATCAAGATCGAGAACTGAACAAAGACAGTTATCCTAGATTGGTCTACCCTGAGATCTATGTTCTAGAAGGTGGCTACAAGGCGTTCTTTGAGAAACAGAAGGTAAGATAGCATTTCATTTTTTGCAAAGAGCAGTTTGGGCCGGGGTATGAACTTAATATTTACAATGGCAACTGGTATGAAAAAAAACACACACTGTTTATCCGAAGTCCATCAGACCAACAAGCACGTGTGCTTATACTATATACATATAACGGGTCACACAATCGTTGCGAGAAAACTTCGATGTATGCGAAAAACAGTGGCTTAGACCAGGTTACGCACCGCAAAATAATTTCAGCGCCATTGTTATTTAATTATCTAAAATTATTCTATTTATACTTGCTACGTGTACCTGCAAAATTCTATATTCTAGCAAGTCTCGTTAGCTAAACGGTCAAGTTAAAGTTAAAATCTTAGTCTTTAAATCAGTAATACTGAGACGGTCATTTTCACAAAAGTAAAATTCAGATTTTTATCCAGGAGAGGGGGACGTATTTGTGAATTAGTTGCACACTCTGAAATAGACGCCCAAATGGTTACATTTGTATGTACGTAGTTGTGATGGGACTTCAGATGAAGGTTTCATCTACGCATGCCAAATAAAATTATAGTTTCTATGAGTACTGCATAAATCTACGCACAGCAGTGACCTTGCTATGTAGGACACTGCACTGCCTGAAATAGGTACTCATATTAAAAACTCTGTGTGTATACGTCTGCAAAATGCGGAACTATATCACATCGTCTTCTTTCGCGAAAAAAAAGTAAAAATCAAAATTGTAGTAGTTGTGCCACAATCATATAAACGATGCGTTTAAATTTTGACATGTTGCTTTCATTAAAATGCAGTGCGTATCACTTTTTATTCTCTATGCCTATTTTTCTATTTTCAGAATCTGTGTGATCCAATCAGCTACAAGCCTATGTTACATGCGGACCATGGCTCAGATTTACGTCACTTCCGGGTAAAATCGAAATCATGGACAGCAGGAGAAAAACAGAAGAAATCATTCAAGCGATCTTTGTCAAGACTGAACCTCGCCTTCTAGGTCTCCAGAATGTGAATTATTAGTTTTATAACAACAACATTGAAAGTGCTATAACCTAACAGACAGTGCTAGATAGTTAAGGTTGCTTAAAACATGTTGACAGTATGCTGGTCGCACTCGTTATATGATATTGCCTGTGTACAAAATGAAAAGAAAACTGTTGTGATAGAGAAAGTGTGCTTGAAGACAAAAATACTTCTTAGGAAGTGTGAAAAATAAAGATGCAGTGCAAACTGGAACCATACGAGTAAAATTAACAATACATCATAAAACAACAGCAACAAGAGAATTAGTTATTATCTGGTATTTGCTTCCTTGTTTGCCATTCCAAAATAGTAATGTTTCCTATCAGATTTAAAACAAACATACATAAGAGCCTGTACTGAATCAAAACTTTTTTTTATTTCTCAGCCAAAATATGTACTGTATGTACTCAAAAGAATCGTCTCAATGAGCCGGTTCTTTTGAGCACCCACAGCATATTTTTTAATTGATTGCTAAGAAAAAAATCACAAAGCATAAACATTTCGTTTAACTGGACCTGTAAAATGGATTTTCTTTTGTCAAATTTTAACTCTGTACACAATATTGAATTTCCATTATGGAAATTCAATATTGCTTATGGAAATTTGATTTTAGTTAAAATTTAAACAGTTGGTTATGTAAGCATCCAAAAACATAAGTAGCAGCAGCCAGATAGTCCTGATTAGCGGATCGGAGTTTTCGATTATTTGCATATATTGGTTGGTGTTTTGGTGGTATTACCCAAACGTCAGAAATGCACACACTTCCTAAGAAGGCTTGATAAATACTGATAATTGTTTTTTTTTTGTTTTTTTTGTTATTAATGTTGTTTTCCTCTCTCTCTCTCTCTCTCTCTCTCTCTCTCTCTCTCTCTCTCTCTCTCTCTGACCTTTGAACAGTCACATGAGACTTTGGTACATGTACGTGTAATGTCGGTGAAGAGCGAAGGCTCAGGCGAGCCTTCACAAATGTGCAGTCTCGAAAGTACCTTTGCTGCTCGCACGCATAAAACATGAAAGTATGAAAATCAAAGACAAAGCCCTTCAGTCATGTTAGTCTCACTGGATAGATGGGGATGCGTGGTATTAGAATGTCAACTTGTGTGATGTCAGAACCGAAATATCGTAGCTGCAACTTTATTGGGGTTTAACAAAACATGTTGTTCTGCGTGCTTAAAAGAAACATGTCCCAGAACATCCCCAACACGAGCTACATGTAGTATCGGCCCGTCAGCGAAACGCCATTGAAATGACGTTTCGCTGATTGGCCAAAACTGACCCAGCATTGAATGCTGACTGGGAATACGGTCTTGATATCTATGTTTGGTTTGTAGATTAATATACGTCCGTATTTGTGTGGGTGAGCTGTGATGAGAATCTGACGAGACTGTGCGGGCGAACAGGTTTGTCTGACCCTTCGTTGCTCACATTGTCGAGTACCAAAGTCATATGGGCATGAAATCTTTTGAAGAAATTTTTATGTTACAAATGTTAATAAATATAAAGGTCACTTTAATAATCATTGTCTTTGATTATTTATTTCATAGAAATGATGAAGTTTCTATCATTGAGTGGCTTAACTCGATTTGCTGCGTTTGGTACATGGTCAGAAATAAAGTTTCACGACTCCGCTCTGGCGTCGCTGTTACCGTGTTATCCGACGATATACCTCTCTAAATTATTTTTTTAAATATGGTTATACCCTAATTAACATATACAACCACCAAAGTGTGGTCGATTTGTTACAGACCTGGTAACAATTCCTGAGTATGTTTTTGTGCTACAGTTAATTAATCCTCTTCAATGGCGTTAGAGGGTGGAAACAGGGGTAAAATCAATTATTTCAGAAAATGAGGAGTAGAATAACATACAAATAACAAATGCCCGTCCGACGGTTTCCTTAGAGGCATAGACTGGTTGGCTCAACATGTGAGACTCCAGAGACGGGGTTACCCAGGAAAATCATAAGTGGATATAGATTCCTTAGAAATTCTGGTACAGAACACCCTCGAGTTGCAATTGCTTCTCGAGGGAGGTCCGTACGCCCCTCTGTGATTACAAAAAAAAGTTGTCAGGACCCCACACTCCCCCAACGGAATTTCCTGTTTCTACTCATGCTCAACATTAGGATCCTCCTCGTCGACTTCACAGTCTGTTTTCATGTCCACCTTAGTCTGCAGTGCTGAAAAGAAAATAAATAAGCATATTTACATACATGTATATTTGAAGCTAAATAAGTTAACCCATGTCATGCTGAACATTTTATGCACGACACTCATCTCGTTAAAAGGTTTTAATATATATAACTATGTTCATACTGATTGTCTGAGGCCCTCTGGTGGTGCCTCAATATTTGTAAAACATCTTTCCCTCAAAGAAAGATTGATTTACAAACAAATCTACAAGCAACTGCTATTTCTGTCACTCTAGACAGTGAAATAACCATATGTTCTGTATATATTCCTCCACCCTTTTCTCTTAACTCCCAATACTTGGACAATTTATTGCAACAACTTCCTTCACTGTATATCATATTAGGTGACTTCAATCTGGGGTGGTCAATACAATGATTCCAGAGGTTAACTTATCGAAAATTTTATCACAAAGAATGACATGTATTATGAATGATAAGTCTTACACATATCATTCTCCAAGTACAAAGTCTTTTACATCTATTGATCTTTCCTTCTGTCATCCATCACTGTTTCTTGATTATAATTGGTCTGTATGTGAAGACCAACACAATAGTGATCACTTCCCTATCATCATTGAACAGAACACTTTTTCCACTGAGGATCACAATCCAAAGTGGAAATTAAATAGAGCCAACTGGGATCTATTTAATACTCTGTGCACTGGTAAATTGGTGCCAGAAAACTTCAAAGGATCTTCTGATCCTATAGCTGATTTTACCTCTTCTCTTATCGAAATATCTAAAGAATGTATTCCTCAAACTTCGACAGATTCAACTAAAAGTAATCCATGGTACAATGACGACTGTTAAGAAGCAATTAAACAACGCAAACAAGCTTTATATAAATTCAAAAGATATCCAAATACCAACAATTTCAATGACATCAAAGTATTTAGAGCTAAAGCCTGTAGAACAATTAAACTTTAAAAACGTAAGTCATGGAGATCTTATGTTTCGAAAATCAATCATAAAATGAAATTTTCGATGTTTGAATGCAATGATTTAGTCGAAAATTGTTTTCCCTTGTTTTGCTATGCTCCGATAGGTAAGTAGCCGTGTTAAGAAACCACGAGAAAGTTGAGTTTAAGATTTGAAATAATCATTCAGCTGTGGAACGACTGACTAGACAGACGTGTTTTATCGAGAAGAACTATGTCGTTAGATAGTACACTACGGACAGTGAATAACGGACATGTACAGAATTGACATCGGTGGAAATTTGAGGGAACTGTTGTTTGATCCAGCAGAAGTTCAAAAGCCATAGGCAAAAGTATTGGTTATTCTGATTCTGTTAATCAACGTATGTGGGGTGGGGCAGGTCAGGCCCCAGGAACATTTCTTGAACAGAGATACACACACACATCGGTGCACCAGCTTTGGTTCCTTTTGAGCTTATTCAGACATTACAGTCGTACAACGAGGTATCGTCGGAACTGGTTTTGCTTGTAGTGAGGCGAACAGCATTGGAAGAAACTGCCCTTTCACCAAGAACGAACTACCAGAGAAATGAGACCTTCTCTATGGAAGATTCCAAGCCCATGGAATTTTAAGATGAGTATTGCATTTTTCATTTTGAAAAAATGAATAAATAATTAAAATCTGAACGGGGCCAACTATCATAT
Organism: Loripinus fragilis; assembly: GCA_964019695.1. Lineage (NCBI taxonomy): Eukaryota > Metazoa > Mollusca > Bivalvia > Lucinida > Lucinidae > Loripinus > Loripinus fragilis. The sequence continues at coordinate 47,785,362 of OZ026528.1, forward strand.
TGATTTTGGCAGGTTCAAGACAATCCAATTTGGGTGAAACTCAATACCATAAAATTATGTCTGATTTTAAAAGAAGGTTCATTTGTACATGAAGCAGTTTATGCTATTTTGGAAAAGGTCTGATTTAAAAATGTGAAAATGTTTTGTTGTAATTTCATTAAATGCTTCAGTTCAAAATAATGGCAAAAGAGGTTGCTTGATAAAGGTTTTATACCAAGAGCTAGTTTGAAAATGTTTATTGGGGCCAGTACAAATTTTGGAGTCGCTTGGGACCGTTTTGAACTATGTGGGGTTTGCTTTTAGCATACCTCAAGACGGATTGATAAGGGAAAGTCTTCATTGCGAGATATACGCCAGTACTGGGTGGATCCCTGTTACGAAAGATGCCAGCTTTGTGGCGTCAAAATATTATATGAGTATAGTTATAGGATCTGTTTCGCAAATTATGGCAAGGTACATTAGTATTGACATAAATAAGGCGAGCCTATGAATTTTCTTCATTATGGTCTCCAAAGAGAGCCCTAAACTGTATCCTTCTGGGAAAAGACAAGTTTCCTCAAATGTACTTAGTATTCATATTCAATAGACATATTGATGTGTTTGTACGTTAAACGAGATGCCGTATGGCTCCTGTGCTAAAAAAAAAAAAAAAAAAAAAAAAAAAAAAAAAAAAAAATTCTGATGAAGTGGTTGTGTGATGTATATAAGTGTTTTTCAGTCACTAAATCATATTTTGAGCAAGCAGAGTGCAAATGCTTCACAGAAATTGGCATAGTACATAAAGGATATATTAATCCAGAATTGCAAGATTTAGCCATACAGTTTGTTTTTTTTTTTACAGATTTTCGTCAGGCATGCCATTCATTTAAAAATCGTTTGGCTGCCGTGGATATTTTGGATAGAGTAGATTATTTATCATACGTCACAGAAAGATATGACTGAGGGTTATCTTGTGATATGTTAGGCTTGAGTAAGCGGGGAGTTTTAGAAATTGAATATTTTGTATCAGAACATGATACTTAATTGGCATTTTAATAATAATAATAATAATAATAATAATAATAATAATAATAATAATAATAAAATGTAGCGAACGCATTTACGTTTTGATGTAGGACTAGAATGTTTTGTACTGTTTGTCTCACCTATTTTTTTGGTCACTAGAATGTTAAGAAAAGCGGAGAGGTGCAAGGCTAAATGTTTTTTACGCCAGGTAAAAGATTTTATGGTTTGAGACTATCACGCAGTCCACTGCTGATAGGCAACCTTGACCATAGAGCTTATCAGCAGTGAAGGAATTCCATTATCCAATCAGCATTCTCCAAAATCAATTAAGCTATTTGCATATCGGTATCACGCACTCAGTTTTTGGAATTGTCGGAGGTAAGACCTCGTTTCTATTTATTTTGCTCAAAAACTTGTTTTTTGTGGTTTATTATGTTAATTTTCTTTGCATAAGACGTAGACATATTTATCATAATTTTCTCTTATTCTGTATCACACGAATAAGGTAAAACTCGAGTCAAACACTGAATTTTAAACCAATTTCTTTGAATTTTTTCTTTCAATATGGCGTCAGACGCGCATGCGATCTAATCACGTGGTCCCCTGTTAAGCTAGCGGCAACCTCACCACTTCTTTTGCGGAACAAAGCATCATGGTATACAAAATCCTCCTCCTAGGTCACTCATTTATAAGTCATTTCAAACGGTTTGTGAAAAACAACCAAACACATTTCACATACTCATTGAATCTTGACCCGCGTGAAGTCATGGTGCAGTATTCTTCTTTGCCCGGGGCCACTGTAACAGCTATCAGAAAAAAGCGCTTGTCTGACGTCGAAGATTTTGAGCCGGACATGGTAATTTTACAAATTGGTACTAATGATCTAGCAGACACACGAAACACTAATTTCTGCCATAACTGATTTGGTCGACACCTTATTATACACATACCACGTACGCTACGTCGCTGTCCTGCAAATTCTGCATAGATTTCCACCGACAGTTCCAACAAAACATAAGGTCGACATCGTTGCATTTAACGGAAAGGTAGACCTGAGCAATGATGGTCTAACGACTGAATTGGCAACGATCAAAAATTGTCGCTTCTGGAGACACAAAGGTTTTTGGGGTCCATATCAAAGTCTCACCATAGCCCCAGACGGTGTCCATTTGTCAGACCCATTCGGTCTAAAAAGATATTTCTACAGCTTACGTGCTGTCATTGTTTCGGTCATTAATGAACTGAGAATGAATAACAAGTAGCAATACCCTAGACAGCCGCATTTTCGCTGAATACTTTATTTCGTCTTATTGAAGAACCTACACGAACGCACCGGAAACGAAATAAATCACCCAGGAAAAACAACGCTGAAAAACATTTAAGCTGCGCTCATTAATCAGGTTAGCCGTATCTATCAATATAGCTAGCATGACATTTCAAGATTTCCCCCGTTAGAAGCCGGGTGCTTTTTATTTTTCATAAAATAATAACGCAGTCGTTAGCGATATTGTATGGGCGTACTGCAATTCGAATGACACCATATTTCGGAGGATTCCATTTTGGTAAAACAACCCTAAACTTACCTGAAATTAATCAGACTTTTCCATATTGTATTCAAATTTTATTGTCTTACACGTCATATTACTAGTCTGAAAGCCATTGGCACCTTCGGACCCGTGCAAAATATGTACTGATGTGTTATTTTGTCATGTTTTCTAATACAATTTGCCAGATGGTTGGCTATTAACTTAATGTGGAAACAGTCATCTTCCGATGCTGGAAAGCAAATAAACAAACACATCCTTAGTCAGGCCAGTTAAACTGCAAGCCAATGTTCATTTTGCCAGATTGTGGGCAAAAACCTTATGCAAATGTATATAAATATACAAAGAACTACAGCTTACCACATGGTGGCTAATCACAGGGTTGATTTCGTATGTGTTAAGAGTATTCACCGTCTGTTATTTTCAAGAGTATTTTATTAAGGCAAGCATGCCTGCCTTAAACAATTGGCCAGATTGTTGGCACACAACGATGTTATTCAGTTTGTTTGATTTTTGTGCTGTAAGGCTAGCCCAAAAAGATTGCAGTCAACTCCCTTTACAGTGACATATTTATTCAGCATTTATTTGAACAAAAAATTAAATTTAAGCTAGCCTTGTACATGTGTGAAAATACAGCTGTTTTTTATAGTGTTCTCACTGTTCCGCTATTATAATGAGTGTCAATATAAAGTGAGTTGGCTGTATATTTACTTTTGCCAGATGGTTGGCTACATACCCTTACAATACACTCCAATGTACATTCTAGCCTGATGGTTGGCTAAACAGTTTTATCGTATATATCATTACTTTTGCCAGATGGTTGGCTACATACCCTTACAATACACACCAATGTACATTCTAGCCTGATGGTTGGCAAAACAGTTTTATCGTATATATCATTACTTTTGCCAGATGGTTGGCTACATACCTTACAATACACACCAATGTACATCTAGCCTGATGGTTGGCTAAACAGTTTTATCGAATATATCATTACTTTTGCCAGATGGTTGGCTACATACCCTTACAATACACACCAATGTACATCTAGCCTGATGGTTGGCTAAACAGTTTTATCGTATATATCATTACTTTTGCCAGATGGTTGGCTACATACCCTTACAATACACACCAATGTACATCTAGCCTGATGGTTGGCTAAACAGTTTTATCGTATATATCATTACTGTTGCCAGATGGTTGGCTACATACCCTTACAATACACACCAATGTACATCTAGCCTGATGGTTGGCAAAACAGTTTTATCGTGTATATCATTACTTTTGCCAGATGGTTGGCTACATACCTTACAATACACACCAATGTACATCTAGCCTGATGGTTGGCTAAACAGTTTTATCGAATATATCATTACTTTTGCCAGATGGTTGGCTACATACCTTACAATACACACCAATATACATCTAGCCTGATGGTTGGCTAAACAGTTTTATCGAATATATCATTACTTTTGCCAGATGGTTGGCTACATACCCTTACAATACACACCAATGTACATCTAGCCTGATGGTTGGCTAAACAGTTTTATCGTATATATCATTACTTTTGCCAGATGGTTGGCTACATACCCTTACAATACACACCAATGTACATCTAGCCTGATGGTTGGCTAAACAGTTCATCGTATATATCATTACTGTTGCCAGATGGTTGGCTACATACCCTTACAATACACACCAATGTACATTCTAGCCTGATGGTTGGCTAAACAGTTTTATCGTATATATCATTACTTTTGCCAGATGGTTGGCTACATACCTTAATACAATACAAAATTAATACTTCCATCCCTAACATGGGTGCTTTCCAAACCTAATACCAGCATACAGTATCAGTGTGCCAGACTGTATCAGTGTGTCAGACTGTTGGCAAGCCTTATGTTATTTTTCACGTTATGGCCAATGTAGCAAAAATCACTTATTTCAAGTTGATCGTCATTTAGCCAGGATAATCTGTCATCATATGGCAGCAACTGACACATAGTAATTTCTAATTTAGATCAATCAATCCGGATATATGCCTGACAGCATTATTTTTCTGTCAAGAACTACACACTAGGTTTCAATTACATATATTGGATAAAACTTAACCCCATTCTAAATGTATGACTCATGATACCCTTATACAACATGAAAATGTAGACCAGTGAAAAAAAAAAAAAAAAAAAAAACAACAAAAAAAACCAACAAACAAACCCTCAGCTTGAGTACGCTAATATTTTCACTTCAGTAATTTTGATCCTAAGGGTGTGGACCCAGATTCTGTAGTAGCAGTCTAATCTGGGTCTGTATCATACAGTCTAAACAGGTTAGCAGATACCAGGATTTATAACAATTTTGTTGTTTTTCTTTTTACTTTCGGCACTTTAAATTGGGATGATTTTCATTTATTTAAAATCTGCATAACAATGCATACTTCATATAATCAGAAGGATCATAGGTTATCAGACATGGTGACATTGAAGTGTGAACAATGATACTGCAATCTTTTGAATTTTTTTCCAGATGTCACAGCGAAAATCCAGAAAGCGTTCAGCTACCATATCAAGCTGCCACTGCTGTGATGGAGAATCAACATGTTCTGCAGCTAATTCTAGAACCACACAAAGTGGAGTCAGTAGGGTTGCAGCCAGTACCTCCACGGTATCAACAGACACCATAACCAGCTCAGGGACATTTGATAATATTATGTCGTCTGCTGGTGTTAACATGGACAATATCAGCAGTCTTCCTAATGACAGCATAATTACAAACTGTTTTGCTACAGCAAATGAATCGAGTTCAAGAACTCAGAAACACTCAAAACACTCTAAGTCACAAAAAAAATCTAAGACCACACCACCAGCAACAAGTACAACTTTTGTGGTCCAAAGTATACCAGACACGGTTACGCCACATATTCAATCTAGTGCATGTGTCAGGCCAGCTAAGCGCAGGAAAACAAGGGACAATTTCACGGCTGTGACATTAAACCACCAGACTCAGCCAATCCAGACTCAGCCAATCTCCACACAGCCACAGCTCACTATTCCTGTGGCCCAACCAGTACAAGACCAGATAGCCATGATGTCCAACAACCCTTACATGGCTACGGCGCCAACAGACATACAGAACCTTCAGTTTGGCCAACTTCAACAGCATCATGTGGCAGATTCGACCTCAAGTTCTGATGACTCGTCCACCTCGAGTGATGAAGACAATATTAACACTTTGGGCCAAAATTTTGTGGAACGGCAATATACGCCATTTCAAGGTATAAACATGGGTTCAACTCAACCACAATATGTGGAGCCAATATCCACACCAATTTCTCAGCAAGTCTCAAATAAAATAAAAAAGAAAATTTGGAAAAACCAATACATTGACTTAGGCTCTTTACTCCCTAGGACAACATTCTCCACATCAACAAACACTAATTTCTCTTTGCAGCTAGATGCAAAATCAACAATCAGTCTTGTACCTAACCAGAACCTCAGAAAGATATATACCATTGAACAATGGACAACGGCGTTTATAAGATTTACAGCCATATACGCTGAACGATTCCCAGTTGAGGCCCCACAACTACTAAAATATGCTGAAATTGTCCGTGATCTGGCCCGCAGAAACCCGGGTCAGGCATGGCTAGTATATGATCAACAATTCCGTATGCTACGTGAGAATCATCTCATTCCATGGGATAGATTACACACTGAATTTTGGCTAATGTCTGCTAATGCTCCTTTTCAAACCCGCCAAGCCAGATCGCCATTTCGATCCTTTCGTCCAAACAGATTCAATCAAAATCAAACAAGAAACACAAAATTCATGGAACAGACCTGCTGGACTTACAACAGGAGAGGTTTCTGTGGGGAAAATTCCTGCAAATTCCAACACCGTTGTGGCTTCTGCAGAGGTTCACACTCAGCATTACCGGCTGTATGACTTGACTAAATCAGTTTCCAACCCGTCACACCGCATAACTTTAACAAAAGAAAGCCGCAAAGACTTAAAAGCATGGCAAATATTTGTTGACAATTTCAATGGGAAACTGCTACTCCAGGAACACCGATGGGTCACATCTGACTCACTACACTTTTACACAGATGCTTCGGGTACATTTGGCTATGGAGCAGTCTTTAAGACCCACTGGTTTTATGGCCCTTGGCAAGATCATCAGCTTTCCAATGGAATCACTTGGAAAGAGTTATTCCCCATTGTCCTTGCAATAGACACTTGGGGGCCCCTTTTACAGAACAAATGCATCACACTCCACAGTGATAACTACGCAGTGGTCTACATACTGAATAAGCAGACAACTAAAAATGCTTGTGTCATGCACCTTGTCCGTCGATTTGTTATCAGCTGCATGAAATATAACTTGCTCATTAAAGCTGTTCATGTCCCAGGCAAATTTAACCAGTTACCTGATGCCCTCTCCCGGTTTCAGATTGCCAAGTTCCACAGCCTTGCACCATGGATGGACGAAAAACCAACTCCTGTTCCCAACCACCTGTTCATCTAACCAGAAAGATACTTCAACTTCTTTCACTCTCAGTTTCACCAGCGACACATGCTACCTACAAGCGAGCTTATGAGTCCTATCTTACTTTCCACTCACGACATTACCACAACAGGTCGGTCTTTCCCATAAAACCCTTTCAGCTGGCTCAGTTCATAGCCTTCCAGTCTGAGGCAGGCTACAAAGGTTCAAGTATTCAGACCCAAATATCAGGCATTACTTTTTTACAGCGCATCATGGGATTTGAAAATCCCGCGGATAACTTCTTGGTGAAGAAGCTCCTTGTGTCCGCGCATAAAACAGCTCAATCTCCGGACAAGCGTTTACCAATCACTATACCTATTTTACGCAGCTTGCTTCTTTCCCTCCCACAAGTGGTAGGCACTCCTTTTGAAGTCAAACTATATAAAGCCATGTTTTTATTAGCTTTCTTTGCATTACTTCGGGTAGGAGAAATGGCAACAAAACTAAATATGGTAAAGCTAACATTTTACAATTGCATAATATAGAAATACTATGGGCTAATGCACTGGTAAGAGGAATAAGGATTCACATGCAACATCACAAACATTCAAAATCTGTACCTACACCATTGGAAATCCAAATGGGTAAAGACATACACATTTGTCCAGTCCAGGCGTTGTACAATTACATGTCTATCAGGGGTGGTAAAGCTGGACCCCTATTCCTAAATGAACAAAAATGTCCGGTTTCTGCGGCTCATTTCACGGCAACACTCCACAACTGTGTCAAAGTAATCAGTTTAGACACCAATAGATACACCCCACATTCATTTCGCATCGGTGGAGCATCTTTTGCCCATGAAAATAACTTCAATGACGTTCAGTTACGTCAGTTAGGAAGATGGCACAGCACAGCATATTTGCGTTACATACGCAACCCAGTATTAACAGCTAAAAGCAAGAAATAGAGAGTTGAACCATGTTTATACTTATGTAATGAGATCATGTTCAAGATTAACTTTAAGTTCCATGGATCATTAACCCATTCACGGTCATGCCTGTAGGAGACAGCATGGCGGTTAATGGATTAGATGCATGTTGAATAAAACATTAGCATCATATCATGACTTATCGTTAGGGACAAGTTTGGTCTGAAATATTCAACATGACTGTGGGAGACAGCATGTTATATAACAATTGCTACCACTTTGTTTCATGTCTGTAGGAGACAGCATGACATAAATGATTATGCTTTTTGTTTCAATTTTATCAATTGGTCATCCAATTTAGTCAGCATCTTATAAGATTTTGTACCCATATGTCACCTATTATATGTTCTGGCTTATTTAATTGTAAATCCTGAAGTAAAGTCATTAGTGTTTCGGTGATAGCTCCACTGCAGTATCTGCATTGTTAACACAAACTCTTGAAGCACTGAGGTTACTTACAACCAACAACCTTCTGTTGTTCACCATTCAAATTCTACCTTAGCTCCTGAAACCACAGCAACAGAAAAATTACATGATTACCCCCCTTCCAAATCTTCTAACACTATGTTTTACTTCAGGAACAAAGTTATATTCATCAACACATTTTGATATTGTATATTTTTCATGTTTATACCTACCTTTTAGTTTTCTGTAATTTCATAACATGTAGGAGACGGCTAGGTCAGCAAAAAGAAAAAGGCACAATATTTTATGATTTGTCTGGTCACTATTACTTGTGTGTTGTGTACTGTATGGCCTAGACTAGGAGCATAATACACATGTTTTTGTGGCCATTTTGTGTGGTAAACAATTCACGAACCTGTTTTTCTATTTTAGCCTTGCCTTCTTCATTTTAATTGCTAATTGTATTATTATTTTTTAATTTTTGTGTTGGAATGGTTTGTTTTCCCCTGCCTGAAGGAGTCAGCAGGTTGAAGTTTTTAATGGAACTAGTTTATAAGCACATGTCTACCTTGTCTGGATGAGACAGCAAGGTATGGGTTACCCTTGTAATCTCATGTTATAGCTGTATATAAGATGTAATTTGACGGTTTAAGGTTTTAGATCAGAATGGGTGGTCCAGTTTTTATCTGGCATTTTGTCTTTACGGACTAATTAATCACAACTTCCCTGAGTCAATTTTTATTTGTTATGGTGCTTGTTGCTTTGCTTGTGTGGGCCTCCTTGTCAGCTTTTAGCTGCCAATTCATGGCGCTTTTTATTTGCCCACATTTGCCGAAATTCACTTTTTATCATCTGTTCATTGCAAAATAGTTCATACTGTTTACTTTCAACTATCTCTGGCATTTTTACAATAAATGCCCTTTTACAACAACCTTGTGTTCCGTTTCATTTCGACAAACAAGCCAGCTTCGCAACAAGCACTCCTACAAATTTTTGTCTCCAAAACCATAAATGTTTTTTACGCCAGGTAAAAGATTTTATGGTTTGAGACTATCACGCAGTCCACTGCTGATAGGCAACCTTGACCATAGAGCTTATCAGCAGTGAAGGAATTCCATTATCCAATCAGCATTCTCCAAAATCAATTAAGCTATTTGCATATCGGTATCACGCACTCAGTTTTTGGAATTGTCGGAGGTAAGACCTCGTTTCTATTTATTTTGCTCAAAAACCCACCTCCTTCCCTCACCGCCACCTTATTTCTGTTAACACTGCATTTCAATTATTGGCTCAGAGTGATCGTATCATCTACATTACCATGTATATAATGTATCATTAGCTTATTGTATTGCTTTCTTGTACACTCTAACTGATGTCAACATGTAATTCAGTTCATTAATTTTGTTATCTTATTGCATACCATTGAGTCTATATATAGAACTACTCAGGGGTACATCCTAAGACAGATCCCCTGTTCCCCAAGGGCACAACCTAAGACAGATCCCTTATGCTCGCAGGGTACAACCTAAGACAGATCCCTCATCATTTTGGGGTACAACCTAAGACAGATCCCCTAAGGTGTGATATGTTACGGCGCTTTTTATTTGCCCACATTTGCCGAAATTCACTTTTTATCATCTGTTCATTGCAAAATAGTTCATACTGTTTACTTTCAACTATCTCTGGCATTTTTACAATAAATGCCCTTTTACAACAACCTTGTGTTCCGTTTCATTTCGACAAACAAGCCAGCTTCGCAACAAGCACTCCTACAAATTTTTGTCTCCAAAACCATAAATGCGTTTTATTATTTCCAGAGTGTAATCGGTCAACCTTTGGCATAAATGAAGGAAACATGCATTCTTTCATAGAATATTTGATGTATTTGCCCAAAGAGAAGCAGGTTTGCATACCATACTTAAATGGGGTTGATATGTTTCGTTATGCAAATTTAACATTTAATACGGGTTATACTTGTAAAATGTTGAAGACAATGCGTAGTTAGCTCGCTTCGTTAAGCGGTTATGGGGTATGCCTTAAAAAATTGCTATTGGCTGTTTTTGGCGAATAGGTTGTATGGGCGGGTATCGGCTCATTCTATAAATTAAGCATTTAACACATTTGTTATACTTTTATATTTTTGAAGCCATCGTTTAGAAATTGTCTCGCTTCGTTTAGCGGTTATGTTGTATGCCTTTCTATTTGCTAGTATCGGCAGTTATGTAGTATGTGCGTGTATCGGTGCATTGGCATTCAGCATGTTTGTTATACTTGTAAATATTAAAGACATCGTGTAGGAGTTGTCTCGCTTAGTTAAGCGGTTATGGCGTATGCCTTTCTATTTGCTAGTATCGGCAATTATGTAGTATGTGCGTGTATCGGCGCATTAACATTCAGCATATTTGTTATACTTGTAAGTATTAAAGACATCGTGTAGGAGTTGTCTCGCTTAGTTAAGCGGTTATGGCGTATGCCTTTCTATTTGCTAGTATCGGCAATTATGTAGTATGTGCGTGTATCGGCGCATTAACATTCAGCATATTTGTTATACTTGTAAATATTAAAGACATCGTGTAGGAGTTGTCTCGCTTAGTTAAGCAGTTATGGCGTATGCCTTTCTATTTGCTGGTATCGGCGAATAGGTCATGTATGCGGGTATCAGTGCATATGGCTAAAAAATTAACATGTTATATGTTGTTATACTTTTGATTTTTTAAAGACAATGTGTAGGAGTTGTCTCGCTTTGTGAAGGGTTTATGGCATATGCCTTTCTATTTGCTGGTAAAGGCGAATATGTCTCAGTGTGTGGGGAACCAGTGCATATGGTTTAAAAATTAACATAAATGTTGTTATACTTTTCAATTTTTTAAGACGATGTGTAGGAGTTGTCTCGCTTTGTGAAGGGTTTATAGCGTATGCCTTTTATTTGCTGGTATAGGCAAATATGTCGTGTGTACGGGTACCAGTGCATATGGTTTAAAAATTAAAATGTTATATGTTATACTTTTTAATTTTTTCAGACAATGTGTAAGAGTTGTCTCGCTTTGTGAAGGGTTTATGGCGTATGCCTTTCTATTTGCTGGTATCGGCGAATATGTCTTGTGTGCATCGGTGCATATGTTTTAAAATAGCCTACTGTTTTGAAAAATACACATTGATTATTAAAATGACTGACTGACAATTTCTATGTCAAGTTAAGGTAGCGTACAAAGAGAAGATTAGGATAATAATTCCTCTGAAGTGAATTCTTATCTGAATCTGCTCTTTGAAGCGATTGTGTTATTCAATATTTGTATACCTACGGCGACGTTGGTCTGAGTGGTATTCGACGTTTATATAACGTTTGTTTTTGACGTCATGAGTCTGCTTAGCGTTTGCGTGCATTTGATAGAGTGAGGTGAACTGGAAACGGTACAGGGGCTATTTAGGGTGACAATGCGTTTATTTTTTTCAGAGCCTTGCAGTTACAATAGAGAAGCTAATTGGCGTCACGGCGGACAAGGGTCTCCCTGCTATCTGAGTTACTCATAAAGCAAGAGCTGATAGAACGAATGAATCCTATACACGAGGATTCAACCGTTGAAGAAGTTATTGACTTGAAGTAAGGATGTGTTTTCCACCTCGGTGTGTCATATGGCTTTATATGTTAGTATATCTCATTCAGTCTGCTAATACTGAATTCAGAGTCCATAACAAACGCATATTACAGTATTAAGGGTGATAGCCTATTCGGATCGAACTGTTAAAATTGAAATGCAGCGAGGTGGCGTTTAACAGTGTATACATACATGAGTCTGTTTATTATATTGTCTAGTAGTAAGACAGACAAATACAGAGACGGTACATGGATTCTAATAGCAAGAAATAGTACAATAACTTTCCGTTTTTGAAACTGGAGTGATATTTCCTATGGGCAAATATTGCCGACGATTCAGATATTTAAATTATTTCTCATCTGAGTGCAACCAAAACTGGTTATAAAGTAAGCAAAGAAAAAAAAAATGTCATATAGTAAAATGAAATATTAGATCATGTAACCACAACACTGATTTGAATCGGTACTGTTTGCACTCATTGAGATCTGGTTGTGACTGATGCATTCATGACAGATTTTTCAAGCGGCAAGGTATAATTCCGCCATGGACGGTTATATAAAGACTCCGTAGACGAAAGGTTAAAAGTTTCTCAGTCATTTTGAGCTTAATAACAGTATTGCAACATTTCAGCCCGTTCTTTTAGCTTCAGTCGGTCGGTAGTTCCAGCGGCTTATACCAAAAAATAAGATTTTTGTTCTTGTTGTATTTATAAGCTATCGGAGGTGGTGTTGCAAGGGAAATGAAATTTTCGATGTTTGAATGCAATGAATTAGTCGAAAATTGTTTTCCCTTGTTTTGCTATGCTCCGATAGGTAAGTAGCCGTGTTAAGAAACCACGAGAAAGTTGAGTTTAAGATTTGAAATAATCATTCAGCTGTGGAACGACTGACTAGACAGACGTGTTTTATTTAATATGCATGTATATACATGTAGTATGCGATAAGAGGGCTATAGGCATTAAGGTATTGGTTTCCTGTATAAAGTAATGCATGCATCCTTCTTATCGTAGTTCAAAAGTCTGTAGAGTGTTCTGTCCAAGGGGCTGTTATGTGGTAGATAACTTTGTATGCATTTAGATGTTTTAATAAACATCAAGAAAAGTTTCTTATGAAAGAAATGGAAAAGTTTACGGAAAATATAAGGTGAAGTCGGTCGGTAGTTCCAGCGGCTTATACCAAAAAATAAGATTTTTGTTCTTGTTGTATTTATAAGCTATCGGAGGTGGTGTTGCAAGGGAAACACCTATTAAAAAGGTTTGAGATATGATAAGAAAAATCTCTGGAAAAAAACAAATCCCCCAGTTACACACATTTAAACATGGTGGGTACTGACAGCTGAGCAACTTCAAAAACAGACATTGCTGACACTTTAGGAGAAACTTTTTGTCACAATTCATCATCATGCAATTACTCTGAATCCTTCAGAAAGATTAAAACCGAACAAGAGAAACTTAAATTGAATTTTAAATCACAAAATAATGAAATTTATAACAAAGGTTTTAATTTAGATGAATTAGTTGAAGCTATTCAACTATAACATGACTCAGCCACAGGTCCTGATGAGATCCACTATCAAATGCTTAAACATCTCCCAGATACTTCTCTTGAAACTCTTTTGAATATATTTAATTACATTGGGACTACTGGTAAATTTACAGATGACTGGCAATATGCAACAATTATTCCTATTCCCAAACCTGGTAAAGATCCTGCGGAACCAAATAATTATAGACCTATAGCTTTAACAAGTTGTCTATGTAAAACACTTGAAAGAATGATAAATAAGAGACTTACTTGGTTTTTAGAATCTAATACTCATATATCGCGGTTCCAGTCTGGTTTCAGATGTGCCCGTAGTACAACTGATAATTTAGTTAGATTGGAAACTTTCATATGTGATGCCTTTATTAAAAAGGAACATGTAGTCGCTGTGATTTTTTATTTGGAAAAAGCTTATGATACCACATGGAGATAAGACATTTAAAAGATATCCATAAACTTGGATTAAGAGGTAGACTTCCTACATTCATTGAAACCTTCCTTGCAGACCGCGCCATGCAAGTCCGAGTTGGCTCCTCTCTGTCTGACTATTATGACCAGGAGCAGGGTGTACCTCAGTGGGATGTTTTGTCTACAACACTTTTTAGTATCAAAATTAATGATACTGTGAAATGTTTAGGTAATCTTACTGATTGCTCATTATATGTTGATGACTTCTGTATCTGTAATCGCTCAAAAAGCATGGCGACGATTGAACGTCAACTACAACAAAATGTGAATAAGATTGAAAATTAGGCAGCAAGCAATGGCTTTTAGTTTTCCAAATCAAAAACACAGTGTGCACATTTCTGTCAGTTGCGCAAGCAACATGATGATCCGGTTTTACATTTATATGGATCACCTATTCCAGTTGTTGAGGAATCTAAATTCCTCGGCATTTTATTTGATAGAAAACTCAGTTTTATACCCCATATTAAATATCTAAAAGCTAAATGTTTAAAAGCATTAAATCTTTTAAAAGTGCTTTCCCATACGTCTTGGAGTGCAGACCGAACTACACTTCTCAAGCTGTATCGGTCTCTAGTCCCGTCAAAATTAAACTATGACTGTATTATATATGGCTCTGCACGAAAATCATATCTTCAAATGCTTGATCCTATACATAACCAAGGACTTAGATTAGCTTTAGGGGCTTTTAGAACTTCTCCTGTTGCTAGTCTCTATGTGGAAGCAGATGAACCATCACTATACTCACGAAGAGAGAAACTCTCTTTGCAATATGCTATAAGACTTGCTGCTAACCCATCAAATCCTGCTCATGAAGTTACATTCCCACCAAATTATGTTGATTTATATGAACAAAAACCTAAAGCTATTAAATCATTTGGCATCACAATTTCACCACTCTTAGAATCTGCCAATCTCAAACCACAAAATATTGAAAAATCATTTTACACCAAATATTCTAGCTTGGTGTATGAAACCACCTGAAATACTTTTTGATTTACATTCCGGGAAAAATCTGAATCAAATCCACACATATTAAAAGATGATTTCAGAAAAATGCAAAGTTGTTATAAGAATTACCAACAAATTTATACTGATGGGTCAAAGGAAGACTGAAAGGTTGGTTGTGCTGTTATATCAGACAACCATAGTTATATGCAACGTATACTTGACGATTCATCATTTTTTACTGCTGAAGCCAAAGCTATTGATCTAGCTTTAGATTTCATTAGCACTTGTGATGCTAACAATAAATTTATTATATTTTCTGACTCACTTTCTGTATTGAAAGCAATGAACCATACCAGTTCAAAGAATCCACAGATTCAGAAACTTTTAGAAAAATGTCATGAGCTTTTAGCTTATACAGTAATTGTTCTCTGTTGGATTCCTTGTCATATAGGTATCCAAGGGAATGAGATGGTACATAAGCAAGCAAAAACATCGCTTTCATTAGAACCAACTTCTTTTAAGATTCCTTTTTCTAATTTTAAGCCATCTATCAATAAATATATCTTGAAAGAATGGCAAACTTAATGGAATAACAGCATTGGAAATAAACTTCTTGACATAAAACCAACTATTGGTGAACATCAATCAGTTGTTCGAAACATTAGAAAAGATGAAGTCGTTTTGGCTCAACTCCGTTTAGGTCATACAAGAGTCACACATTTATACTTACTACTAGGTGAAGAGCAACCACAATGTGTTGGTTGCGATGCACCATTCACTTTACGTCACTTCCTTTTGGAGTGTGGCGATTTTTCACAAGTAAGAAATAATTGCTTCCATGTTGATAACATGAAACAGTTATTTCAAGATATACATCTTGATAGTATTATGACATTTTTAAGACAAATAAATCTTTTTAACAAAATCTAAATGTTATTTTTTAAATCGTGTTTTGTTTTAAATTTGTATCAGACCAAAATATAGATTCTTTAATGTTGTATTCTCTTCAGTTAAAGAAATGTACAGTTATGTGGATAGCTCTTTGAAACTGTCAGATATTGTACGTGGTCTCTCCTGTCAACAATCATATTGCAACTACTTATCATTATACAAACCCATCATCATCATTCATTTTATTTTTATCTTATAAATTTTTACTTTTTCCATTCACATCATGTTTAGTTTAATACCGTCTGACGCTAATGCCCCACAAGGGTTGATGCGTCGTTAAGCACCAAACAAACAAAACGACACTCCTCTATTTTTATCTTTTTAGCCTGTTCCTTTCAGCTGTAAGCATGTATTTTCAATAAGAATTGGAAAACGGTGTGGATCCTGAACTCAGAAGCCATCTGATATGGATCTAGTCATTTTTAATAAGATATACTATGCACAATATATTTAGCAGTTCCTT
The DNA here is from genome assembly GCA_964019695.1 of Loripinus fragilis. Classification (NCBI taxonomy): domain Eukaryota; kingdom Metazoa; phylum Mollusca; class Bivalvia; order Lucinida; family Lucinidae; genus Loripinus; species Loripinus fragilis. The sequence continues at coordinate 47,801,757 of OZ026528.1, forward strand.
ATGTTTTACATCATATTTTGCTCATATTGGTGCAGTATCGAATAATTTCAATGGCAATGGTCAGAACAGGATTTTAGGCAAATAAAACGACGAATTAACAGACATAATCCTTTAAATTTGCATTTGGCGAGAGCAACTATTGCAAATGGGGCCAGTAAGCAAAATTCACATTCGTTGTAAGTAATGCTAAAATGCTAAGAATGAGGATTTTCGTTTGGTGACCTTTCATCTTCCTCATGCATCATACGCCTATAACAATTATTGGTTATGTGACAGGTGCGACTGAAAACATAAGCTGCCGTCACTGTCGTCAAAACGTAGTCATCATTTGATTAAACTGCTAATGGTGTTTCAATGCAAAAGAGAATCAGTTTATAATGGTATCACAGGCTTACACTGGTGGCGATAGATGTTATCTTTCGTCTCTTGCGCTGTAGCCCTGAAGATCCTTCATTCAAAATGATTTGTCTGGGTGTGTTGGAAGGCATCAATCCGTTAAACTTGTTAACTCGAAAGAAATTCGAGTTGTTAATGTGGTTCAAGAAATACCGACTAGAAACATCGTTTAAAGGCGACAACGCAAAAGCATTAATAAAAACGTCAAGTTCTGAAAACTTGAACCTTTATTTCTCAAAGAATGTTCAGCAAATTGCAGCATTTGCTGTGCTGTTCTGGTTTTCGTTGACCAAACAATCGCTTAAAAACGGTTTTGGCTTCCCCACATGATCAGAAATGCCCACGTTACCCACTAGTCTTAAAATCTAACGTCACTTTAACATAGCCGCTGTGTTTGGTAATTCTGTAAATTTTATATGGAAATTCTTGTCAGAATCTTCATCACAAACTTGATGCGGACGGGCTAACCCATGAAAAACAATTGCTAAAAGTTGGCATAGTATAGAACCGGGTTAAGCAAGACAAGGATTAAATCTTTCTGCTTTACTTACGTTTAAAATTGAGGTTGCTTTTCTCGCATAAATTGTAAAATGTGACTACAACACTTCTTGTGTATTCGCTAATCATGGTCCCATCCATAAAACTAGATATGAGCCGCGACATGAGCTTTCCAACAATGTTGTATGTGCGACCAGCAAAGGCTCAGACCAGCCTGCGCATGCGCGAAGTCTGACCAGAGTCTTTGCTTGTCGCTTGAGTATTCTATGAATATTGAGGTACTGACGTGACTTCATTTGGAGTTTCTAAGCTTAAAAGGACGCTGCACATGCTCATCTGACTCTACACATGTCAAAATGCCACATTGTTGGAAATCATGCATCTTATCATATCAATATGGGCCTCATCGCGAGAAACCCTGATTTGTAGTATGTGAAAACCAAAGGCGCAAGTCAGCTGACACCCGCACCGCCTGATAAGAGCCTTTGTTATTCGCTTAATGGAAAATATAAAATCCAAACTTACTTACTGATCAGACTGCGCGGATGCGCAGGCTGGTCTGCGTCTTTGTCGTTCTCATGTAATAAAGGCAGCCGCTAATTCATTCAAGACCCAAATAATAAAGGATTTTGGTTCTTCCGCCGGTACCAAAGGTATGCTATATACATGTACTATAAGTGTGATACTTTCTGGGTACATTCAGTGTGTTTAAGGATCACTTTTCCACGAATATGATTTCATTATCAGTACACCAGACAAAAGTGCTTAATTGAAATTATCCTTTTTTAAGAAATATGTTCGTGCTCGAAGTGATTTGTTGCTTAAATAATCACTGGCTGGAGGTCAGTCGTTAAAGTGGATAAAACACAAGCGCAAAATCAGTGATTTATCAACCAATAAATAACTGAATTTAACCATTAGCTATATAGGTAATCAGTGTTAAAATCAAGGAATAGATCTTTCGAAAAAAAAATGATTTCGAAAATAATCAGCAGACGACAAAAAGCGGAAAAAAATCCAAGGGGAGGGGAAGGGGGCAAAGTTAATAAGATTAACTTCTTTATCAGTTCTCAAACTCTCGCAGCATGTAAAGAAATCCCATTTCCTCCAGTTTTGTTATAATCTGTTGCCCTTCCGATAAAGTGACGTTACAAGTTTTCTTGAGAGAATCTGCGAAAAAGTTAACAAATTTATGATGATGTAAAACCGTTGATTTTTTTCAATGTGAAGAGTCAGATCGCAAGAAGGGACAAATAAAATTGTTTATTACATACTTTCTAAAATTTACATAGCAGGCTAAATTTGCCGTTAGCGCTAGGTAATATTTTCCATTGGACTGAATCCATGTTGGCACAGTCACATTAAATCCATATTGATGCATCAATATGGATTTTTGGCACTGCCTCATACAGTCATAGTGATGACGTATAGGTACAATGTAGCGTGCACCTTTTCGAACCGCTTCGTTTCAACATGGCTGAGTAGGTTTAAGAATCGTTATGAGACCCTGTTTTCCGATGTATTTTATGCTCGCTTGGGGCGATAAAATAGTGAAATGCCAGAATAATAAAGAATGGGACATTAGAACATGGAACAGTTAGGCTTTTCGCCAGTTTCGGTAAAACGAACAAAATAACTAGCTCTAGGGCTGGTGTTAAGTACACGGGTGTCAAGCTGCGTTACCCGGGGATCATTAAGTTCCTGTCAGCTCTTTAAATAAATATTTTCGGAAAATAAAAAGGTGATTTTTCTATGAAATACAACGAAAGAAGAAATGTATACCACGTATCTAGATATACATGAAGACTGTCTCTGATTTTTTTATTGACAAAAGTCTGTTGAAATGTCTCGTCGTCGATGACAATATAAAACATGTTTATCTTATGACGTCATTGATCTATGTCACGCTTTTTTTTGTTGCAATTTTCATCAGGCCAGTTTTTCGGTCTTCCTGGCAAGCCAACAGAGATAAAGAAACCTTAAATGAATTTATCATATGACGTCGCTTCTGGGAGTAAAATAACGCCATGCAATGAAATCGATAAACCACTAGTGGTTAACAGATATTAGGGAAAACTTATGACGTCCATAACAACGTTACGTACATAATGACAAAATTATAACGTTTTTACGGGAGAAATGAGCTTTCAAAGCAATCTTAATGTCATATGATAAATAGAATCTAACATTCATGCTCTTGTATTATCGAATTTATTAAACTCGTTGTGAAAAAGCGATAAAATGCTTGGCAAGCCTCTCATGATATCTCTTTTCCCCAACTCGTTTAATAAGTTCGATAAAACATGAGCACTGTGTAAGATCCTCTATATACGTGGGTATAATAAAAATGTTTTAATACATACCTTCTAAAATTTACATAAGCTCTCAGTAATATTTTCAATTTGATTGAATCCACAGTCACATGGCGATGCCAAAAATCCATATTGAAGCATCAATATGGATGTTAGGCACTGCCTCGTAGTGATGACGTATAGATAGCGTGCACTTTTTCGATTCGACTCGTTTCAACATGGCTGAGTCATGTGAGTAGATGTGACCCTGTTTTCCACCCAGGTTTCCGTCGATGTATTTTCCGTGTGATTCTGTATCTGTATATGTTAAACAGTAGAACCCATTCTGGTACATAAGCCGCGGGTGGGGCCTTCAAAAAGCGAAATGCCAGAAAGATAAAGCATGGGACATTAGAACATGGAACAGTTAGGCTTTTTTGCCAGATTAGGTTGATATTGTGTCAAGCTGATCGAATCGATGAGCAATCGTTACCGGGGATCATTAAGTTCCTGTTAGCTCTTCAAATACACGTTTTGGGGGAAAAAATGTCTTTCCATGAAATACAGTGAAAGAAGAAAAATATACCACGTATCTGGATACACTTAAGGACTTTGAAAACGCAAAAATTGAAATAAAAAAAACTAATTAATATATTGTATCAATTTTATTGAGATTTGGCAACAATAAACACCATTATGTCAGCCACACATGTTTTGAATTTCATGTCAAAATGATAAAATATTTTAGAGCAACAGTCTATAAAATAGCAATACCCTTAGTATCTAAAGCTGCAATTTGAAATTTGTCTAGATATTGGACATGCTTAAAAATTATTAGTATAAAATATTTTTTATTAGAAATCTGAAACAATTTACCCTGGTAGCCCTATTATTCATCTTGCACTGACGCTAGTCGGTCTGGACAGATATCGTCGATGCAACTTGCGTCTTTGAGGCGTTGTATAGTAGACGGATGGCAATTATAACATCGAGTGACGTGAGAAACATGCACCCATGCTTGTAACGTTGCAATTGTACCAGATCGTTCATGTTCGGAGATGCGTGGCATGATTAATAAAGCTTTAGTATTTTATATATGTATACTTACATGGTACATGTAAAATGATAAAATATTTTGCTTTATTAATTCGTGGGGACGTCACATGCAAACCATAGTAAACCGATGCGTAGCTTGTGATGGCAAGCATCGGAAAACCCCCGATTTCAGGTATGGTTAGATGCAGAGTGTCTTTACAAGCCGATTTTTTTCTGTTAAAGCAGACTTAAACTGTTTTCGGTTCAAAACATAAAAGTTTTCATTATTTGCGTTTTTAAAGCCCTTCAGTGTATGCACAAATGCTAATTCTAAGGTTGTCTTTGATTTTTTATTGACAAAAGTCTGTTGAAATGTCTCGTCGTCAATGACAATGTAAACTATGTTTATCTTATGACGTCATTTTCTATGTCACGCCCTTTGTTGTTGCAATTTTCATCATGCCAGTTTTTCGGTCTCACTGGCGCTTCTGGTTTAAAAAGGCAAAAGCGTTTATAGAAACGAATTTACGTGGATGTAATAAAAAGGTTATAATATGGTCGAAGTGTGCCTCTATGTCATATTGGCACTGGCTAGCCATATAGGCCCTTGGGCTAAAGCCCCCGGGCTGATATGGCTATAACAGTGCCAATATGACCTAGAGGCACACCTCGGCCATATAATAACCTGTTTATAGCTGTCACGTGGCCATTTAATTATATACGAATCCATCATGGGATAGAAAATCCATCCCGAGAATTAGGCTTGTCCAGCCTTTTCTCACTCTTAATTAAATACAGTGGTTTATGTTCAATATACATTGAGTCGCTACATAACATGGTGAAAATAAGAAAGGTGGCAAAGATCAGGAATCGGTACAATTAAGCACCGCATCTGACCCAGGATAGCAATGGGAAAGTGACAACGGTCACAACCACACATCACAAACGAGAGTCAAGAGGTCAGCCATTTCCCAGCAGGTGACCACAAGGCACCAACAAACAAACGTGCATGATGCATTACAAAACAAGACAGAAATAACACAAATGATCCACAAAAGAAGAACTGCCATGGAACAGTCAGTAAAAATAAAAATTAATTCTGGAGCGCTTTTAGGTTAAACGGTGCACCAACCTCACCCTTAGTTCAGAGGTGGATCAAGACACGTAAATATTTGGTTTGCATGAAAGGCCTCTAACTAATCAAAGCATCATCTCCTATAACATATAAATCAAGATATAAAAAAGGAGATAAAGCAAAGATAAGGACTCAACAGTAAATAAACTGAATACCGGAGCAAAAGAAATCCCTGTGGGCCTGACAACAGCCAAAGCATCAGACCCCCACCATCTTATCAATAGATAAGTCTTTAAGTCGGAACCATCATAGTGTCTGAAGTCTGACCCATCGGCGTGCAATCAAGGAGGAAAGCAAAGTTGCCAACCGTGATTGGGTTGACCACCAAGCATGCAGTCTGCTGCAATACATTAATGTACTAGCCAATCTTTTTATAATGGATAATATTTTAATGAACTGCGCTGAAAAATCATCAGAGCCAATAATCTTCTTCAATCTATACACCAAGTCACCATAGAATTTAGGTTCCGAAAGTCCTTGGCGCAAGAGAGATTTATGTCCAATTCGGAATTTAGATAACAAATCATAGTATCGTCTATAAAATTATGAAAAGATTTTCCGAAGTTAATGATACCGATAGCCTTGTTTAAGAAGTTTCTGAGATAACAATTTATTGCAAGTGTTGAAGTCAGCAACATGGCTAGATGCTCTAGCAAAACGAATGAGTTGAGAGATATAGACTCCATAGGATGTAGAGCGAGGAACATCACCATCTAAAAATGGAAAATTTACAATTTCAAAATCACTGTAACTTAACGAGAACGTCACCTTGTCTTTCGACATGAGGCTGTTTGTTTTTTTATCCTGCTAACAGGTTGGGACGGGCTATTTGAGACAGAGGTAAAATCGGTGGAAACCCTGATTTTGTGTGCCAAAAAGAAACTTCTTACATGAGCTGACAGACTATCTTAAATATGTGAAAGCGGGAGAATATAACAATCCATCATGGGTGTCCCTGTAGGATAGAGATATTTCGAGTCTGAATCTCACGAGGTCATTAACTCAAATATTACCATTTCATGGGTCCAATGATAGCACAATGACGTCAAAACACGTGATCCCCCTTAATGAAAATGTACTCACTGGCACACTGCACATTATTGCCTGGTGTAGCTCTGGTCAATCTAGACATATAGGTGTTGCTAGAAGCGATTTGAAATGTCGCAGCAATAAATGAGTTGTCATTTATAATGCCCATAATCTGTAAAATAAACAACTTTTATTACATGCCTTCTACATTTTACATAGTAATATCGCCGTTACCGCTTGGTTGTTTATTCCATTGGACTGAATCCATATTGGCATAGTCACATGACGATGCGAAAAATCAATATTGGGGCATCCATATGGATTTTTGGCACTGCCTCATAGCGATGACGTATAGGAATCATGCACTTTTTCGATTCTACTTGTTTCAACACGGCTGGGTAGATTTTGAGAATCGCCATGAGACCCTGTGTTTTGATGTATTTTACGCTCCATTCGGGCCATAAAATAGCAAAATGCCAGAAGAATAAAGAATGGGAAATCAGAACCTGGAACAGTTAGGCTTTTTGCTAGTTTCCGCTTGACAAAAAAAAAAAGGAATAGCCCGGAGGCTGGTAAAATACATGAGTGTCAAGCTGATCGGATGAGCGATCGTTACCTTGGATCGTTTTAAATTCCTGTCAGCTCTTCAAATAAAATATTTTAGAAAAAGTTGAATTGCTATGAAATACAGAGTAAGATGAAAGGTATACCACAATCTAGATTTGCATGAATGCTAATCTTAAAGCTGCCTCTGATCGTTTTATTGACAAAAGTCTGTTGAAATGTCTCGTCTTCAATGACAATGTAAGCAATGTAATGCCAATGTAAATAAGTTTTATCTTATGATGTGATTGATCTATGTCACGCTCTTAGTTGTTGCAATTATCATCACGTCAGTTTTTAAGTCACACTGTTTCACAGGCGCAACAGAGATTATAGAAAACTTAATTGAATTTACGCGGATGTAATAAAAAGGTTATAATATGACAGAGGTGTGCCTCTAGGTCATATTGGCACTTGGTAGCCATATAGGCCCTCGGCTTAAGCCCTAGGGCTGACATGGCTACCCCATGCCAATATGATATATATACACACTCGGCCATAAAATAACCTGTTTATAAATCGCTTGTCGTACTTTGAACCACTAAGTACACACCCAGGTAGTGGAAGTCTTCGGACAATTGCAAGTGAACGGCAAGTAGCGGCACTTGCGATGTTGTACATTGGACAGTTGATCACTTGCGGCATTGATTATTCGTTTACCGTTTACCCCCCCCCCCCCCCAACAAATTCCTTTTCTTTCACGAAAACATCCAGCAGAATCATGTTGTGGTCTAGCAGGTAAGTTCTATGTTTTACTTTCTGGCTACATTGAAATGCTATTGAGTGAATTTGCATTCATATAACTTGTTTATCAACTAAGGGTGATTGATTCTCGAATTTGTAAACATTTAAACAACGTCGTTGGGAATTTTTGTCTTCTAATATTAATCCTTTATCTATCTAAACCAGCTCATGGCGAATGGCGAAAACATGACACACATGGGAGAAAACTTTTGATAAAGTGCTTATTGCTGACATCATTTGCCATGGAACCTTTCCAGTCCTTTGGTTACCAGAAGGTCTATATTGTGCTCCATGGAAGTTAGCAAGTTGATAAGGCTGTCCGATTTCATGAACCGTTGAAAGGCTAAAGTAAAAACCCTTGCCTCTGATGGTGAAGTAAAAGAGGATATTGTCAAGACAATTCTCGTGCTCATTTATTATGTCAAAGTAAGGAAGAATACAAACATCCGAAATCGATACATTCAAATATCACAACTGACCCAGGACACAATATGGGAAAGAGACAAAAACACAAGAAAACGTCACATACAAGCGAGTCTAGGTAAAAGTAAGTAATGGTGCAAAGATCAGGAATCGATACAATCAAGTACCAACATTAATGTATTGCAACAGACTGCATGCTTGGTAGTCATCCCAATCACGGTTGGCAACTTTGCTTTCCTCTTTAATTGCACGCCGGAGGGTCAGACTTCAGACTCTACGATGGTTCCGACTTAAAGACTTATCAATTGATGAGATGGTAGGGACCTGATGCTTTGGCTGTTTGTTTGGCCCACCGGGGTTTACCTGTTGGATTTCTTTTGCTCCGGTATTCAGTTTTATTTACTGTTGAGTCCTTATCTTTGCTTTATCTCCTTGTTATATCTTGATTATATGTTTAGGAGATGATGCATTGATAAGTTAGGGATCTTTCATGCAAACCAACTATCTATGTGTCTTGATCAACATCTGAATTAAGGGTGAGGTTGGCGCCGTTATACCGGTTTAAGCCCTCCAATAAAATATTTTACTGACCGTTCCAAGGCCGTACTTCTTTTGTGGATCTTTTATGTTTTTGTTCTGTCTTGTGTTTGCTACGTCTTTGTGCGCGTCTGTTTATATGTGCTTTGTGGTCACCTGCTGGGAAAGGGCTGACCTCTTGGCTCTTGTTTGTGGTGTCTGCTGTGAGTTTGTCACTTTCCCATTGGTATCCTGGGTCAGGTGTGGTACTTGATTGTATCGATTCCTGATCTTTGCACCCTTACTTACTTTAAACATGTATATGTTTTTATCATTTTATATAATGTCATGTGAATTTATTTTTGGTTTATATGTTGCGTTTGTTACTGAGGGCCACATGGTAGAAATAGTTTTATATCAGCTAAATGTGTTTACCCTTATTAAGTAATGCACATATATAAATAAATAAATAAATAAATTTAAGATCCTCTGTATATATTAAACAATATATGATCATTCATGTAAGATTATCTAAAAAATCAATAAAACATGAATACACATGTAAGATCCTCTACTGAAATTGGTCCAGCATTTTTTTCTTATTTAGGGCGGGAAGGGAGTAGGCAAACGACATCTCCTAATGCACTTAGCTCTTTTACTTAGCTTACATTGATCCTCTACTGAAATTGGTCCAGCATTTTTTTCTTATTTATGGCTGGAAGGGAGTAGGCAACCGACATCTTATAATGCATTTAGCTCTTTGACTTAGCTTACAATTGCACTAACCAACATGGATTCATCTAACCATCCTTCTTCTAGATCTCTGGCAACTCGAGCTCTCGTACTCGTATAACTTCTCAAAGAAAAATATTTCTCGCCGGGCTGCCGATTTTCATCTTCCCCTATTCTAAATGATCGGAGCATTCTACTGTTTTGGAAGTGACCAATGAACAGCTTGTCAAGATAACTGATCGCCCTCTCTAAAACAAACAATGAGTTCAACCCATTAAAACCGAATGGAGGTTCCCACTCTTATAGAAATGGACCTGTCCATTTTTGTTGTAAGGGTTGTCGAGTGGTATTTTCATTTTATTCAAAACTTGATTGAACAATGGAGACACTGAGGAGCGCGGTGTTCAGACTTGGAATCGAAAGGCCGCTGGTTCAAGACTCAGGGCAGTTAATTTGTTGTGTCGTTAAGCAAGACGCTTTATCCTTGGCGTAATAGTACAAGTTCAACCCAGTAAGGCAGGAAACCGCCTCGGCATGACTGTAAAAAGCATCAGCACATACAGATAAGTGTTGGTATTCGTTAACTCCATCATTAATTATTATCGAAACTGTCAATAATGAGCTGACGAAATTTCTAAATAGTACTGCTCAATCCTTTCTTTCATGAATATTTATTCTAAGCTCCACCCACTATGAAAAATTATACGAAAGAAACTTTCACGGTTGTACGTAGAACAACGAAATTACTTGTCAGGTCAACTTGTGTAGGATCATACCTAAATACAATTTCCATAAGCAAACAGAGCAGACCCTGGGTCTTCTGTGTTTACAAAAGCGTTAAAAGGCGTCGCTATGAGCTAAAAGGTCAGAATGTATTTCATAGTTCTATTCTACAGCGATAGTCGCAGGAAATGCACAAAATATGAAACCTGTCGAAATATATACAAAAACATATATATTTCACGAAGTTGTACGCTTTTAACACACACGTTAACACATACTTTCAATCGACGATTGAGATTTGCGCAGTTGTACGCCCTTTAATGTGTATTGCATAAGTTTATACATACCTTCAACCGACGATTGTGATGTAGATGACGATCTTTGCTGTAAACAGAGAAACAATATAAACATGCATTAGCAAGTTCGTAAGATTTTGATATGGTGTATGCATTTAATTATTATTTATATTTTACAAACATGTTTTTTCATCGCAGTATGGCAAGAATTCAAAAGTACTGACAACTCAGGGGTAGTACATGAACTAGAATTAGCAATAACACGCGACTTATAGGGTCGTTTATGAAGTTTAGGCAACCAGTATAACGTAGGAAGCTTGCAATGATCCTGATAAACAAACACACAACACTTAGCAGTCGTATGGTACGAATGCTTATCAATGATAAACCTCACATCAAGCAAGTTATGATATATTTCAAATAGATAGGGATAGAAAAGATAGCAGATTTATCTTAAATATACTGGGAAAGTTAATGAATTCAATCCCTCTGTTGACAAATTGAATTTTGATCAAATGTCTAATATGATTAATTTCAGAATTTATATAAGGATAAAGAGCATGTTGAGAATAAAACCTTGTAAGATGTGTTGCATCATAAAGTCGATGATGAGCTCTATCCTAGAATGTATTAGCCTCAATATCCAAATAATGATGTTAAGAGATAGAAAGAGTTACTAAATGTAAAAGGTCCTAATATCAGCCTGAATGTTTTGAGATGGTAAAAATCCAAACGTGTTAAAACATGGCTATTTTTGCATTTAAGATTTCCATTTTTATATCTAGGCCTACCGTGAATCTAAAAGAGTGCAAACATCAACACCAGGTGTATGTAGAAATGTTACCTTCATGGTTTTGTTTGTTTCTTTGATTTTAATTCAACGTTAGGACTAAATGAGTTCAAAAAGGTAGTGCCTGCGAATAGTAACCATCTAAATGCTCAAAATTACAAAATGGTGATTATTGTCTTTTTAAACATATAATAACAATGAGATTTAACTTCCACAACCAAAGCATATATGGTAAAACTTGAACTCAAAGTACATGCCAATGTCATTTAATGTGTATTAGGAATCTTGTAAATAGAATTTCTGAAGTTTTTTTTTTCTCTCTGTACCACTAACATGTATTTACTTCGATAAATGCATAAAATGACATCTACAAGACATTTTGCATCACTGTCAACAGCTCAATTTAGATGAAAAATGATTTAAAGCAAGCACAAAGTAACATAGTAAGAACCAATACCCATAGTACCAGAAATCTAAGGAAGCATCTTGGGATGGCGGAGTGTCACATTCTATATTTGGGTAACTGTAACCTTGACCTCTGACCTAGTTTTAGAATAATGGTGTCCAGAGCATTTCTCTTATATGATTTGAGGTAGGAATCCCAAATTTGGTGTGTGGATGCATCTTAGGATGACAGAGTGTTGCGTAGCATTTTTGAGTCACTGTGACCTTGACGTCTGACCTCATTTCTAAAAAACATCTTGTCGAGAGCATATCTTTTATATATTTTAGGTGATGATACCAAGTAAAGTTTCTTCTCTATTATGCTTGTATATAATTATTAAGTTTTACTAGAACAGTTGATATTTAAGCGTTTGCCTTTTGTCTCTATACAGTCTTGTGTTTTCAACACATCTATTATTTCATGCACGTTAAACGCTGCAGTATTTAGGAATAAATTTACAGAAGTTCTGCAATACTTTGTACAGAATTCACCTTCTGCAATAGTACTATGGTGGAAATAAACAACAGCTATATTAGTATTGATTGCTAAATCAAAGTATGATATTATGACTTCACTCTTTTCTCCAATATTTGCTATTCCAGCTAACATTCTAACAAACCTTGTTAAATCTATTTTACAGTAATTCAAATGCCACATAATAACATTTGGTCTTAACTTATTCTGTCTGTTGCAGTCTTATAAAATAAACTGGTATCATAAATAACAATTGAACAAATTCCTTGAATATAATCATTTGTGATCAGTGTCATGTAAAGCCAATCAATACGAATGAGTCCTTCATTTTTAAAGGAATGTTTTATTTATAATAAACCATTCACGTTTTAAGTTTACATTGCTTAAGCAAATGATAAGCAGTATGTTAAGTTAATAGGATTATCAGTTTCATTAATTAAACAATAAACGCCATGTTAGAAATGAACTTATAGCATATCTTAAAGCTAGAATAAAGTAAAGAGTCCCCTGAGTACAAATAGATTTGAACAGGTTTTGCATAACGGAGCCACTATCTTTAAAGACTAAACGATTATAGCCACATATATGGCCTTATATTTAATGTAACATACACAACATTTTGCTTCGTATATTTATAGACGTTTGATGCTAACTGAATTGACAGCAATAGGATTATCAGTTTCATTAATTAAACAATAAAGGCCATGTTAGAAATGAACTTATAGCATATCTTAAAGCTAGAATAAAGTAAAGAGTCCCCTGAGTACAAATAGATTTGAACAGGTTTTGCATAACGGAGCCACTATCTTTAAAGACTAAACGATTATAGCCACATATATGGCCTTATATTTAATGTAACATACACAACATTTTGCTTCGTATATTTATAGACGTTTGATGCTAACTGAATTGACAGCAACCGTTTTCATTCTACAAGTGAATATGACCAGGAAATGTCATAATCACAGACTGCAGCCTTTAGGAAATGGCACAGAACACAAAGAGACAAAACACAATAAGAGCAATGCAATCAGGCCTCAAGGTTATAAAACTTGAGTTTATTCTCATCCTCTGCAAGATGATTGTTTAACTAGCAAGGAAACCACAAGCCAAATTAGAAAGGCCCATCACAAAACCCCACAGCCAGTGGGAGCAACAACAAATAAAGTTTTCACCATCCACATAGTATTTCAGTAACTCGTAGATGTTTTATCGTATATGAACCTGATTGATTAGGAAAATATGTTAGAGTTAAAGCTTTGTTTACTTTAAGATCGCTGATTAGATTTCTTTCAATTGAAAGAAAATAAATGAAGACATGTCAATATATTTCAGGTTTTCAGGCTAAGTTGTATTACACTAAAACACTTGAGACAAATGTATAAGCATGATACATGTTGGTATAGTTATATATGTTACTTTAGCGTATATTGACAGAACAAGGGAATGTATCCTAGTTGAAATGTTGCATCACTTCTCATTTTGTTTGTTTATAAATTTGTTACATATAACTGAGAACAAGTAACGTAATTATGTGTTGTTGTTTTGAAATATACCATTTCTTAAACAGGAGAGTGACATCCATTATCATATAACTTCTGAATCAGGCTTGACTATGATACATTTTCTTTTGGAAACATGGGTTGCTTCATGCCTATTAAACATATCTTCCTTTTTAAATGAGACAAATTGCAAAATGAAGTATATTTCAAAAAATTAGACAATATTGCTTGTCCTTAAGTTTATTATATACGTAACCTACAGGAAAGCGAACAACAAAATGATATTTTACACCAGAAACATTGTTAAGTATCGCTCTTGAGTTGGGTGATATCAAAGCTAACAGAAAGAAGTGTATGCTTAATGTACAAGTTTTAAAAGTTAAAACGTTTGTCCATGGTCATTTAATTGAACAAGGTATAACTGACGAAGTATTAATTTTAGAAAATATCTGTTTGCAGTCATGAAATAGTCAATACATCGTCTTTTAAACACATGTTCTCAATGTTGAAAATGTAACGTAATTGACATTATAATGGTCCCCAAAAACTTACATGTAAACAAACTTCTATATGTGTAGAAAATATCATGTTCATACAGAATGCATAATTGTTTTGTTCATTAAAACGTTTGATCTACTAACTAAATAGATTTAATTACATATTTTTGTTATATAGGAAAATGAGGGTATACGCAATTAACACACTGTTACAGGTATGTTTGCAAGACTTAAATTGAGTGCAATATCCGGTTTCATACTCCCTATGCTAAAAGATACATGGGTGAAAGTGTTCAGGTTTAATCCTGACTTCAAAATTTTGAGGCTGACTTTCCATAGAAAGTCAGTTTCAAAATGCTGAATTAGGGAGATTATAATAGCTTGTCTGATTAATTTTAGAATTATCTAAACACATTTAACCATTTAAACATGAAAGTATTATTTTTGTAGGCATCCTGTAAGTTTAAAACATTTTAATTTCTAAAGTTTAGGATTTAGGAAATTTTGAACTTCACCCATGAAGATATAGCATGTGAAAAATTCTGCTAAACAGGGGGCATACCAAGATGGGGTTTTACATTTCAGATCCCTAGTTGGGTCCTCCCCTTGTCGACATCCTTTTTTCAGCTGATGGACTCGTCTCTTATTTTAAAGAAAAAAATCCAAAAAAGAAAGGAATGGAATGGATCACTTACTTGATGAGCGGTTACTCCGACCAATACAAACAAAACAGCGTATCCATTTAAGAAATTCATATCTTAGCTGTTTGAAATGTGGGCACAGGTTTAGATAAACAACATTTTTGAGCGTTAAATTGTAAATATTTACTGACCCATCAGTTCATTGAGATGATTCTTTTGAGTACCCACTACATATATTTTTGTTGAGGAATAAGAAAATTAGTGTTTGTTACGCGCTCTTAACAAAATACTATCTGAAATTATACCACCTTTACCAAATTTAGCATGGAATATCTCGTTATGTGCAAGGTCTACACTAATGTGGGTGGTATAAAATAGTCATACCATGGGTTGTCCACCTGCACGTAAGATAATCCACTTGCTAAAGCTCGTGGATTATCTCCACGTACAGGCGGACAACCCATGGTATAACTATTACTTGTTGTCCAGGCAAGTGACATTCAACTGAAATTTTGAGACTTTGGGATAACTCAATAACTCATTAGTTTGCGTATAATCACGTGATATTGATATCAATCTCTAGGAACTATATACGTTGAGAGGAGTGCATCAAAAATTAATGTAAAAAAACTGAAATATGAGTATATTTTTGCATATTTAATTGTGTTCATTTGCTTTGATTGAAAAAAAAAAAAAAACAGATCTTTAACAAGTATTTTAAGCAGTTCGTTGATTCATCATCAATGTCTCGTCTAATGGATATTTACACCATATTTTCATAGAGACAGACTAACATGATGGATATCCCTTTTCATTTGGAATAGATACTACTATTGAGAAAAAAATCAAATGCGCGACAGCATTTTCATGATTATACTCACCGAGATAAGTAACATGAAACTTAGTTGTGTTTTTTTGTTAAATAATTGTTGTTCTGATTGACAGAGTTTAATTATGCGTTTGCTTGGCAATAATTTTAATAACGTTTTGTTTGATTTGTTTTGTTTGATTCGATTTTACGTCCCAGTCAACAATGTTTCAGTTATGTCCGTAAAGGTCTTCATAGGTTGAACCAGTACTAAGCATTGATTAATGTGTCATGCTCAAGGACACAATGCAGTGACGCCGGCGAGGCTCAATCCTTAATAAGTGATTGGGGAGCGCATTACAGTGGCGGATCCAAAGGGGATTCAGGGGGATCCCCACTATCAATGTCCTATGAAAATGAAATAATTTGGTCTCAGTGAGACCAAATTATTTCATTTTCATGGGATATTTAAGATAAATGAGACAAATCAGCAAAGCGAACCCGCATCACATCTTGATACATATGTACCCATTTCCAGGAATCCTTAATCCGCCCTGCATCTGGAGGTATACCTGGAAAATTCTCTCATTTGAATGATTTAAACATCCGCTCTTTTGCCTTATGATTCTCCGCTCTTTCGTAAAAATGAATCTGCTCTTTCATATTATGGATCCGCTCAAACGTAAATCCCCTGTTAGTGTTCACGATGTCGTTGTTGGTCAGCTGTGTGTGATTGTGACATTTCCTGCGCTTACATACTTTTAAAATAAACTATAATAAATCGTTTTGCTCATTGAAAAGGTGGTAACTTTAATAGTCACTGTCACTCTCGGTTGGCACGACAGTACATGTATATAGTTACGCTTATTTACAAATAGATGACATGTTATTTGATTCGGGTGTATGTGTACGTACATGTATGTCCCTTGTTATTGCAATAAGGGTATCAGCGCTCAAGGGGAGACGACAAAGATCGGACAGACTTTCTTACTAAAACTATAAAACAACCGAATTGTTTCCTAAAACCTCTACGTCTTTAATTTCGTTTCGCAAAGGGTAGAGGAAGGGTAAAATAATTCAACAAGTGTCGTAAGTGCCCCTCTGTGCGCGTGTGTGTGTGTGCGTGTGTGTTGTGTGTGTACGTGTGCGCATGCGCGGGTGTGTGACGGATCAGCGTGAGTATGAATATGCATGACTATGTGAGCCGTGACATGTGATTTCCAACAATGAGGCATTTTGACGGGTGTGGGCTCGGACGAGCCTACGCAGCCTTCCTTTGAGCTTAGTGACTCCGAATGGTATTCGGTCGGTGGCTTAATTGTCGTATAATATTCAGGCGACTAGCAAAGGCTCTGATCAGACTGTGCGTATGCGCAGGCTGATCTGGGGCTTTGCTGGACGTACATGCCACATTGTTGGAAATCTCATGCCTCCGCTCTTTTTCAGAATCAGTTATCATTCATACGTGCGATTAGATGAGAGAATTTCTCATGTTAGTACCTAAATTCGTACATGCGTATACCTATCGTTACGCAAAGAGTGTTAGTATAGACACAATTTATTCTCGTTAGCTCGAATCCCGGAAAACGTTTTGCTATACCAGCTTAAGCCGAATGTGATATGTATTATAATGAATCAAGGTCACAGTGAGAATTTCTGAAATTTATTACGCACTCTTTCCAATTATATGCCTTGAGAACATATATGAGGGTTTTATTTGGTACTCACAGCATACCTTTAAAAGGCAGTTATGAAAAGTATTTTTGACTTTGCAGTCCAATTCCTTTTGACTAGACAACCTCCTCTTGCTTGAATTTGAATTAAAATTTCTTGACCTATGGACTTCGAGCTAACGAGAGTGTAATGTTTATAAAACTGCATGGTAATTATACCTACGAATAATGTTAAAACCTAAAATGTACATAGGCTAAACCCTACACCTAATTTGTTAACATGTTGTGGGACTCTGATATCCTATTTCTGCACCTTTCTGTCGCGTCGCCTTTCTGTTCTAGAAACGGGTACTCTTATATAAAAGAACACCATGAATCTTTCTGTATGTTCTTATAACGTTAGGGGATTGGGCAATAAAGCAAAACGGGAACAAATTTTCACATGGTTAAAGTCCAGCAACCATACTTTTTGTTTTTTGCAAGAAACCCATTCAGGCGTAAATTCGCATTCCCTATGGGAGCAAGAATGGGGTCATGAAGCCTATTTTAGCGGTGACAGCAATAATAGTGAAGGGGTAGGAATTTTAATAAACCCAAAAGTATCGTATGCAGTTCATAAGTATACAGAAATAATTGTGGGCAGGCTGCAAGCATTAGAAATTTTAATAAATGAAAAGGAAATTACTTTAATCAATCTTTACGGCCCAAATAACGATGACCCTGCATTCTTCGAACAGTTAGAAAAGTACATCAGAGAAAATAATGAAAAAACTTTTATAGTTGGGGGTGATTTTAATACCGTAATTAATGAAAATATAGATAAAAGAAATGGTAGAACCGGCACACATAAACTTTGTAGACGGACAATCAATAACATTATAGACGCACATAGTCTTATTGATATTTGGCGAGATATGCACCCACTCTTAAAACAGTTCACCTGGCACTCGCACCAGAAACCACCTGTCTTCTGTAGACTGGACTACTTTCTTATCTCTGATAATCTCCTCAATTCTATAGTATCTAGTAATCATAATATTGGATTTAAATCCGATCACAGTCTGGTTTCAGTAAATATCGACCTGTTAAATCTGACTCGAGGACCAGGTTATTTTAAATTAAATAACAGTTTGTTACTTGATAAGGAATACCAAGATATTGTCAAGAAAAGTATAACAGAAATTTCATTAATAAATAGAGATGCAAATCCGAATACTCTTTGGGAAATAATAAAAGGCACAATTCGAAATGAAACTATTAAATTTGCAACCCATACAAAAAAACAAACTAGGAAACAAGAAGAAACCATAGAAAATGAAATTTTAAAATTACAGCAGAATATTTCAGAAACATCAGATCATGAAAAAATTGAAACACTAAAAATAAGTATACAAGAAAAAAAAGATACATTAGAAAAAATAACTGAAAAAAGAATACAAGGATTGATACTTCGCTCAAAAGCAGATACAGTTGAACATGGAGAAAAGAACAGTAAGTATTTTGCAAGTTTGGAAAAGAAAAGGTCGGAAGCAAAAATTATCTCAAGACTGAAAATTGATAACACAACTAATACAAATCAGAAGGAAATACTTTCAGAAATTGAACGTTTCTATAAAAATCTCTACAATAAACGGGAAGTGGGACATTCAGCACATAATTTTTTTGATGACTCAATTAGCAAATTAAGTAACTTAGACAAAAACAACTGTGAAGGATTAATAACTGAAGCAGAATGCATAAGCGCCCTTAAAAACATGAACAATCAAAAAAGCCCTGGCTCAGACGGAATCACAGTAGAATTTTACAAACTTTTTTGGAATGATGTAAAAGAATTTTATATAAATTCTATAAACCACTCCTTTCATACTGGTTCTCTTACTGATTTACAAAAACAAAGTATAATTACACTCATTCCTAAGCAAAATAAAGATATAACATCACTTGAAAATTGGAGACCTATTAGTCTGTTAAATGTCGACTATAAAATTGCAACTAAAGTTATTGCAAACCGAGTTAAAAGTGTTATTTCTACTATTATACATAATTCACAGACAGGTTTTATAAAGGGAAGATATATAGGAGAAAACATTCGTTTACTATTTGAAATTATAGACAATGCTGAAGATGAAGACAAGCCTGGCTTAATATTTTTCTCTGATTTTGAGAAAGCATTTGATAGCGTCGATCACACATTCATTATTAGTTGTCTGAAACATTTTAACTTTGGAGAGGATTTTATCAGATGGGTAAAACTTTTTTATCACGACGCCAAAAGCTGTGTTTCGAATAATGGCAACATGTCTAATTTCTTCCCAATACGGCGAGGTGTTCGCCAGGGATGTCCACTGTCTACCTACCTGTTTATTATATGTATTGAACTACTTTCGCATAAAATTTCAACCACAGAAGACATTAAAGGCATTTTCTTTACAAATATGGAATTTAAAAAATCTTTATTCGCCGATGATGCATCATTTATACTGGATGGCTCATTTAAGTCATTTCAAACACTGATTGACATCTTAGATAATTTTAGTTATATTTCTGGATTGAAAATTAACGCCAAAAAGTGTCAAGTTCTGCGAATAGGTAGCATGACTAAAAGCAATGTAGTATACCTAAAAGACAGAAAATTTCAATGGAGTTCTACCGAAGCGAGTTCACTTGGTATGACCTTTTGTACTAACAAAGAAAATATATTCCGAGCGAATTTAGAACCTAAAATCAAACTCTTTGAAAAATGTTTGAAGCAGTGGCAACATAGGAAACTGACACTGATGGGTAAAATCACTGTTATAAAAAATTATGCACTTCCAAAATTAGTATATGTTCTTTCCTCCTTACCTGATCCGAATAAACAAACCATTAAACGAATTGAAACAATAATGTACGATTTCTTATGGGATTCAAAACCTGCTAAAATAAAAAGAGAAATACTTACCATGGATTATGAAAAGGGAGGGCTAAAAATGATAGACCTGGAAACCTTTATAAAATCCTTAAAAATATGTTGGATAAAAAGAATGATAGAATCTGAAGATAACGGAATACTTAGAAACATATATCTTAACAAACTTAAACCCTTTGGAGGAAAACTTTTATTTGAATGTAACTTCTCTGAAAACGATATACATAGATTTACGCAAAACAATTTTTTAAAAGATATCTTGGCAGCGTGGTGCAAATGTATTGAAAATCCAGTTATCAGTTCTTATAGGCACGAAATTTTATGGAACAACAGTAATGTAAAAGTAGAAGGTAACACAATAATGTATACAAATTGGTTCAGTAAGGGAATAAAATATTTTGAAGATGTATATGATATTACAGCAAAAGCCCTTTATTCATATAGAAGATTACGCGAAAAATACAACCTCCCAGAAGGTGATTTTCTTAAATATTTAACCTTGATACATAGTATACCAAATGCATGGAAAACCAATATTAAAAATGAAAATGTTAATATACCCAAAAGGCCATCTATTCTTGATCAAATAATAAAATCAAAACAAACTAACCAGTGCACCTATAAATTACTTATGAAAAAGAAATTACCACCAGAAAGAAAATCGGAACAAAAGTGGATAGAACAATTCAGTGACGAAAACCTAAACTGGAATAACATATATACCAGTCGCTTGCAGGCAACAAAAGACGTTCGACTCCAGAATTTCCAGTACAAATGCTTAATGCGAATTATTCCCACCAATAAATATCTATTAAAATGTAAAATTAAAGAGACAGCTTTATGTGAATTTTGTTCAATGGAAATAGAAACTATAAATCATCTTTTTTGGGAATGTAACCATGTACAGCATTTTTGGACAAACCTGGCCATGTTCTTATTGAGACATAACATAACAATAAATTTCAGTTTAAAGTATGTTACATTCGGTATCACGGAAAGAACAAATTGTATAGAAACCCAGGTCAAGAATTTCATCATACTGCTCGGAAAATATTTTATATTCAAAAACAAATACCAAGGAACTCAACCAACACTAGAACATTTTAAGTTGTACTTAAGTCAAAGAATTAAGGTAGAAAAATACATTTATTTTACAAATGATAGAATTGCCCAATTCGACAGAAAATGGGGGAACCTAAAAACATTAATAGATTAATAGACTATTAAAAACATAAACAGAAAGGCGACTACTCTCTCTCTCTCTCTCTCTCTCTCTCTCTCTCTCTCTCTCTCTCTGGTATTAATATTGTTACCCAAGCAAGTGGCAAACCTCTACTTCATAATTTGTTAATATTCTTCGAATATTATCTTTCAAAACCTCAAATTATCAAGACGCCACGCACTTGGTTCTTTCTAATGCCCTTTACTCCCTCTCCTTTTTTCCACCCACCCCCTCCTTCTTCTCATAAATTGTTTCTGAAGCCACCTTGTAAAACATATTAAGGGATGATAATATATGAATGTCAACTAGTCATACATCATGCTTAATAAAACGTGACAAAATGTTTTTTCTGTACCATTGCAAACAACGCCTATGTAAAACCGATGCCAGAGTCTGGATATCCACCCCAGCTGATACACTGAGTACTGAAGTTTCGTCAGTATTAGGGATTCTGATTGAGTATAGGCATAGATACTAAAAGGCATTTTCTCATGTTTTACGCATCTTGTGGTATCATATTATCCTTATTTTACAGTATGACTACTTAAAACTTGTGTATAGTAAAATGTATTATGCCTATATATGTTATATGATGTTGTTTCTGAAATAAAATAATTAATAACAAAAAACTTTAATAGTCATATCTGGGCGTGGTTCGACTATTTCATCTGCTAAACAAGGGAAATCAGGTTCTATTTATAATTTGATGAAGAATTAATAAGTTGTTTGGGCCGCGCAAACGTGCGTGCATTTCATTAAAATCCTAACCGTATACACAGTGAACTCACATTTATTAACCCTTCGCGCATAATAACAAAATGTATGTTTTTGTCGTCCATTAAAATATTTGAATCCTCAAAGACAAACCTATGCTTATGTTAAATAGACATTTTCAGACGCAGTTATTTTGCTGGCGTTTTAAGGACTAAATAATGTGTTTCACGTCTATTCTGAGGTAATGGCGCAAGATGACACAGTTAGATTTGTACTTTTGAATAAAACCACGCCTCATTTTCTGCGTTAAACGCTATGTCTGAGATTGACCAGTCTTAATTACACATTAATCATGATGTGCAGCCTTTACAGTAACCATAAGTCATATAATACCAATATCTACAAATAAGACATATCACGCATAATTCTGCGAAACGTTATTTGTGCATGCATTTTAATTAACTTTTGTACAATGTTTAATTGCCATTCAAATTTAGAACGTATTGTTAATTAAAGTTCAAGATAAAAGTATGCGATTGTGAGTGTGAGTTTAGGATATTTTACATGAATCAGCACTATGTACATATAAACAACAAAATACTGAAAATGTCAATCTTTTCCAAATAAGTGTGCCTGGTTCACATTTAGTGTGAACCGGGCTGCATAGTGCAGTCGGTAACGTGTCTAACTGCAGATATGTGTCTGACTGCTGATCCAGGGGTCGCGAGTTTTGCCTAGGAAAAAAAGTGTGGCTAGGTGGACTGACCATCCCGACACGACCATATTTGTTGACAGGGACTTTAAGAAATAAACTAAACAAAAAAAACAACATTAAGTCCCCATTTGACAAATGTAAATACTGGTCATATATACTCAAACAAAAAAGAAAAGTCCGATTTTCATGGTGCTGTATCTTGCGATCCAGTTAAGATTTTGCACCAAAAATAAAATCAAAATCCGACAAACAAAAAAATTGTAATGACTTGATTCTATCTTCTCATCCTTAAGGGTTGTTAAACCTAATGTGCACATAGCTTTTTCCATTATCATCAGGAAGTTAATCATTAAAACGTGACATATTTTACGTTAAATGACAGCCGGAAGCGTCCGACGATGAAAAAAACATCTAAAAATCCCATGTCTGCTTACTGAACGAGCGAAATTACAGTTTCAAATCTTTCATTTACGAAATTAACTAAAATTACCTCCCTTTGAATTAAACAAATAACAATTTAAGAACTTCCAAATCTCCTTAACCTAACATCATTTTGAGACCGTTTTTGTTTTAATTTGTTGTGTTTGTTTATAACAACCATTACACAATAGAGAAAACTGTTTATAACAACCATTACACAATAGAGAAAACCAAAAATTATGGCTGATGTCGGGCATCAAAGGTTCAAAAAATCTGTGTTTTATACACCACCCCTTACTGCAAAATCATCAGAGAATTTCCTAAATCAATTGTTTTGATGCTGATTAGTCTTAATTAATGTTTAAATGCTTGTGATGACGAAAAAACAATCAAATTTGCTCGATTCTGTTGATCATCAAAATGCTGGACCAATGATGACTTTTATGAGTGTTTTCACGCATGCTCGTGATCGATGTTGTGTGACGTCAGAGTATTTTACAGACTGATGGCTGTAACCGTAAAAGCAATGCATACAACTAGCCAGCTTATCTTACTAGAGTGTTTGCTCATTGATGTTTAAATGTGCTTGAACGGGTCTGGATTATGACGGACACACAAGCTATTGATGTTGTGACTTTTTATTTTAAGGGTTCTCGTATTCGCT
The DNA here is from genome assembly GCA_964019695.1 of Loripinus fragilis. Taxonomy (NCBI): domain Eukaryota; kingdom Metazoa; phylum Mollusca; class Bivalvia; order Lucinida; family Lucinidae; genus Loripinus; species Loripinus fragilis. The sequence goes on from OZ026528.1 coordinate 47,825,651, forward strand.
GCTTTGTCAGCGGCTCTACTGATTACCAAATGGATTACTTTTAGGTGCAAATCGTTTCTAAATAATCAAAGTTTGTAAGGTTGAAATTTGAATGAAATGCGTTCACACATTTGGAACTGGCAGACTTAAACGCCAAGCGGACATAACTTTAATATTTGAGTATATTTGAGTATTTTGAGACCTAGAATTTTCTTGCTTGACGGGACCCATTCGAAGATTAACCAATAAAGACCCAGTGTCCTTTTTGTGGGATAATGTTAGGCGAGCCAAGCTACTCTACGACAGCTCTTAGCATTAGCAAGCTTATCAATAATTCGGGCACCTGTGTTCAGGGCTTCAAAGGAATAGAGGGTCAACCAGTTTGCTCAGCTACAGAGGCTAGCTAGAAAATTGAATAAGACTTTTAGAAAAGAAAAAACCTTTCCTCTCCTCGGGGTTCAATAAAATGAGATTCAAACCAACCTGTTCAGCTACATAGACTAGCTAGAATATTGAAATTTCTCTCATAACAAGGAATAAAACTATCTCCGGAGTTCCCAATAAAGTGAGATTCAAGCTAGTCAGCTAAGGTACAGAGACTAGCTAGAACAGTGGATTTTTTCCGCTCGAAGCAATTCCAGAAAACCTACAATCTATAGCAAGAAAATTGAAATTTCGACTAGTAACATGGAACAATCTGTCATGGGGGTTCAGACGAAGTAAGATTCAAACCAGCCTGCTAAGCTACAGAGAGTAGGCAGAAAATTTACATTTTGATGGTAGCAAGTCCAGATATGATACTTTCCAATAGACGAATAATAAAGGCGCTGATCAGTCGGCACGGATGTGCAGGCTGATCTGCGCCTTTGTTGTTCGCAAAACCCGAGGACAGGTTTTCTCAGGTCGGGGCCCATTTGTACTTTAACAAGGAGAGCAACTGCCTCGGCGTATGATTATGTATAAGAATGCATGTACACGCATGCACATGCTGTTGCTTGAATGATTTCTTGTTAACAGCTGTTTTCAAAACATGATCCTTTATGTGTGTGAAATAAAGCTTTTGTAGCTGAATTTTCAATTTTGAACTTAATTTTAGAATCACTTGACCGTAATGTGCACGACCCGTGGTGAACGTAGATTAATCTGTATCCGATGCCAGAAGGAATGTGCGGAAAGCAAATTGGTAATTTTCTGCAGCATGATGCATTATTGGACCAAAATAAACCAAGTTGTTCAATAGTTATGAGCATTATCTCTTACTTATCATGTACGGACGGGCCGACGGACGGACTCAAACAGCGATTATAGTGCACACCTGTGAGTCATGCAATACTGTTTAGACTTAAAATACATACTGAACAGGCTCAGCGAAGCCTCGTCCATCAAAAATGTTGATACGCATGCCAGTGGTTAGACAATGTTGACATGCATACGTATGCATTTGATAAAAAAAAATATAACATGTGGTTCAAGAGTTATGAGCATAATCACTATCTGCTAACGGACTGGCGGATAGACGGTCTCTCAAAGTAATTGTAGTGCACACCTACGGGTCGTGCAATTTAAAAATATAATGGGTCGGATGGAAAACTATCTAAAAAGGGCTACCAAATGTGATGTCGCGCCAACCAAGAGTGACAGTGACATAATAAGAGTGACAGTGACGTAATGCTTTGTTTACAATTGCTTAGTAAAATACTAACGTGCACATCCCACTTGAGCTAACGCGAATCGATAGATCACTTGTGCATTAATCCTATCCTGAGGACAGGATTAATACACAAGTGATTATCGACTATAAGTCCCTGGTAACTTTGTAAACAAAATATGAAGTCACTGTCACTCTTGGCTGGCAGAACGGTAGTAAACTAGATTTGTGCAGTCCTAGTTTTTTCTGCTATCTGAGAGGGAAATGAGCGTTTTTTTTTCTTTGGTATTTGATGCCAGATAAAGGATGGCTTATATTCCTTGAACTCATTCTAGTTTATATTAGTTGTAAACGTGCACCTTTACCTCCGTTTATTTCCTCGTGTCGTCTACTAGCTGATAACTTTGAAACAGTTTGGATCCAGGTCAAGATCGACAAAATGTCGGTCATGATCTGGATCCGAACTGTTTGACACTCTGATGGTATTTCTGAAAGAATGTTTCAAAAAAGCTAATTTTGAAAAAAAATCAGCAGACGACAAAAAGCATGCAAAATTACCCAGCATGCAAAGAGTTGACTAACGCTTCCATCTCTATGATTGTCTATATCACCATCGCGTCATCGATGGTGATATACCTTAGTAAACTTCCATTGGGCGCGTGTTCGATTCCGGCCTGCTCCATTAGCAAATTGCGAAAATTGATCGGGTGTTAACTCCCCAGCAGCAGTGTCTTTTACTGTTCTTTCTCAGACTCCCCGTCGACCAAGCTGCTTCCAAAATTCCACAATTGCGTGAGCAATGTTGATATACTTTGAATACCGGATTGCTTCTAAAAGCGAAAAGGCCTATTAGTGACCTTACCACTGAGCTAGAATCCCGATCAAACATGGACCCTTTGGATATTCTAGACTAAATGTGACGGAATAACTAGATGTAGATGGGTCAGTTTCAATATGCCCTCTAGGCATTATGTGCATTGACTTCGATTGAGGAATACGGTTGAATGACCTAATACATACTACTGGGGAGGGGGTTAACTCTACAATTCAGTGTGTTCATGAGCAGAGTCTTACTGGAATATGCATATTTCCTGAGTTTTATTTGCTTCCAATGGATCACCTATCTACAAATCGTTGATAAAACAAAAGATACTCAGAGCTTGAAGAACATTAAACACTGAAAAGAGTGGATTCAGCAAATGCAATATTAAAACACTATGGAAGTTCTTCTTTAATAACTTTAAATCGCCATGCGATGGTTCTAAGCTTTTTTAAAAGCTAGCCTTGTAACCCTTTACTCCATGATAAGCCTTTTTGACGCCTTTGAAATACTATGTACTTAAAAATAATATGAAATATGCACACCTAATGGGCAACCAACCACTATTTGATCTGAGAGGATAGCACAGTATACGGTATTTCTTGTGAGTCGGTACTCGTGTGAGTATAAAAAATAAGGAAGAAGGCAAATATCAGGAATCGATACAATTAGTACCACACCTAATGAAAAGAACACCTTACGAAAAGTGACAAAAGTGTTTCAGTAAATTGTCGTTGCTCTGAGTATAAGGAAATAAAATAATCCTGCAAGCTATTTTAAAGGCGATGGGACTCTTGAACGGCAGTACCTATTGGATACCATAAGATTTTAATTTGAGCAGCGACATGTGATTTCCAACAATGTGTCATTTTGACAAGTGTAAACTCAGACGAGCCTATGCAGCCTCCTTTTAAAGGGACAAATATTTGAGCAATAATACTGGTACCACTCATTATGACTCTCTCCAGGGGTCATACTGGGCAGATCAAAAGGACAGCCATAATGAGGTGATTATGACTTCCTTACTGGGGCAATAAAGTGGTCCCATATAGGGATTAGGTATTTTATGATAAAATATTGATCTTTATCTTAGTGAATGAAATTGTGTTGCATACAGGTAAGTCCCCTCTTGAGGCCCCATTAATTTTGTGAGATACTGAAACTGTCCCTTATCAGTTAATCCTTTAATGATCTCTATTGGACAGTAATCTTTGTCTTTTAGCTTAGAAACCCCAAATGATGTTCAGTCAGTACCATAACACGCATAGAAAATTCAAGCGACTAGCAAAGGCTCTGATCAGAGTGCGTGTATGCGCAGGCTGATCTGAGTCTTTGCTGGTCGCACATATCACATTTTTGGAAATCTTATGTCGCGGCTCATTTGTGGCCGTCTTTTTTCAAAGGCGCGACTGCACGTGGCAGTTGGCGTTTGGCTCAAGTCGTTATCACGTCGTGACGTAAAGTTATAAGAATTGTGACGTCACGTCATAGGGATCACACAGCCGCTTGCTTAAAAGAGCTATCGTTAACTTTCAAGCTCCTGGTGATCAAAAAAATCCCTCAGTCTTATGGTTAAAATACAAGTTAAATATCAACAAAACTGGCATCTTCGCGATTTACTTTTACTTTTTGTATTTTTTCAATGTCAATGATGATCACGGCACATTTTTCAAAGGTAGAATAAGGTTCTTAGTTCGATCGAATCGACTCCGTATAGATACCGGAACTCCGTTTTGACAGAAAGGAAATCAGGTGTGGTACTTGATTGTATCGATTCCTGATCTTTGCACCTTTACTTACTTCATATAGCAGATGAATAGAACAGAACAGAGACTCTAATCGTAACAACAACCAACCCTCGTTGTTGCCGCTGCGCGGCAACAACTCGTTGGTTGGTTGCTATTATGGAAAATGGGGCATTTGTAAAGTATTCAAAACCTTACTTTAATTTTCAATGTTGTCTAAAAATAGAAACAATGTCATGATCTAAAATTAGCTATGGAGTAAAAGATTAAAGAAGAATTTGTCTATAGAAAAAGAACACGGAGTAACAGTTTTAATATATTTATTTTTATTTGTAAACCCAACCATTCAATAGACGCATTCATTGCTCACTTTCATGCAAACTTTCCTAACAACTCTTGCAAAATAGCCCGCCATAAGATGAGCGGCCTATCCCATCCCTGTCCATCGTTTTTAGTATCAGATCCATGCAAGAATGAAACATAATTTTGGAAAAAAAGTAGACGACTAAAATTAGAGAAATCCCCAGCATTCAAAGAGTTGATAGTCGATGTATATTGTAAGCATTTTTCGTTCGTCACTGGTTCCCGTCAAATTATAGATCTGAAAAGGGGAAAACGCATGGAATTATTGAGGAAGAACACAATACATGGGCGGATCCAGAGGGGGGGGGGACAAGGGGTCTGGACCCCCTCCCCCCTGAAAATTCACAAAAATATAGGTGTTCTTAGCAATTCTGGTCCGGATCCCCTGAAAAATCACAAAGCAACCAAGCCAGCATTCAATGTTGGACCATCATCGGCACGCCAGTGAAACGCCATTTAATGGCGTCCCGCTGGCAGACCAATGATGGTCCGCTTTTAGTTGCATTTGGACCCTATCTCACCTCATCAACTAAAAAACGAAAAAAACCCAACCCTATCAGAGTTGGACCCCCTCTGACAAAACTTTCTGGATCTGCGCATGAAATATACATTTATTATATACATACAATGAAAACTTTTAAAAAGTGAGCCCATTTTAATGCAAATTTGAGCATAATCGGATTTAAAATAAGAAAGCTAAAGCAATTTAAAAATGTAAGATCTTAGTTATGATAAACCAATTGAATCCGCCATTTGTGTGTGTCTGTGTGTGTGTGGGGGGGGGGGGGGGGAGGGGGGGTAACAGAATAGCCTTTGAAAAAAATCTTCGCTCGCTCGTTCGTCGTACACAAATTATATACATTGTATTTGGTTTCTTACAAATGGATCGCCATTGCTTTGATTTTAATAATGCATGTATGCAAATTCAAATAGCTTTTAGGCAATATAATAGCCAAAAACTTTCCTCGTTCAATTCACTCGAAGTAAAATTACATGTATGTATTTGTTTTTTTCATAGAGATCGCTTGCTTTGATTTTAATGATTTTCATATCGTGATGTAAATGTATAAATATATGCGTGCATATGCATGTGCATACATGCGTGTGTGCATACACGTATGGGTATATGAACATTTAGCAGCATGTAAATGCGTCCATACATGTGAGTGTGCATGCATGCTTGTATGTACATTTTGCTAAAGCCCCCCTCCCCCCAGTATTGAATTGAAGTTGGCCTCGCAGGATCCCGCCCCCCCCCCCCCCCCCCCCCCAATATTGTAAAGCTTCCTACGCCTATGAGAATAAACAACAAATGTACACTGTAAAATACATGACAGTTAGGCCAGATTTTTTTCAAATGTTAATTATGGAGCCCTCCTACTGTAACCTACTGTAATTTTCTAGAATGTAGAAAAAAATATTCTTGCATAGATATCTATTCGTATAGCTGTTTACACCCATTGTCAAATGAACGAAAATCCATGTTCAAATCTGGAGATTCACGTGCTGTTTGAACATGGGTCTGAACTTGAAAATACGTAAACTGAGCCCTGCATTATTATACAGAAAGCGTTGCGGACCAGACTGACCATTTCGCCGATGTTTTTGTTCGCGAAAACGTCGCATACGGTTATGACGTTGTGACGACGTTATGACGTTCGAAAGTACACAACCGACGCCATTTTGTTTAGAGAAATCCAGTGTAAGAAAATGGACAATTTAATGTTTAAGCAGCGTTTTCAGTGCGAATTGGGCTGGAATAAGGTAAAATATGCAAGAATAACGATCACACATGTTTGTTTCATTGCATTAACACTTGCCGGGTCCCTCGGATGATGTTTAACACTCGGCCTATCGGCCTCGTGTTCAAACAGCACCCTCGGGATCCGGCAAATGTTAATGCATGAAAAAACATGTGTGATCCCTATATTAGATTTCTAAAAACAAATATTTTATTCCGCCGACTCAAAATATTATTTGTTTTGTTGCAAAAAATAATGTATTTTGAAGGTTTTGATTGTGTATTTTTGAGAGAGACACTGTTGAAAGAGATTGTCCTGTGTAGGAGAATTATGAAATATTCAAAGATTTAATACAGACCGTTGGTTTACTTTTTTTTAGTTTAACTGTTCCTTCTGGAGATATCAAAAAAAAAGAAAAAAAGAAAAAGCTCTGAAATAAAAAAAAGCTCAGAAAAATGACCAGCTTTTTTCCCGTCCCCTCGACCCTAAATGTGAAAACAAATTCCCGTAAATCAGCTAATTAAAAAACTGGGCTTAACATCAAACTAGTGGCGACTGTGCTGCCATCTTTTATTTTTGTTCAATCGTACACTTACTTTCCCACTACTGTGTTTCCAGGTTTGAAGTGACCCCCGTTTTTTTTATTTAACAACTTTTATCCTTACCAATACGATGGACGTTTAGCATGTGGATGTAAATGCACACAGCGTGACTAAATCTTGTTTCTGGGAGCAGCCCTTATTTTGAACTAAGGCCCAAATGCCCTGCAAATCAGAATAACTTAGTCTTTTTCCTTGAGATATATACCCATTTGTGCCTCTATGTTAGTTTTCATAGGCTTGATGCACGAGTTTTACAGTACTGATCGGTAGTTTATTTATATATCGATAAGGTACACTAGGGGGAACAAAACCACGCAGAAATTCCATCTAATCGCAGCCTTTATAAAAGATCATATTTCAGTGAGAAAAAAACTAATAACCAGTACGCTGTCTCAATCTAAAATTGATTTCTGTATATTCTTTTTCGATTGAAATAACCATTAAGGAAAAAACGGCAAAAAATGGGGTCACGTTAAGCCTGGAAGCACAGTAAGACTTTTATCCAGTGGTAAATGGTAAACAGTTCTACATGTTATTGCTGTACAGTTATTCTCCAGATCAAATATAATCGATTAGAACATGGTTCATGTTGTTCAGCTGCCACCAAATTTGATGTAAAGTTAAATCTATTTTAACAGTGTTCTAGCACCTTACCTGATACACGTACAAATGTCTTAGAAACGACGACAACACAGGTGTCGGAATCCAAAGAACCCACAGCGACCACCCCAATATTCATACCAGTAGCAACTCCTGAATGTGCATTTACAAAACTGTGGAAAGATGAATTGAGCTGAAAATAGAAAAAAATCCTTGCTAGCGCCGACTTTAATTTTGCCACCAGCTGATAACCTTTGCAAACGGTTTGGGTCCAGATCAGGACAGGAGCATGCGCGGATCCAGAAAGTTTTGTCAGAGAGGGTCCAACTTTGAGAACGTCTTTTTTAAGTTGATGAGGGGTGAAAGGATCCAAAAACCACTATAAGCGGGCCATCATTGGCCCGCCAGCGAAACGCCATTTAAATGACATTTCGCTGGCGTGCCGATGATGGCCAAACATTGAATGCTGACTTGGTAGCTTTGTGATTTTTCAGGGGATCCTGACCAGTGTTACTAGGAAACCCCATATTTTTGTGATTTTTCAGGGGGTTCCAGACATCCTGCCCCCCTCTGGATCAGCGCATGAACGGAATGTCGGTACTGATCAGGAGCCAAACTGTTTGATACTGAAACAATTTACAGATGAACAACAACGTGAAAAATGAAACCTTGCAGGGTTGCACAGGTTTTCTATATTTCCTGCTATTCCATGAACAAAGTAGAGCAACAACATGCAATAAACATATTTTAGTGAGCTTAGTGAGCATCAACATGCAATAAACCCATTTTAGCAGAGCATCAACATGCAATAAACCCATTTTGGTAGATCAACAACATGCAATAAACCCATTTTAGTAGAGCAACAACACACAGTAGCCCCAATTAGTAGAGCAACAACATGCAATAAACCCATTTTAGTAGAGCAAAACATGCAATAAACCCATTTAGTTAGGCCACTGGCTGGATATGGTTTACCTCCCCCACCCCCCAAGAGGGAAATTTTGTAGACCATATTTTTCATAAAGCCCAATGTCTTGCAAGGGTTTCGCAACATGTTAGCCCTCTGAAAATGGCAGCGTTAAGCTGTAACAACCTGTTACAAACGTTCCCCTATAAAATATTTGATAAGTAAAATTCTTTTGAAGACTTCAGAAATGTGCAAAAGATAAGGTAAGATTTCTAAATTTTGTTATATTTTCTAAGTAAGCTATTACTGGGCCACAGATATTGACATTTGAAAACAAATATAGTCACCCCCAATGTAGTGTATGTTACATTTTTTCATTGAACCCCCTTTTAAATGAGAAATGAATCAAATATAGTTTGTCTTAAATTATACTGAAACCAGTTTATGTTCATTAATTTGGTTTTATATAAAAGCATTTTTATTTACCTTTCAAAAACTTTAAGCCCTATGTTTCTATCTTATATACTTTTTGAGTTATTAGATGATGGACATGGCAGCCCAATATCACACAAAAATGTAAAAGGGGTAATTCGTACACTATAATCTCCAGATACTACATTATATAAGCCACAAAATGAAGTATTTTAGCCCTCTGAGAGTGGCAGCGTTAGCATGTAACATCATTTTAAGTACGTTACCCGCATAATAACATTAAATTTTCCTGATAATGTCTCCAACATGACGTATTCACACTTTTTTGAAGTCTGGCACAGGTTAAAAACTTCTTATAACACAGTTACATAACTTTGGCATTTATTTTACAAATGTCTTGAGTTTTCGCCGTTGTATATGTTACTTAGTGTTTCGTATGTTATTTACAAGAATCAGTACGGCAGTAATTGACTATACATGTATTACATCTGTCAGTGAATATAGCAAATCCATAAGGCTGCTATTTAAATGAAATGAAGTTCCTAATTATTTTGTCTTGTACTATTTTACAGGCCAGGTTACATACGTTACTCTCAGAATACCATTAAACGTTCAAGATAAGGTCTCCAACACGACCTGCTTGTACTTATTTGCATGCTGGCACAGGTCCATATGCTTCGTTTTACTCTGGCTCATTTTTGAGGAATTAACTCAAAACATGAACTACGATTAACACTCTTTTCTTTTATAGAGACATCAAATAAAGTTAGCATAATACTCATGGATAGTGTTTGTAACATACAGTGCAATATGTGAGTAACAGCTTAAAAGATCAAAGAAAACCCATCAGGTAGAAGTTATAGAGATGTTTCTTGCCAAGCTAGCAGCTCTTCTTATATTATCAAAGGGTTTAAAGAATTTTCCAATACAGCTTAATAAGCTTCATCTTGCAAGGATTTTGCAATATGCTAACACTCTGGCAATGGCACCATCACCTTGTAACAGCCAATTACATATAATACCTATCAACATCTTTGATAATTTAAGTAAACGACATGACTTCTGAAAAGTGTACACCATAATGTAAGATTTCCAAATTGGCTATATCATCTTAGTAAGCTATTTTTTCATCACAGATACGGACCTTTGAAAACAAATATGCACCCCAAAGTGTTACTTATGTTACATTTTTTTTCATTATTCTTATATAAATGATTTTTGAAACTAATATAGTTTGATATGTTTTTATGTTAACGTGCTTACTAATTCATTTTGTAAAGAATGTTTATGTACTTTTGGGAAACTGTAAATAATATGTTTCTATCTTTTATAAGGTTTGAGTTTTGAACATGGTAACCCCATATCACACATAATTTGAAATATAATTCTGTGGCTCTTTTGTTAGGGTACAATCAAGTTTTCTTTCACCCAGAGGTACTCCATTTCCTTCCCATTTATTTTCCACACGTTGTGTCCATATCTGGAAAGCCTCACATATTTTCATGGGAAAGACTTGATAGTAAAAAGTTCAATCTTGAGGTAAGAATAGCAGGGTGGAGGTAAGCTCATGTTCATGCCATTTGAAATAGTCAGTATATGAGTAAGGTTTTGGAACTTTTTCAGAAACATGTTGTACTGCAGCATATTCATATGTACATGAATAGCACATGTTAGGGCTCCATATCACTGAAGAGTGCCTAAATGTCAGAAACTAGCTAGTCTGGCCCAGGCAATATGTACACTCTAGTTTCAGTTCTTTGGTGCAGTCTTTGCTTCCAAAGGATACCCTTTTAAGAACATATTTAGAGCAATTCTGTGTTTGCTTTTCTATCCTACTTTGAATGTAGATTAACTAGTGGGGAGGGGTTCTCTATCAGTTTGATAGGAACAACCTTTCCATGGTACTAACACATTGGCACATTGGTAGAGTCACAATTTGTTAAACGGTGTAAGACTGTAGATCTATTCCCTCATATTCTGGCCAACGTTATTGACATTCAGAAGGAGTACCTTTAGTTGCATACACTAATGTTGAATAAAACACCCAGGTTATCCTCTGCGAGAATATTTGTAAGACTTAATAGACTGCTGCTTACACATTGTATACATGTATCAGTGACAAAACCAAAATGCCCTGCCTTTAGTGCCTGGTTAAATAGTGCCTGGTTGAATACTGGTTCCATCAGATCCTTGAAGGTGACAGGAAAAGCTATTATGCTCAGTAGTATGGCATTACCGTCAAAGTTATGTGCAGCACTACATGGTCAATCTAATATTGGTTAAATGTGTGATTGCAATCCATGCATAAGTTTGGACTTGTCTGTTTTGGTGGAAATTCTATCAAGAGTTGACAGTGACCATGGTACAGGTCCCAGAAGGTATGGCAGTGTCACCTCAAAGTCAACATTATGGCCAATATAAAGAAGGTCATGCTGACCAAAGACGCTCCTTTAAGCTCTCATCTGGCTGATTACATTTTGTAAATTGGACAATTTCTTTTTGACCTCGCAAGCCTCAAAACTTTATTAGCTTGTAGCATTTTATGAGGCTGTGAAAGACAGATTTTCAACTAAAAGTGAGTCAATGAAGCCTGCAAATACCTTCCTGCCAATGTCATTAGCCTCAATAAGATCCTGAGCTATGCCAGGCTTAGCAGGAACACGGAAAGACAAAAACTACGGGTTCATTGTCTTCAAAACTAGAACTAAAAAAATTGATGAGCCAGAGACTGCATCTAGTACTCGTTCTACTTTGCATCTGTGCAGATTGAATATTTCATTTCAGTGCATTGAAGAGTTTTTTCAATATATTGAGCTCTGATGTGATGAGTAATACACAATTCCATCTGTAGTATGAAGTGTAGTTCTAGCTGCTGCAGCCTATAATACTTCTTTATTGTTTGCCTGATAGTTATGTCAAAAGCATTTCTCGAGCAAAGAACCAATGATTGTGACACACTGATAGTTATGTCAAAAGCATTTCTCAAGCAAAGAACCAATGATTTAGACACACTAACCCATTTTGTTGAGGTTCTTTGAATCTGCGATGAGTATCAGACAGGTTTATGGGTGAAATCAGTTACACAGGTATATATTGTGCGTAGTTGTTGTAATGCGTGCAATGAACATTGGGAACAAGGCATACAAATAGAGCTGACATTCAATTCAAAGTTGTTTTCCTTGTAGTCCTAATCAGTGTCAACACCATCTGAATTATATCCATATACCTTGCCCAGAACTGAGCTGTTTCACAGTGACTGTCTTTCAGAACTTCCGGTTTGAATGCATGGTATCTACTTTTTGTGTGAGCAAACAGCGAAGATTGATAGATCGAATTATAATAATAGTTTAAGTCACCATCAATTAATAAGGAACTACAATTTATTTCAGCCTTATAAATTTTCTAAATTCTCTGACAGACTTTATACAGATACTCAGAATAACTTATGTAGCATTTGGTAACACATATAACATTTAAAGCTCAGGGCATTTATTAAATGTAATTTAAATTAAAATAGGTAAACCTAGTTAAAAGAAGTACATAAACCTGTGCCAGCATGCAAATAAGTTTAAATAGGGCTTGTAAGAGACATTAACTTGAATGTTTAATGCTATTTTGAGGGTAACATACGTAACATGGGCCTGAAAAACAGTGTAAGCTACCATAATAAAAAAAACTTTAAATCATTTAAGTAGCAGCCCTATCTATTTACTATATTCTGTCTGTAAGAGATGCAATACACGTATAGTCAATAAATACAATACTGATACTCAGAAATGACGCAGAAAACACTAAGTAACGTATACAACGGTAATAACTCAAGACATTTATAAAATTTATACTAAAAATATGTAACTGTGTTATAAGAAGTGCATAAACTTG